>ML663567.1:11159624-11327802 GCA_007570785.1 Antilocapra americana | reverse complement strand
AAAAAAAAAAAGACTTGGAGGCACTGACATTCTGGAGTGAATTAGAAAAGTTGTGCGTTAATTAGACTAAAGGATAGAGTCAATTAGTATTGCTTTTGTCTATCAGAGTAATGTTAAATTAGCTAACGCTTATTGTCTGCTACATGCTGTATTAAGTGTTTTGTATGTCTTCATTGCCTCATTTAATAATCATTGACCCTGTAAGAAAATGGAGACTGTTTTGTTGTTGTTTTTTGTTTAGTTGCTAAGTTGTGTCTGACTTTTTGTGACCCCATGGACTGCAGCACGCCAGGCCTCCCAATCCATCACCAACTCCCAGAGTTTACCCAAACTCATGACCATTGAGTTGGTGAACCCATCTAACCATCTCATCCTGTTTCTCCCTTCTCCTCCTGCCCTCAGTGGAGGCTTAGCATGTTAAAATATTTATGCGAGATCAGGCAGTTCCTTGTGGCATAGCTGGAATTTAAACCCTTGACTGTCGAACTAGTATAAGCAATCTTAGCCAATCTGTAATAATTGTTATTCAGTCACCCAGTCATCTCTGACTGTTTGTGACCCCCATGGACTGCAGCACGCCAGACCTCCCTGTCCTTCACTATCTCCTGGAGTTTGACCAAATTCAGTTCATTGTATCAGTGATGCCCTCCAGCCATCTCATCCTCTGATACCCTTTTCTCCTTCTGCCCTCGATCTTTCCCAGCGTCAAGGACTTTTCAGTGAGTCGTCTGATGCACACAGATGACTGGAACTTCAGATCCAAAATACTGGAGCTTCAGCATCAGTCCTTCCAATGAGTATTCAAGTTTGATCTCTCTTAAGATTGACTGGTTTGATCTCCTTGCTGTCCAAGGAACTTTTAGGAGTCTTCTCCAACACCACAGTTTGAAAGCATCAATTCTTTGGTGCTCTGCCTTCTTTATAGCCCAGCTCTCACAACCATACATGACCACTGGGAAGACCATAGCCTTGATTATATGGACCTTTGTTGGCAGAGTGATGTCTCTGCTTTTCAACACACTGTCTAGATGTCTAGGTTTGTTATCGCTTTTCCTCCCAAGAGGCAATCATTTTCTGATCCCAAGGCCTGCAGTCACCGTCTGCAGTGATTTTGGAGCCCAAGAAGAGGAAATCTATCACTACTTCCACTCTTTTCTACTTGTCGTGTAGTAATGGGGCTGGATACCATGATCTTAGTTTTTTTAATATTTAGTTTAAGCCAGCTCTTTCACTCTCCTCCTTCACTCTCATCAAGAGGCTCTTTAGTTCCTCTTCTCTTTCTGCCATTAGAGTGGTATCATCCATATACCTGAGGTTGTTGATGTTTCTCCTGCCTATCTTGATTCCGGCTTGTAACTCATCCAGCTGGGCATTTCTCATGATGTGCTCGGTGTATAGGTTAAACAAACAATGTGACAGCAGACAGTCCTGTTGTATTCCTCTCTCCATCTTGAACCAATCAGTTGTTCCATTTAGGGTACTAACTGTTGCTTCTTGACCCGCATACAGGTTTCTCAGGAGACAGGTAAGATTGTCTGGTAGTCCCATCTTTCTAAGAGCTTCATGATCCACACAGTCAAAGGCTTTAGTGTAGTCCATGAAACAGAAATAGATGTTTTCCTTGCCTTCTCTATAATCCAGCAAATGTTGGCAATTTGTTCTCTAATTCCTCTTCCTTTTCTAAACCCACCTTGGACATCTGGAAGTTCTTGGTTTGCATAATGCTGAAGACTAGCATGCATTTTTTTCTGTAGTAAAACTATGTAAATTTTATAGATTCTAATTTGAATTATTGGTAAAATTCAAGATTGGATTTAATGAAATTTATATAAAACAAAAAGTGAAAAATAAACTAATTCATAAAGAGACCTAATTGCAAACAGGAAGAGAATATAAAAAAGTGAAAAATGCTATATCAACTCTAAAATTCAATTGCAGCAAAGAATGAAATCCATACTGAAGAAAATAAATCAGAGATATGGAGGAAACACTTAGAACGTTTTGCTGAGAATGTAAAAGAAAAGCCAGAGATGAAAATAGAAGATAGTAATTATATGAAGGTCAGAAACAGATCCATCTATAACAAATTTACCCAAAAAGATTTAAAATGAAAAATGAACGAATAAACAAAGATTCATACACAGGCAAATTGAATGATATAAAGCAGGATATAAACCATTTCAAAGTATAATTAATGTATTATACTTATTAAGATGAAAATGATCTTTTTTCATTAAAAAGGCTGTTGGTACCCAGTGATGGTATACACATCATAACACACATACACACAGACACATACACACATACAATGTGGCATTAAGATCTAGAAAGGGAAAAGGAGAAATAAGCTGAAACAGTGGGCACTTCTGTGGTTTTCATCTTTTACATTTAGGTTTTTTAATCCACTTTGAGCTAATTTTTGTGTAAGGTATGCAAGTTAGGTAAAGAGTCTTTCTGTTTTTTTGGGGTTTTTTTGCATTTTTAGGATAAAAATTTCAACTTTTGCCCATCAAAACACATGGACATTTTAGGTAGTAATATGTGGAATTTAGGTAGTAATATATGGGGAAATATCAATAACCTCAGATATGCAGATGACACTACCCTTATGGCAGAAAGTGAGGAAGAACTAAAGAGCCTCTTGATGAAAGTGAAAGAGGAGAGTGGAAAAGTTGGCCTAAAGCTCAACATTCAGAAAACTAAGATCATGGTATCCGGTCCCATCATTTCATGGGAAATAGACAGGGAAACAGTGGCTGACTTTATTTTTTTTGGTCTCCAAAATCACTGCAGATGGTGATTGCAGCCATGAAATTAAAAGACGCTTACTCCTTGGAAGGAAAGTTATGACCAACCTAGACAGCATATTAAAAAGCAGAGACGTTACTTTACCAACAAAGGTCCGTCTAGTCAAGGCTACGGTTTTTCCAGTGGTCCTGTATGGATGTGAGTTGGACCATAGAGAGGGCTAAGCACAGAAGAATTGATGCTTTTGAATTGTGGTGTTGGAGAAGACTCTTTAGAGTCCCTTAGACTGCCAGGAGATCCAACCAGTCCATTGTAGAGGAAATCAGTCCTGGGTGTTCATTGGAGGACTGATGTTGAAGCTGAAACTCCAGTATTTTGGCCACCTGATGCAAAGAGCTGACTCATTTGAAGAGACCCAGCTATTGGGAAAGATTGAAGGCAGGAGAAGAAGGGGACAACAGAGGATGAGATAGTTAGATGGCATCACTCATTCAATGGTCATGAGTTTGGGTAAACTCTGGGAGTTGGTGATGGACAGGGAGACCTGGTGTGCTGCAGTTCATAGGGTCACAAAGAGTTGGACATGACTGAGAAACTGAACTGATACTGATGGAATTGATAAAACTGCAAAAAAAGACACTCTGAAACTATAGTTGGGAATACAAATTGATGAAAACAAATGTGATTCAATATTTTCAGTTCTTGGGGTTTATCCAAAGATGAATAATCATAGGTATGCAAAAAATTACATAGATTAACTGAGTGTTATTACAGGAAAACACTGGAAACATCAATGTACATATCCAGTATTAGGATGACTGATTGATAGAATAGAATACACCAAGATTAGAATTTATGTAGTCATAGGAAATCAGTCATAATATAGTAAGAGAAAACCAAGTTATAAAGCAATATGCTATAGCAGTGGTCCTCAGTCTTTTGGGCACTGGCGAACAGTTTCATGGAAGACAGTTTTCCCATGGGGAAGGTGTCAGGATGATTCAAGTGCATTACATTTATTCTGAACTTTATTTCCATGATTGTTACATTGCTCAGTTGGTAAAAAACCTACCTACAAAGGAAGAGACCCAGGTTCAATTCTTGGGTTGGGAAGATCCCCTGGAGAAGGGCATGGCAAGCAATTCCAATATTCTTGCTGCAGAACTCCATGGACAGAGGAGCCTGGTGGGTTACAGTCCATGGAGTCGCAAAGAGTTGGTCACAACTGAGCAACTAACACCACCTCAGATCATCAGGCCTCAAATCCTAGAGGTTAGGGACCCCTGTGCTATATATAGTAGTTAATAATATAGTGATTGCAAGTGATTTTTATTTTCTTTCTTGTATTTTGTCCTAGAAGTTCCAACAATATTCAGTGTTATGACTAAGAATACTTTTATTTGGGGAGTTCATTGTGAATAAAGCAGAGAACAATTTCAGGTTTTGTTGTGGTTACTATTTTCAGTTTTACTATTGTTTTAATTCATTTTCCTTTCATGACTTTAGAAGTATTGCAACATTTTAAAGTTAGTTAAAGTTATTTTATGAAAAATGAAATACAGCAGACTGTATTTCTAATTTTATAATGAAAGTTATATTAACATTTATTTAAACATATGCATATATAATTTTAATTATGAAGTCAATCCTCCTTTTTGTACTATGGTAGCTGATTTTTTTTTAATCACTAATATTTTAGGAAGGAAAAAAAAGATATGATAATGAGGAAATTGCTCCTGATTGTCATTTTTAAGGGAAGTGATTGTGGTTTTCAGTCTATCTGCCCTCTGATAGAGAAGGATAAAATGCTTATGGAAGCTTCTTCATGAGAGAGACTGACTGAGGGGTAAACTGGATCTTGTTCTGATGGGTGGGGCCATGCTCAGTAAATCTTTAATCCAACTTTCTGTTGATGGGTAGAGCTGTTTTCCCTCCTTGTTATTTACCTGGGGCCAAACTATGGTGGCCCCACAGCCTGTCTAACTCAATGAAACTATGAGCCATGCCATGTAGGGCCACCCAAGACAAATGGTTCCTGATGAGAGTTCTGAAAAAATGTGGTCCACTGGAGAAGGAAATGGCAAACCACTTCAGTATTCTTGCCTTGAGAACTGCATTATCAGTATGAAAAGGCAAAAGAAGGATGACCTCTGCAGGTCAGTAGGTGTCCAGTATACTACTTGAGATAAGTGGAGAAATAACTTCAGAAAGGACAAAGAGATGGAGCCAAAGCAAAACAGTGCACAGTTGTGGATGTGACTGGTGATGTAAATAAAGTCTGATGCTGTAAAGAACAATATTGCATAGGAATCTGGAATATTAGATCCATCAATCAAGGTAAATTAGAAGTAGTCAGGAGATAGAAAGACTGAACATTGACATTTTAGGAATCAGTCAACTAAAATGGACTGCAATTGGTGAATTTAATTCAGATGACCATTATAGCTACTACTGTGGGCAAGAATCCCTTAGAAGAGATGGAGTAACCCTCACAGTCAACTGAAGAGTCCAAAATGCAGTACTTGGGTGCAGTCTCAAAGACGACAGAATGATCTGTTTCCAAGGTAAACCATTCAGTATCACAGTAATCCAAGTCTATGCCCCAACCACTAATCCCAAAGAAGCTGAAGGTGAATGGTTCAGACCTACAAGACTTTCCAGGACTAACCCCCCAAAAGATGCCCTTTTCATCATAGGGGACTAGAATGCAAAAGTAGGAAGACAAGAGATACCTGGAGTAACAGGCAAATTTGATCTTGGAGTACAAAACAAATGAGAGCAAAGGCTAACAGTTTTTCCAAGAGAATACACTGGTCATTACAAACACCCTTTTCCAACAATATAAGAGATGAGTCTACACGTGGATATCACCAGTTAGTTAATACCGAAATCAGATTGATTATACTCTTTGCAGCTAAAGATAGAGAAACTCTGTACAGTCAGTGAAAAAAAAAAAACCAGGAGTTGACTGTGGCTCAGATCATGAACTCCTTATTGCAAAATTCAGAAAAATTGAAGAAAGTAGGGAAAACCACTAGACCATTCTGGTATGACCTATGACCTAAATCAAATCCCTTATCATTATACAGTGGAAGTGACAAACAGATTCAAGGGATTAGATCTGATAGACAGAGTGCCTGAAGAACTATGGACAGAGGTTCATAACATTGTACAAGAGGCAGTGATCAAAAATATCCACAACAGAAAGAAATGCAAAAAGGCAAAATGGTGGTCCGAGGAGGCCTTACAAATACCGAGAAGATAAAGGCAAAGGAGCAAAGGAATGATATTCCCATATGAATGCAGAGTTCCAAAGAATAGCAAGGAGAGATAAAGTCTTTTTTTTTTTATAGAGACAGAAGTATAATTATGGTTTCCAGGAGCAAAAAGAAGGAGAAATGGGGAGTCATTGAGTAATACATATAGAATTTCCGTTCTGCAAAATGAAAGGAGTGATAGAAGCTGCCCTCAGGCTACCAATTGCATTTCAGGGAAGATACTTCCTTGCTGAAAGGGCAATTTCTTCCTTGCTTCAGAGATGACTGGGTCATAATGCTGCTGATAGAGCCAAAAGAATTAGCTATTTCCTGCCATAAAAAGTAGTGAGTGCTTGCAGTTGCCAAGGGGGAGGGGAGAGGGGGAGGAATGGGTTGGGAACTATATTCAATATCTTGTAATAAAACATAATGGAAAATAAATAACAAAAAAAGTAATAGATATGGGTGATGATGATGGTTGCACAACAAGATGAATGTATTTAAAATCACTGAACTGTGTAGTTGGTCTTCCCTGGTGGCTCAGATGGTAAAGAGTCTGCCTGTAACGCAGGAGACCCAGGTTCGATCCCTGGGTCAGGACGATCCCCTGGAGAAGGAACTGTGAAGTTAAGACTAGTTAGGATGATAAGCTTTATGTTTTTTTTTTTTCCTTTTATTTTTTTTTATTATTTTATTTTATTTTTTAATGACATGAAACCGCCATGGGTTTACATATGCTCCCCCTCCAGAACCCCCTCCCTCCTCCCTCCCGATTCACTCTCCCCTGGGACATCTCGGTGCACCAGCCCCGAGCATCAACCCTGGGCTGGCGATTGATTTCACATATGATAATTAACATGTTTCAATGCCATTCTCCCATATCATCCCACCCTTGCCCTCTTCCACAGAGTCCATGAGTCTGTTCTATACATCTGCGTTCCTTTTTCTGTTTTGCATGCAGGATTCTTGTTACCATCTTTCTAAATTCCATATATATGCGTTAGTATACTGTATTGTTGTTTTTCCTTCTGGCTTACTTCACTCTGGATAATAGGCTCCAGTTCCGTCCACCTGAGTAGAACTGATTCAAGTGAATTTTTTTTTAATGCTGAGTAATATTCCATTGTGTATATGTACCACAGCTTTCTTATCCATTCATCAGTTGATGGGCATCTAGGTTGCTTCCATGTCCTGGCTATTGTAAACAATGCGGCGATGAACATTGGGGTACATGTGTCTCTTTCAGTTCTGGTTTCCTCAGTGTGTATGCCCAGCAGTGGGATTGCTGGGTCATATGGCAGGTCTATTTTCAGTTTTTTAAGGAATCTCCACACTGTTCTCCATAGTGGCTGTACTAGTTTGCATTCCCACCAACAGTGTAAGAGGGTTCCCTTTTCTCCACATCCTCTCCAGCATTTATTGCTTGTAGACTTTTGGATGGCAGCCATTCTGACTGGTGTAAAGTGGTACCTCATTGTGGTTTTGATTTGCATCTCTCTGATAATGAGTGATGTTGAGCATCTTTTCTTGTGTTTGTTAGCCATTTTTATGTCTTCTTTGGAGAAATGTCTGTTAAGTTCTTTGGCCCACTTTTTGAATGGGTCATTTATTTTTCTCGAATGGAGCTGCAGGAGTTGTTTGTATATTTTTGAGATTAATAGCAAGGAGAGATAAGAAAGTCTTTTTAAATGAATAGTGCAAAGAAACAGAGGAAAACAAGAGAATGGGAAAAACTAGAGATCCCTTCAAGAAAATGAGAGATACCAAGGCAACATTTCATGCAAAGATGGGCACAAGAAAGGGCAGAAAAGGTCTGGACCTAAAAGAAGCAGAAGATATTAAGAGGTGGCAAGAAAACAGAACTGTACAAAAAAGGTCTTAATGACCCAGATAGCCATGATGATGTGATCACTCACTTAGAGCCAGACATCTTGGAATGCAGTCAAGTGAGCCTTAGGAAGCATCACTATGAACATAGCTAGTGGAGGTAATGGAATTCCTCCTGAGCTATTTCAAATCCTCAAAAATTATGCTGTGAAAGTGCTGCACTCAATATGCCAACAAGTTTGGAAAACTCAGCAGTGGCCACAGGACTGCTGCTGCTGCTGCTAAGTCACTTCAGTCATGTCCAACTCATAGCGACCCCATGGACTGCAGCCTACCAGGCTCCTCCATCCATGGGATTTTCTAGGCAAGAGTCCTGGAGTGGCTTGCCATTGCCTTCTCCTACCACAGAACTGGAAAAGGTCAATTTTCATTCCAGTCCCAAAGAAGGGCAATGCCAAAGAATCCTCAAACTACCACACAATTGTATTCATCTTGCATCCCAACAAAGTAATGCTCAAAATTCTCTAAGCTAGGCTTCAAGCGTACATGAACCAAGAACTTTCAGATGTAAAGCTGGATCCAGAAAAGGCAGAGGAACCAGAGATCGAATTACCAACATCCATTGAATCATAGAAAAAACAAGAGAATTCCAGAAAAATGTTTACTTCTGCCTATTGACTCCACTAAAGCCTTTGACTGTGTGGATCACAGCAAACTGTGGAACATAAAAGAGATGGGAATACCAGACCACCTGACCTGCCTCCTGAGAAATTGGTATGCAGGTCAAGAAGCAAGAGAACTGGACATGGAACAACGGATTGGTTCCAAATTGGGAAAGGAGTACATCAAGACTCTGTATTGTCACCATGCTGATTTAACTTATATGCAGAGTACAACATGCAAAATGCTGGGCTGGAGGAGGCACAAGCTGGAATCAAGATTGCAGGGAGAAATATCAAGAACCAAGTGCCTCTTGATAAAAATGAAAGAGTAGAGTGAAAAAGTTGGCTTAAAACTCAGCATTCAAAAAATTAAAATTATGGCATCCTGTCCCATCACTTCATGGCAAATAGATGGGGAATCAATGTAAACTATGAGAGACTATTTTCTTGGGCTCCAGAATCACTGCAGATGGTTACTGCAACCATGAAATTGAAAGACACTTGCTCCTTGGAAGAAAAGCTATGTGTGGCAATCCCAGATAGAAAAGCAGAGAGATTATTTTGCTGACAAAGGTCCATCTAGTCAAAGCTATGGTTTTTGCAGTAGTCCTGTGTGGACATGAGACTTGGACCATAAAGAAGGCTGAGTGCTAAAGGATTGTTGCTTTTGAACTGTGCTGTTGGAAAAGACTCTTGATAGTCCCTTGGACTACAAGGAGATCCAACCAGTCCATCCTATAGGAAATCAGTCCTGAATATTCATTGCAAGGACTGATGCTGAAGCTGAAGTTCCAATACTTTGGCCACCTGACGGGGAGAACTAACTCCTTAGGAAAGACCCTGATGCGGAGAAAGATTGACAGCAGGAGGAGAAGGAGACCACAGAGGGTGAGATGGTTGGATGGCATCACTGACTTTATGGACATGAGTTTTAGCAAGCTGTGGGAGTTGTTGATGGACAGGAAAGCCTGGTGTGCTTCAGTCCATGGGGTCACAAAGAGTCAGACACGACTGAGTGACTGAACTGAACAGTAGTAATAAAATATAGTGACCTAAATCCCACACCTTCAGGATAACTTTGAAGTGAGAATGTATAACCTTCAAATTGCTTATAAGTTAGAGAAAAATAAGTGCCACTGTTTTACAAAATCCTGTCCAAAGTCCATTCCTGGAGCAGAAAGAGAAGGAAAGAGAAAGCTAGTAAAAAACAGAAAGAGGGAAAGGCCCACGGAAACCCATGGAATGAGAATAGGGGGAAATGGAAGGTTTAAGAAGAGATAATTGGAAAATCTTAGGAAAGATATGGGAGCACTTAGTACTATTCTTGCAACTTTTCTGTAAGCCTGAATTTTTAAAATTTATTTTGGCTGTGCTTGGTCTTTTTTTCTGTGCATGGGCTTTCTCTCATTGAAGCAAGCTGGTGCTACTCTAGTTGTGGTTGCATGGGCTCCATCGCATGGGCTCCATAATTACAGTGCATAGGCTTAGCTGCTTACGCACATGAAATCTTCCTGGACCAGGGATTGAACCCATATCCCCTGCATTAGCAGGTGGATTCTTATCTATGTACTGGACCACCAGGAAAGTCCTGTAAGTCTGAAATTATATTTTAAAATATCAAAAAATTAGAAGGTGAATAAATAAATGGTAAATAGGTAAAACAAAACTGGCAAAATGTGAGTAATGTTGAAGCTGGGTGATATATACATGAGATTTACTGTATTTTTTTCTAAACCTAGTATATGCTTGTTAGCATCCATAATATACTTTTAATAAGGAATGATTTACAGTGATCTTTTTGTTGATGATGTAGATTTATTTCCTCCCTAAACACTCTTGCTTTTAAGGCATTTAAGAACTGATTCTGTTGAAATAAACTAAAGAAGACCTAAATAAATGGCAAGATATTTAATCTTTATGAATGAGAAGACAATGTCATTAAGATTGACAGTATCACTCAAATTGATTTATAGGTTCATCTCAATCTCTTAAGTTTCACCTGACTTCTTTGCAGAAACTGACAAAGGTGAAAATGTTAGTCACTCAGTCGTGTCTGACTCTTTGAGACCCCATGGACTGTAGCCTGCCAGGCTCCTCTGTCCATGGGGATTCTCCAGGCAAAAATACTGGAGTAGGTTCCCATTCCATTCTCAAGGGGATCTTCCCAACCCAAGGACTGAACCCTGGTCTCCATTGCAGGCAGATTCTTTAATGTCTGAGCTATCAGGGAAGCTGATCCTAAAATTCATGTACAAAGTCAGGGGACCCAGAATATCCAAAATAATCTTTAAAAAGGGCAAAATTAAAGAACTCATGCTTCTCAATTTGGAAACACACTAAAATGCTACTACAATAATCAAGATAGTGTGGTAATGGAATAAGGATAAAGATATAGATGAATAAAATAGGATTGAGAGTCTAGAATTAAATCATATAATAGCCAATTGATTTTTTTATCAATGGTTTTTAATTCCTCAGAGTACTCATTACTATGCATCTAGCAGTAAACCACTTGTTATATCTCAGTGTTTAAATTACAAGGTATCAGACAGAGAGAGTGACTCAGCTAGAAGGATTAGGCAGAAGAATCATTTTTCTATTATCATTATTTATAATTTAAGTAGGGTTAAAAGTGGTGTCTTTGGTCCAGATTCACAAAATGTGGCTAGTGGTAGGTTTATACTGTATTAAGCTACCTGAGCTGGGGCTTAGGGGATTGACTTTCCTTTACAATTCTGCATAGGGGAGACATCTGCATAAGATTTGGAAGGTGTAAGTAAAGCAGCAGCCACGTATGTATTCGTATCCTACACGCACACATAAGGTCCGTGTGTAGGATCATGTTCTTCTGCAGGTCACACACATTGTCTCCGATCTGCTAGCTCACGGTGGTGTCATGGGACAGTAGCTGCAGGTACTCTAGCTGCTGATGATTCTCCTTTGGTTCCTCCTAATCATAGGCCAAGTTCAGTCATGATGAAGAGTGTTAGCTTCTTCTGCAGTTCACCCACACCATCAAAATCGAGACAGATACAAGTTCTAGTTTATTCTCATGGTTTGCAGCCCCTTCTTGCAGGTCATTTTTGCCCTCCCTCACTTCACATTCATCCTCCTTTCAGGCCCAGCATCAAATTCAGGAACAATATCCTCATGTAGATTCTTTTACTAGTTCTCACATTTTGTACAGTTGCTAAGTTGTGTTCAACCGTTTGCAGCCCCATGGACTGCAGCACACCAGGTTCCCATGCCCTACATTATCTCCTGGAGTTTGCTCAAACTCCTGTCCACTGAGTCAGCAATGCTACCTAACCATCTAATCCTCTGCTACTCCCTTCTCCTTTTATCTTCAGTCTTTCCCAGGATCAGGGTCTTTTCCACTAAGTTGGCTCTTCACATCAAGTGGCCAGAGTATTGGAGCTTCAGTTTTAGAACCAGTTCTTCCAGTGAATATTCAGGGTTGATTTCCTTTAGGATTGACTGATTTGGTCTCCTTGCTGTTCAAGGGCCTTTGAGGAGTCTTCTCCAGCATCACAGTTAGAAAGCATTAATTCTTCGGCACTCAGCATTCTTTGGGGCTTCCCAGGTGGAGCTAGTGGTAAAGAATCCGCCTGACAGTGCAGGAGACATAAGGGACCCATGTTCAATCCCTGGGTCGGGAAGATCCCCAGGAGGAGGGCATAGCAACCCACTCCAGTATTCTTGCCTGGAGAATCCCCATGGACAGGGGATCCTAGAGGGCTACAGTCCATGGAGTCACAAAGAGTCGGACATGACTGAAGCAGCAGCACACACGTAACCTTCTTTATGATCCATCTCTCACATCTGTACATGACTGCTGGGAAAATCATAGCTTTGACTACACAGACTTTTGTCAGCAAAGTATTATCTCTGCTTTTAGATATGCTTTCTAGGTTTGTCATAGCTTTTCTTCCAAGGAGCAAACATCTTTTAATTTCATAGATGCAGTCACTGTCTTCAGTGGTTTTGGAGGCCAAGAAAATGAAATCTATCATTATTTCCACTTTTTCCCATCTACTTGCCATGAAGTGATGGGACTGCATGATGCTATGATCTTTGTTTTTTGAATGATAAGGTTTTTTTTAATTTAATTTATTTTAATTGGAGGCTAGTTACAATATTATAGTGGTTTTTGCCATACATCAACATGAACCAGCCACAGGCACATGTGTGTTCCCCATCCAGAGCCCCCCTTCCACTTCCCTCCCCATGCCATCCTCCACGGTCATCCCAATGAACTAGCCCTGAGCACCCTGTCTCATGCATTGAACCTGGACCAGCAATCCACTTCACATATGATAATATACATGTTTCAACACTACCCTCTCAAATCATCCCACCCTTGCCTTTTCCCACAGAGTTCAAAAGACTATTCTTTACATCTGTGTCTCTTATGCTGTCTCACATATAGGATCATCATTACATCTTTCTAAATTCCCTATATATGTGTTAGTATACTGTATTGGTGTTTCTCTTTCTGATTTACTTCACTCTGTATAATAGGCTCCAGTTTCATCCACTTCATTAGAACTGTTCAGATGCATTCTTTTTAATGGCTGAGTAATATTCCACTGTGTATATGTATGACAGCTTTATTTTTTTTTTTGTTGTTCTACCCTTGCTTTTGGTCCCAGACATATCCCTCAGCCACACTTCAGTGGAGAGGCTCTATCCAGTCTTCTTGCCTGACAGGCTGCTTGCCTGGCATGGGTTTCCACCACTCCTCTCTCTTGGTTTCCATCACCCCTGGCACACCCAGCTGGCCCTGGGCATCAGACAGAGTGGTGGAAACCATGCCAGGCAAGAAGTGACAGGGGAAAGACCCTAAGAATAAGCCCCCACGGCAATGACTTTAGGCTCCAGTCCCTCTGTCAGTCACCTCTAGCTTGGAGCCCCCTCTTCAAGCCCACTGTCCCCTATACTCCCTCTGTCAGACAGGGTCAGTGCCCCAAGATGGGAGGCGCACATCTGGCTGTTCATATCTGTTCTCTCCATGGCCCAGGAAGAAGACTCTCTCTTTTTTTTTTTTTTCCAAACTTTAAATTTATTTATTTTTTTATTTTCTTTACATTATCGTGTTGGTTTTGCCAAACATTGACATGAATCTGCCATAGGTATACATGTGTTCCCCTTCCAGAACCCCCCTCCCACCTCCCTCCTAATTCCCTCTCTCTGGGTCATCCCGGTGCACCAGCCTTGAGCACCCTGTATCAAGCATCAAACCTGGGCTGGCGATTGATTTCACATATGATAGCTTACATGTTTCAATGCTGTTCTCCCGTATCATGCCACCCTTGCCCTCCCATAAAGTCCAAAAGACTGTTCTATACATCTGCATTTCTTTTGCTGTCTCGCATACAGGGTTATCATTATCATCTTTCTAAATTCCATATATATGCGTTAGTATACTGTATTGCTGTTTTTCCTTCTGGCTTACTTCACTCTGGATAATAGGCTCCAGTTTTGTCCACCTCAGTAGAACTGATTCAAATGTATTCTTTTTAATGGCTGAGTAATATTCCATTGTATATATGTACCACAGCTTTCTTATCCATTCATCTGCCGATGGACATCTAGGTTGCTTCCATATCCTGACTATTGTAAACAGTGCTTCAGTGAACATTGGAGTACATGTGTCTCTTTCAATTCTGGTTTCCTCGGTGTGTATGCCCAGCAGTGGGATTGCTGGGTCATATGGCAGTTCTGTTTCCATTTTTTTAAGGAATCTCCACACTGTTCTCCGTAGTGGCTGTACTAGTTTGCATTCCCACCAACAGTGTAAGAGGGTTCCTTTTTCTCCGCACCCTCTCCAGCATTTATTGTTTGTAGACTTTTTGATAGCAGCCATTCTGACTGGCGTGAGATGGTACCTCATTATGGTTTTGATTTGCATTTCTCTGATAATTAGTGACATTGAGCATCTTTTCATGTGTTTGTTAGCCATTTGTATGTCTTCTTTGAAGAAATGTCTAGTTCTTTGGCCCATTTTTTGATTGGGTCATTTATTTTTCTGCGAATGAGCTGCAGGAGCTGCTTGTATATTTTTGAGATTAATTCTTTGTCAGTTGCTTCATTTGCTATTATTTTCTCCCATTCTTAAGGCTCTCTTTTCACCTTCTTATAGTTACCTTCACTGTGCAAAAGCTTTTAATTTTAATTAGGTCCCATTTGTTTATTTTTGCTTTTATTTCCAATATTCTGGGAGGTGGGTCATAGAGGATCCTGCTGTGATTTATGTCAGCAAGTGTTTTGCCTATGTTTTCCTCTAGGAGTTTAATAGTTTCTGGTCTTATATTTAGATCTTTAACCCATTTTGAGTTTATTTTTGTGTATGGTGTTAGAAAGTGTTCTAGTTTCATTCTTTTACAAGTGGCTGTCCAGTTTTCCCAGCACCACTTGTTAAAGAGATTGTCTTTTCTCCATTGTATATTCTTGCCTCCTTTGTCAAAAATAAGTTGTCCATAGGTGCATGGATTTATCTCTGGGCTTTCTGTTTTGTTGTATTGATCTGTATTTCTGTCTTTGGGCCAGTACCATACTCTCTTGATGACTATGGCTTTATAGTATAGTCTGAAGTCAGGCAGGTTGATTCCTCCAGTTCCATTCTTCTTTCTCAAGATTGCTTTGGCTGTACGAGGTTTTTTTGTTTTTCCATACAAATTTTGAAATTATTTGTTCTAGTTCTGTGAGAAATACCATTGGTAGCTTGATAGAGATTGCATTAAATCTATAGATTGCTTTGGGTAGTATACTCATTTTCACTAGATTGATTCTTCTGATCCATGAACACAGTATATTTCTCCATCTGTTTGTGTCATCTTTGATTTCTTTCATCAGTGTTTTATAGTTTTCTATATATAATTCTTTTGTTTCTTTAGGTAAAATTTATTCCTAAGTATTTTATTCTTTTCGTTGCAATGGTGAATGGAAATGTTTCCTTAATTTCTCTTTCTGTTTTCTCATTGCTAGTGTATAGGAATGCAAGAGCTTTCTTTGTGTTTATTTTATATCCTGCAACCTTACTATATTCATTGATTAGCTCTAGAAATTTTCTGGTGGAGTCTTTAGGGTTATCTATGTAGAGGATCATGTCATCTGCAAACAGGGAGAGTTTTACTTCTTATTTTCCAATCTGGATTCCTTTTATTTCTTTTTCTGCTCTGATTGCTGTTGCAAAAACTTCCAAAACTATGTTGAATATTAGTGGTGAGAGTGGGCACCCTTGTCTTGTTCCTGACTTTAGGGGAAATACTTTCAATATTTCACCATTGAGGATAATGTTTGCTGTGGGTTTAACATATATGGCTTTTATTATGTTGAGGTATGTTCCTTCTACTCCTGCTTTCCGGAGGGTTTTTATCATAAATGGATGTTGAATTTTGTCAAAGGCTTTCTCTGCATCTATTGAGACAATCATATGGTTTTTATCTTTCAATTTGTTAATATGGTATAGAATGATGAGTTTTAAACCAGTTTTTTCACTCTCCTCTTTCACCTTCATCAAGAAGCTCTTTAGTTTTTCACTTGCAGCCGTTAAAGTGGTATCACCTGCATATCTGAGGTGGTTGATATTTCTACCGGCAGCCTTTATTCCAGCTTGTGCTTCATCCAACCTGGCATTTCCCATGATATACTCTGCATAGAAGTTAAATAAGCAGGGTGACAATATGCAACGTTATCATACCTCTTTCCCAAGTTTGAACCAGGCCATTGTTCCATATCCTGTTCTAACTGTTGCTTCTTTACCTACATACAGGCTTCTCAGGAGACAGGTAAGATGGTCTGGGTATTCCCATCTCTTTAAGAATTTTCCATAGTTTGTTATGATCCATATAGTCAAAGGTTTTAGTATAGTCAGTAAAGCAAATTTAGAAGATTTTTGGAATTCTCTTGGTTTTTCTATGATCCAGTGTTTCCAATTAGATCTCTGGTTCCTCTGCCTTTTTCTAAATCAAGCTTATACATCTGTAAGTTCTCAGTTCATGTACTGCTGAAATCTAGGTTGAAGAATTTTGAGCATAATCTTGCTAGCATGTGAAATGAGTGCAGTTATACAATAGTTTGAACTTTCTTTGGCATTGCTCTCCTTTAGGACTGGGATGAAAACCGACCTTTTCCAGCCCTGTGGCCATGCTGAGTTTTCCAAATTTACTTGCATATTGAGTGCAGCACTTTAACAGAATCATCTTTTAGGATTTGAAATAGCTCAGCTTGAATTCCATCACCTCCACTAGCTTTGTCAGTAGTAATGCTTCCTAAGGCCCACTTGAGTTCACATTCCAAGATGACTGGCTCTAGGTGAGTTACCACACCATCATGGTTATCCAGGTCATTAAAGCTTTTTCTTCTTCTTTTTTTTTTCTTTAACAGTTCTTCTGTGTATTCTTGCCACCTCTTCTTAATTGCTCAATGTGAAACCTCTATGGTTAATCTTATTCTGTATCACTTATAATGCATCTCTTATCTGATTGTGCCCCAACTGATAATAAAGGAACAGTTCAAATTAGAATTAATAGGCTAAGGTAAGGAGTGTTGATTTTATTTTAAATGCATAGAGAATCTTTTAGATAGTTTTAAGTAGCTTGCTCTAATGAAACTGAATTTAGGAGAGTCACGGGTATAAGCCAGCTGAGCTTTCCTATTGTAATAATCTAGGTGAGAATTGATGGCAACTTGGACTCGAAAGGTAGCAGTATAGCTTAGCCAATTATTTTTTGAAAAGGGTGCCAAGACAATTAGATGAAGGAAAAATAATAAACGGTGCTGGGATAACTGTGTATCTACATGGAAAAGAATGAATCTGGACCCCTACTTCATAACCATATATAAAAATTAACTAAGAATGGATCTGAAACTTAAATCTAAGTGTCAAAACTATAGGAAGAAAATTTAAGTGTAAATCTTTGTGACCTTGAATTAGGCAATGGCCTTTTAGATATGATACCAAAAGTACAAGATAGATAATAAGAAGTGTGGATGAGGATGTGGAGAAATTGGAACCCATATACAAGCTGGTGGGAATATAAAATAGTGTAGCCACTCTGAAAACAGTTTGGCAGTTCATTAGTGATTTAAGCATAAAGTTACCATATGAATCAAAGAGTTCAACTTACAGGCATATACTCTAGAGAAGAGAAAATATCTATTCACACAAAAACCTTTATGTGAATGTTCATAGCAACAGTAGAAAGAAACCAAGTGTCCATCAGCTGACAACTAGGTAAACAAAAGCTGGTATATCCATACAGTGAAATATTCAGCAATAAAAACAAAGTCTTTATATTTATACAACATGGGTGAGACTTGAAAATCTTATGGTAAGTGAAAGAGGCCAGTCACAAAGGACCACATATTATATGACACCATTTAAGTGAAATACCCAGGACAGGCAAATCCAGAGACAGGAAATTGATTGGTGGATGGAAGGAAGAGGGAGGGAACATGAAGAGGTTGGGATTGCAGAGTGACAACTAAGGTGTGTGGGGTTTCTTCTGAAGTAAAAAAAAAAAAAAAAAGTTCTGATTGTGGGATGGATACAGAACTCTGAATCTACTAAAAGACATTGAGTTGTACACTTTAAACAAATGACTGTATGGTATGTGAATTTTAATTCAATAAATCTGTTTTTTAAAAAATTTTTTGGTAGGCAACTTAAGTTCAGTGAAAAGAAGAACCATACAAAATATATCAGTATAATTTGGCTATGTTTTCAGTTTGTATTTTAGTAATTGCTGTTGTTAGAAAAGTAATTTTGAAATACTTGTTCTGAAAAAAGCAATTTTCATATTTTGGGTGTATAGAAAGTCCCATTTATTTGCCCTTCACTCAGTATGACCAGTGAGCAGTATGGCCACATTTATTAGAATTATTTGGCATGTAAGGTAGAAAAAATTCAGTTTGAATTACCCTTATGATGAAGGGGAAGCTGCGTTTGGAAACATTTGATTGTACAGATCTGAGATAGCATTAGCTGGTTATTGGATATTCACATCATGTGGCTTTTTGTTGTCTTCACCAGTTTTAAAGACAGAATCATTGTTTTCTGTCACTTATCTCAAAATCTCAGTTAAAAATTAATTCACACAGCATGAGTAGAAAGCAAGTTACATGTAAACTGGTAAGAATTATTTAAATTAAATTATTTTTCTTTCTGAGTAAGAAAGCTGCATAGAGGCTAGCTGGTGGTTTTATTAAGAATTCAGATTATGATAAGGAGCTTGAAAATGAGTGTTCCTGATATAAAACATCCTATAGATTTGAGCGTTATATTGTTCTGAATGGCAAAATCTGGTATGAGAAAGTTTCCACCTTTCAGTAAAGGTAACAAAATTATAATCAAGTTTCAACAAGTAGAGGAGAACCTGTATAAAACAAAGTATTAAGATTATATTCTAGAAACTCTAACTTTCAGGTGAAAAGATAAAAATACTGGAAGTTTATATGGCAAAATATAATACTTTAGATACTGGCAATATATTGAAAGTGTATTTTCAAGAGATTGGATCAAATTCAAAATAGCTTTATTTTTTCTTAAACAATTTTGTCACTCAGTTATTTTGAAATTATATGGAGAGTATGCATATGATTTGTTTTTTCATTTTTATTTCATATTGTAATATAGGTGATTTACAATGGTATGTTAGTTTTTGGTGTAGAACAAAGTGATTCAGTTGTACATATATCCTTTTTCAGGGTCTTTTCCCATACAGGTTATTATAAACTATGGAGTAGAGTTTCCTATGCTATACAGGTGATCCCTGTTGATTATTTTATAAATAGTAGTATGAAAATGTTATTTGCAGCCTCCTTATTTATCCCTCCTAAACACCGTTAGTATAACCATAAGTTAGTATTCTGCATCTATGAGTCTTTTTCTGTTTTGTTGTCACTCAGTAATGTCCAGCTCTTTGCAAACCAATGAACTGCAGCACTCCGGGCTTTCCTGTCCTTCATTATCTCCCTGAGTTTGCTCAGACTCATGTCCATTGAGTCGATGGTGCCACCAACCATCTCATCTTTTGTCTCCCCCTTCTCCTCCTGCCTTCAGTCTTGCCCAGCATCAGGTCTTTTCCAATGAGTAACCAAGTATTGGAGCTTTAGCATCAGACCTTCCAATGAATATTCAGGGTTGATTTCCTATAGGAGTGACTTCTCTGGTGCTCAGCCTTCTTTATGGTCCAGCTCTCACATCCATACATGACTACTGGAAAAACCACAGCTTGGACTATAGAGACCTTTGTCAGCAAAGTGAATGTCTCTGGTTTTTAATATGCTGTCAAGGTTTGCCATAGTTTTTCTTCCCAGAAGCAAGTGTCTTTTAATTTCATGACTGTCATCACTGTCTACAGTGATCTTGGAGCCCAAGGAAAGAAAGTCTCGCTGTTTTCATTGTTTCTGCATCTAGTTGTTATGAAGTGATGGGACTGGATAATGCCATGATCTTCATTTTTTGAATGTTGAGTTTTAAGCCAGCTTTGTCACTCTCCTCTTTCACCTTAATCAAGAGGCTCTTTAGTTCCTCTTCACTTTCTGCCATTAGAGTGGTGTCATCTGCATATCTGAGGTTATTGATATTTCTCCCAGCAGTCTTGATTCCAGCTTGTGCTTCATCCAGGCTGGCATTTCACCTGTTGTACTCTGCACAGAAGTTAAATAAGCAGAGTGACAATATACAGCCTTGTCATACTCCCTTCGCCATTGCCCTTCTTTTGGGATTGGAATGAAAACTCACCTTTTCAAGTCCTGTGGCCACTGCTGAGTTTTCCACATTTGCTGGCATATTGAGTGCAGCACTTCCACAGCATCATCTTTTAGAATTTGAAATAGCTCAGCTGGAATTCCGTCACCTCCACTAGCTTTGTTGGTAGTAATGCTTCCTAAGGTCCACTTGACTTCACTCTCCAGGATGTCTGGCTCTAGGTAAATGATGACACCATTATGGGTCTCTGGGTCATTAAGACCTTTTTTATACAGTTCTTCTATGATTTCTTGCCACCTCTTCTTAATATCTTCTGCTTCTGTTAGGTCCAGACCTTTTCTGCCCTTTCTTGTGCCCATCTTTGCATGAAATGTTCCCTTGGTATCTCATTTTCTTGAAGAGATCTCTAGTGTTTCCTATTTTATTTTTTCCCTCTGTTTCTTTGCATTATTCATTTAAAAAGACTTTCTTATCTCTCCTTGCCATTCTTTGGAACTCTGCATTCAGATGGGTATATCTTTCCTTTGCTTCTTTGCCTTTTGCTTCTCAGCCATTTGTAAGGCTTCCTCAGACAACCATTTTGCCTTGTTGCCTTTCTTTTTCTTGGGGATGGTTTGGTCACCTCCTCCTGTATAGTGTTTCGAACTTCCATCCATAGTTCTTCAGGTGCTCTGTCAGATCTCATCCCTTAAATCTGTTTGTCACTTGCACTGTATAAGTCATTTGTCACTTCCCCTTTAGGTCATATCTGAATGGCCTAGTGTTTTGTAAAAAAAATTAAAATAAGTTTTTTAATATAATTTTTTAAAATTAGGTTCCAGATATAAGTGATGTCATGATATTTGTCTTTCTCTGTATGACTCACTTCCCTTAGTATGATAATCTCTAGGTCCATCCATGTTGCTGCAAATGGCATAATTTCATTCTTCTTTATGGCTGGGTAATATTTTATGGGTGTATGTACACCACATCTTTATACATTCACCTGTGGATATACATTTACATCACTTCCATGTCTTGGCTGTTATATTTAGGGCTGCAATGAACATTGTGGTACATGTACCTTTTTGAAGTATGTTTTTCTTTGGAGATACCCCCAGGAGTAGGATTGTTGGATTACATGGTAGCTGTATTTTTAGTTTTTTAAGGAAAGTAAATATACTGTTCTCCATAGTGGCTGTACCAATTTACATTCCTACCAATAGTGTAGGAGAATTCCCTTTTCTCAATACCCTCTCCAGAATTTATTGGGTATAGACTTTTTGATGATGGCCTTTGATGATGGGAAGATCCCATGGAGAAGGGCATGGCAACACACTCCAGTATTTGGCTTGGAGAATCCCTTGGACAGAAGAGCCTGGCAGGCTACAGTCCATGGGGTCACAAAGAATTGGACACAACTGAAGTGACTTAGGACATTCTGACTGGCATGAAGTGATAACTTATTGTACTTTTTATTTGCATTTGGACTTCCCTGGTGGCTCAGATGGTAGAGCATCTGCCTACAATGTGTGAGACCCGGGTTCAATCCCTGGGTCGGGAAGATCCCCTGGAGAAGGAAATGGCAACCCACTCCAGTACTCTTGCCTGGAAATTCCCATGGACGGAGGAGTCAGGTAGGCTACAGTTCATGGGGTTGCAAAGAGTTGGACACAACTGAGTGACTTCACTTTCACTTTCAATAATTAGTGATGTTGAGCATCTTTTCATGTGTTTGTTGGCCATCCGTATATCGTCTTTGGTAAAAAGTCTATTTAAGTCTTCTACCCTTTTTCGGTTGAGTTGTTTGATATTGAATATCATGAGCTGTTTGTATATTTTGGAGATTGATCTCTTGTCAGTCACATCATTTGCAAATATTTTCTTCCATTCTGTGGGTTGTCTTTGCATTTTGTTTATGGTTTCTTTTGCTGTACAAAACCTTTTGAGTTTAATTAGATCCGATTTATTTTTGTTTTTATTTCCATGTCTCTAGGAGATGGATTAAAAAAATTTATATGAAAGAGTGTTATTCCTATGTTTTCCTCTAAAAGAGTTTAATAGTATCAGGTTATACATTTAGGCCTTTAATCCAGTTTGAGCTTTTGTATATGGTGTTAAAGAATTTTCTAATTTCATTCTTTTTGATGTAGCTCTCCAGTTTTCCCAGAAGCATCTCCTCAAGAGAGTGTCATCTCTTCATTGTGTATCTTGCCTCCTTTGTCACTGATTAGGTGACCACAGGTGTGTGGGTTTATTTCTGGGCTTTTTATCCTGTTCCATTGAGCTAATGTTTCTGTTTTGTGTCAGTACCATATGTTTTGAAAACCGTGGCTTTGTAGTATAGTCTGAATTTAGGGAGCCTGATTCCTTCTGCTTCACTTTTGGTTCCCCCTCCCCCTGCCCTTAGGATTGCTTTGGTTATTTGGGGTCCTTTTTGCCTGCATACAAATTTAAAAATTATTTTGTTCTAGTTCTGTGAAAAATGCTGTTGGTAATTTGATAGGGATTGCAGTGAGCCTGTAGATTGCCTTGGGTAGTACAGTCATTTTGACAGTATTGATTCTTCCAATCTAAGAACATGTTATATTTTTCCATCTGTGTCATCTTTGATTTCTTTCATCAGCATCTTGCAGTTTTCAGAGTACAAGTCTTTTGCCTCCTTAGGTTGGTTTATTCCTGGATATTTTATTCTTTTTTAAAAAATAATTTTCATTTATTTACTTCTGGCTGTGCTGGTTCTTCGTTGCTGCATGGGCTCTTTGCTAGTTGCGGAGAGCAGGGGCTACTCCAGTCGGGGTGTGCTGGCTTCTCACTGTGGTGGCTTCTCCTACTGCAGAGCATGGGCTACAGGGTCCACAGGTTCAGCAGTCGCAGCGTGAGGCCTCAGCAGCTGTGGTTCCCGGACTCTGGAGCACTGGGCTTCATAGCTGTGGTGCGTGGGCTTGGCTGCTCTGCAGCATGTCGGTTCTTCCCGGACTGGGGGTTGAACCCATGTCAACTGCACAGACAGGGAGGTTCTTTATCTGGGCCACCAGGGAAGCCCAGATATTTTATTCTTTTTGATGCAATGGTAAATGGGATTGTTTCTTGAATTTATCTTTCTGATGTTTCATTGTTAGTATATAGACATGCAGCAGATTTCTATGTGTTATTTTGTATCCTGCAACTTTACTGAAGTCATTGTGGAGCTCTGGTAGTTTTCTGGTAGCATCATAGCAGGGAGTTTTACTTCTTATTTTCCCATCTGTATTCCTTTTACTTATTTTTCTTCTCTGATTGCCATGGCTAGGACTTCCAAAACTATGTTGAATAAAAGTGGTAGGGTGAACATCTTTGTCTTGTTTTTGATCTTAGAGGAACTGTTTTCAGCTTTTTACCATTGAGTATGATGTTAGCTGGAGGTTTGTCAAATACAGCCTTTATTTTGTTGAGGTATGTTCCTTCTGTGCCTACTTTCTGTAGAGTTTTTTTTTTAATCATGATTGGGTGTTGAATTTTATCAAAAGTTCTTACTGCATCTGTTGATATGACCATGTGATTTTTATTCTTTAGTACGTTATTGTAGTGTATCAGACAATTGATTTGCGGATACTGACAAATCCTTGCATCCCTGGGGAAAGTCCCACTTTATCATGGTATATGATCCTTTTAATGGAGTGTTGAATTCTGTTTGCTAGTATTTTGTTGCAAATTTTTGCATCTATATTCATCAGTGATATTGACCTATAATTTTCTTTTTTGTGTGTGGTATCTTTGCCTGGGTTTGGTACCAGGGTGATGGTAGCTTCATAGAATGAGTTTGGGACTGTGTTTTCCTCTGCAATTTTTTGGAGATGTTTCAGAAAGATAGGTGTTAACTCTTCTCTAAAAGTTTGATAGAATTCACCCGTGAAGCCATCTGATCTTAGACTTTTGTTTGTCAGAAGATTTTAAATCACGGTTTCAGTTTCATTTGGGGGCGGCCTCTGCCTTCAGTCTCCTTGTTCCACCACTGTGCCACAGCCAGCTCCTGCCTCCCCAGGACACTCTCCACGACCCTCAGGTAGGTCTAGTCCAAGCTCCTATGGAGTCACTGCTTTGTCCCAGTGTACAGGAAATCATCTGTGCACCATCTAGGTGTAAAGAGACTGTCTCCACCAGTCTCAGGGAGTTCTTGCACTCCAGCCCTGCTGGTTTTCAAAGCCACATGCTGGAGGCGCCTCCTTGCACTGCCAGACACTCAGGTTCTGGAGCCTGAATTGGGGCTCAGAGCTAGCACTCCCATGAGAGACCCTCTGTGATACCGTTATTTTCTAGTCTGTGGGTCTCCCAACCAGCTGGTATGCAATTTGATTATATTGTGAAAGTACCCCTCTAACCATCTCGTGGCTTCTTCATCTTTGGGAGTAAAACTTTTTTGGGTAGGTTCTAGTCTTTTTTGTTGATAGTTATTATTTGTAAGAGGAAATGAGCTCAAGTCCTTTTACTTCACCATTTTGTTCAAACTTGAGGTGCTGCTTTTATCTGAAATGCTTTCTGCCTCCTTCCTCAGCCTGTGTTGGTCATTATCCCCATGGAATGGGGTGTGTAAGTGCAGCACCCTTGTGTGCTCCCCTAGTATGACGGCAGTGATCAGCACCCACCTGCGCATCTCCCAGCAGCAGTGGTGGGCTGTACGCCCCGGGACAGCAGGGACAGTGACCGGCGCCTGCTTCTGGATCACCCAGGCTAAGGCCCGTGCCCTCCTAGGACAGCAGAAGCAGTGCTTGGAGCCTGCTCCCTGCTCATGCATGCTTCTCTGACCACAGGGGCAGCAGCTGGCTTCTGCTGCCAGGTCCCCTAGTTTCTGCAGCAGCCCATGCCCACCTCTGGAGCCCACGATGGTGGCAACAGCTCCTGCCCAGCCCCAGAACTCGTAGAGGTGGCATCCTGTTGCCTGAGAGCACGCACACATGGAAGGAAGCTCCTGTGGCAGTCTCACCGCTCTTCCTGTGCTCCCCCAGTAGTGGTGCCTTGCCTCTCTGGTGAACTCAGCTTCTTCCACGTGCACCCTCAGTTGTCACAGTTCACTTTGCCAGGCTGTTTGCCTGCAGGCAGCCCCAGTCCTCTCCCTGGGTCTGACCTGAAGCTTGAGCTTCAGCACCCAGCTGCTGCCCATACCAGTGGACGAGCACCTCAGGATGGGGGCACATGGGCAGTGCCAACTGTCTGTGCAGGTCACTCTCTCGCCTTCTGCACACCGGCGTTCCCCCTCTGTCCCAGCTGATCCCCCCCCCCCCCGGCCCCAGTCCCACAGGTGAGAAGACTCCCCAGGGTGCGGGAACCTTTCCTCCCCGGGCACAGGTCCCAGCCAGTGTCTTTCTCTCATTTTTTGTTTCTATTTTCTTTTGTCCTACTTCGTTACATTGAGCTTTTCTTGCCTGTTTTGAAAGCTGAGGTCTTTTGCCAGTGTTCAGTAGATGTTCTGTGCAAATTGTTCCATTTGTAAAAGTGTTTCTGATGTGTCTATGGAAGGAAATAAGCTCCAAGTCCTACTCTTCAGCCATCTTGGTTCCTCCTTATAATGCATGTGATTTGTGCAGAAATTTCTGCTGTTAGTCCAGAAGGGTTTCCATTTAATGTTGCTTATATTTTGAAGATAACTGCAATCAGAAAATGTCAGCTTTTCTAAATAGAACAATAATTACTATTTGCATGTTTATTGCCTTTCCCTTTCCAAAGGCCATTAAAGCGATTCCACTGTATTTCTTCCCTTCGCTTGACTTCTGAAAGGCTTTTACCAGAAAGCAATTTTGGGATGCTATGAGGCCAAGTGGGGGTGGGGGTGCAAGAAAAAAGGTGAAGGATTATTTTCTGGGAGTTTTATCAAATGGTAATCTGGGGAAACCAGGGTGTGAGGGAGTACATGAGAGAAGAAAAAAGGATTTTTCACAGTATTATTCAAGAATGACAATCAAGAACTTTAGTTACTTTGAAATTAGTCGTTGATTGTCATCAGGTTGTTCTGGCCACATCACAGTTTGGCATTTGACAAATGGATGAATGATTTAAGGAGACTGCAAATTATTGAAAGTCTTACAGCGGTAATTGAGAGGGTGTGTGATGGGGGGTGCTCTGCACACATGCGCAGTCATGTTCGACTCTGCGACCCCATGGACTGTAGCCTGCCAGGCTCCTCTGTCCATGCCGTTTCCCAGGAAAGAATATAGGAGTGGGTTGCCATTTCCCATCCCAAAGGATCTTCCTGACCCAGGGTTTGAACCTGCATCTCCTGGCCAGCTGGGAACCTCTTGTGGGGGTAAAGAACACAAACTGATATGAAAGTGGAAGGTGTTGTTACAAAATGACATTCACTGTTGTTCTTTTCAGTTTTTGTTGATCGAGATTTGGTATTATGTTAAAGAAAAGTCAGATAGCTGATTTATGATCTATGACTTTTATAATTTGAATAACACTTATATATTTTTTTCTTTTCTGGGACATTGAATTTTACATTGTCTTGGGGGAAAAGGAACACAGGAAGGAGAAGTTGAATAAAACTTCATTCGATATGTCTTTCTTGCATATGAAAAAAACTTTTCAGCTCTATATTTTCTCTTTTTGTCCTGTCATCCGTCATATTCTGCTCCATAATAATGGCCAAAGCGATAGAATTTTCTCTAATTGAAAATGTAGGACATAATCTGTAAAGTAACCAGATGTCAGATGAGTTCTTCAAGATTTTAATGATATCAATCAGCAGGGCTACAACAGGTAAAAAGATTCCTAGAGTAATCCTTTCACAGTAACTGTTTTAAAAATGGTCTTTTATATTATTTGTAAATATAACATAAATATTACATGCTATTTCTTTTTTTTAATTATTTTCTTTACATTATCGTGTTGGTTTTGCCATACATTGACATGAATCCGCCATGGGTATACATGTGTTCCCCTTTCAGAACCCCCCTCCCACCTCCTTCCCGATTCCATCCCTCTGGGTCATCCCAGTGCACCAGCCCTGAGCACCCTGTATCAAGCATCGAACCTGGGCTGGCGATTGATTTCACATGTGATAATTTACATGTTTCAATGCCGTTCTCTCATATCATTCCACCCTTGCCCTCTCCCATAGAGTCCAAAAGACTGTTCTATACATCTGCGTCTCTTTTGCTGTCTCACATACAGGGTTTTCATTACCATCTTTCTAAATTCCATATATTAAACATTACATGCTATTTCTATAAATTTCCAAAAGGAACAATTTTTATAGACTGTCACTGACACCGTACAGATTTTTTTTAAAAAAATTTCCCTTTATTTGACTGGACTCTTTCATATCATTATCAACATCTCTGATTTCGTTTAGATTAAAAACACCTAGGATTACTTTAGAGCAGAACCAATTGGTCCTGTATGGTCCCTTGGGGCTTTTCGGACAGAATCTACCATGTAAGACTAATCTTTCATAGGTTAGAGAGGTGGATCAACAGCGTTCTTGCTTTTATTTCTGGCGGAAACTGGGAAAGAAGACTGAAAATGTAGAGGTGATAATTCGTTTCTGCTCTTTGTTGGTAATGTGATCTTGTAATGATAGTGTTCCTATCATTAACACTCAAACTGCTTCATGAACAAAGTGAAATCTCAAACTTAGTAATCAGATGAGTTCACAAACAGGTAGCTCATGGCCTTGCAAACCAGGAAACGTTCACTAGCCAGACACCATCTGTGCACTGTTTTCTTGCAGGGAACAAATCACAAGACAGTGGCATAGCAGAGATGGAGGAGCTTCCCGTACCACATAACATCAAAATAAGCAACATTACTTGCGACTCATTCAAGATTTCATGGGAAATGGATTCAAAATCAAAGGACCGTATTACACACTATTTCATTGACCTCAATAAGAAAGAGAACAAGAACTCCAATAAATTTAAACACAAGGTAAGATGCTAACACATCCTTATATTCATTTGTATCTTAAAACTTTCTAATTATGATGACGTTTTGAAAAAAGGAATAATGTTGCACTGATTACTTATACTTGACATTGAAAATGAAAATTATATGTCACTTAAAAGCTGTACCCTACAGTATATTAACACATATATATGGAATTTAGAAAGACAGTAATGAGAACCCAACATGGGAGACAACAAAAGGAACGCAGATGTATAGAATAGACTTGTGGACTTTGTGGATGAGGGTAAGGGTGGGATGATATGGGAGAAGGGCATTGAAGCATGTTAATTGTCATGTGTCTAATCAATCGCCAGCCCAGGATTGATGCTCGGGACTGGTGCAGCGAGATTTCCCGGCGGGGAGGGAGGAGGGAGGGGGGACCCGGAGGGGAAGCATATGTAAACCCATGGTGATATCATGACAATGTATGGCAAAAACAATAATAAAAAAAAAAAAATTAAAAAAAAAAATAGGATCTTTATCCCAGTAAAAAAAAAAAAAAAAAGCTGTATCCTTCTAAGAAATTTTATCAGGAAATGACACATATCTGGGTAAAATAATTTTTTTCCCAGAAAAGGTGAAATCTTAACTCTCATACAGACATAAAAATGAATATGTTTTAAAGATTTTATTGAACACTTTAATGAGGTAACTGATGAAGTTTTTAATAGAGCCAATTCAAAGGATGGTCCAGAAAAGACATTTTAAGGATCAGGATATTGAAATAAATATACAGTGGAGGCAAAACCCATGTGGTGTTGGGGAAGCACAAGCAGGAGTAGAGGGAGTACTTCCAGGGGACAGAATTCACTGGCATGTGTTTAGACAAGCATAGTGGAATTGGTAACGCGTGTCTCCAAATTACAGCGTTGTAGAATATATTCCACAAAATCAGAAGACAACCAGCAGAGTGTGCTACAGATGGCTCGTAGTTTCCCACTTAAGCATACATTTTCCCTATAAATAACTGCCAAAAGATCAGTGGCAGCTTATAAACTTCAGAGTATTTGTCAAAATACTTCAAGGCTGAAAATTGCTTTATGTAGTCACTTTTATTATTTGAGAGAAAAAAAGCCTTTAGGTGTTTTAGACTTGTAACATTTCTCTGATATTTATGCTCTTAGCTGTCTGCTTGTCACTATCTTAACTGATACAGATCTCTCTCCAAAAGTAGCTCCAGTTCTCTGACTTAAAAATGCTTTTTTATGCTTTCAGTGTTTTCACTGATATGAAAACTGATCTTATTTTAATATAACTTAATTTTAACTTGATAATCTTTTGGAAGAATTCTTGTCTAAAACTTATGCATTTTACTGTATGTGTATAGTAAAACTATACATACTAATGGTGAGTGAGGCTTATATGTACAGATAAATGTGATAGGACAGGATTGATAAAACAGTATTTTCCTATGTTCCAATTTTAATCTTTCTAGTGTTGGATATTCTTTTTGGTGACACTTGGCTTCTTTGAATTAGCTTTGAAAGGTTTAGCATTAAGTGGTGAGGGGTCCTGATTTGACCCCCTTTCTTCATTCCATATTTAGAATACCATATCTCTGGAAATACAGTGAATACGAACTAGCAGGTTTAGTTACCTTATTAATTATTGTTTTAAAATACCTAGACTTTCTGTGACACATAGGCTCCATACTTGAATACAAGTAAAACAAATGTTACCACATTTGTATATGAAGCCATCATTTATTTAAAAATATTCTGTCCCTTCACATATAAAATATTTATAATGGGCTTCTCTGAACAACAGCAACAATATATTAAATAAATATAATATTTTAAAATATTAGAATATTGCACTTTAAGGATCATATTAAGGATTGTACAGAGAAGAACATTATACTAGAAATCAAGAAGATAAATCCATGCACACTTATGCCATTAGCTTGCTGTGTGACCTTGGCATGTTTCTTGATCAAATCGGGGCTTACTTTTTACATCTGAATAAGAGATTTGAAGATAGTAATTGCTAAATATCTTTAAAGAAGAGACTTCTGTCATTAGCCGGGACTTTAATAAGGCCCTCCACACTGTCTACAGCCAACTCAAGCTACACTGCTACATCAATTCGTCTTCCTCCACCCATCCATCCCTCCCTTCCTCCTTTCCTTTCTTAGGATGTTCCAACAAAACTGGTGGCAAAAGCTGTTCCCTTGCCGATGACTGTCCGTGGACACTGGTTTTTGAGCCCAAGAACTGAGTATACAGTAGCAGTGCAGACTGCCTCAAAACAAGTTGATGGTGATTATGTTGTATCTGAATGGAGTGAAATTATAGAGTTCTGCACAGCAGGTAAGAGAACTGGGTACAAATAACGGATGAAGGGGGGCCTTATTTAATAGTTCCTGGAAAGCTGATTATATGAAATATACTTTTGTAATTATTAAGTGATATTTATTGCATTGGTCATCTCTACATTGCCAGGAGCACTGTGTGACGGAACAAACTGATTAGACAGAGTGGAGGTTCCCAGCAAAAACTGGGTAGTGGCATAAATTACTTCTGTGCTACATGCACAGTTTGATTTTTCAAAGTAAAGGCTTTACAAATAAAAACTGATGCAGTATGAAAATATATTCAGCATATTTTGAGATTCATTTTGAGAGAGAGAGAGCTTTTTTCTTCCTTTTTTTCATTTCTTATTTTCACAGTCTTGAAAGAAGGAAGCCAGAAACATCATTCTCTAATTTAAGGAAATGAAGGCAGATCATAATGACTTTACTTAACAGAAATGTTATTGGATTTTTCACTTGACTGCTGATAATCTCTCGCTAAACTCATGTCGTGTGAGTGTGTCTTCGCTTCATGAAAGTTCCTCATAGCCATTTGGCATTGGGGTGTCTACTGTAGAAAGCCCCTCCCTCTTGATCTTGAACTGTACCTTAATAGCCCACTGGGTTGAAAAGGTTACCATAACCATTCATATTATGCATTTATAAACTTGTTTACTCATTCAGTCAAGAAACAAATGTTCACTGAGCACTTCAATAGATGCTGAAGGGACACAAAGGCAGAGAGCGGCCTGAATACATCCATTCTTTGTCTCTTAGCAGAGGGCTTTGTTTCCTCTTTGTCTAGGTGATTATTTCCTCTGTAAAACTGTAGAAAGAGGCTAAATGTTTGTTTCCACACAAAGGATCTTGTGGAAAGAGTCTTAGACATTTGCTTCACCTATTGCAGGTTGCTTAGCAACTTCCCCAGCTGAGGCATCCTTCAGATAAATCAGCTATTTTTTCCCCATAGCCTCACAGTAGATTTATTTCAGACTCAGGACGTGCTTAGCTACTGCCTTATCTCAATATCTTCTGGTTTTTTTCTTAATTTCAAAATCAGTATAAAATTTCCCATGTGGATATATAGAATGGATGTTTTAATTCTTAATTATTGTGATTTTATCTTCAACCTTTTTTGTTTGTTCTATGAGGAAGTTGCTAAGGATCTCAGTGTATAAGAGCAAACAAATAGTATCCCTCTGGTATTGTATTTCTTCCTAAGATGTCATAGATTGTAAGATCCACTACTTTATGTATCTCTAAGAAAAAATTAAACTGCCAATTAAACTGTGAAACAGTGTTTTCTTATATATTAGACTCATGTCAGAGATGCTGAAATGTGGGAAAAATATATTTTAGAATAGATGAAATATGGTATACATCATAGTCCAGTAGTCAGTAATTAAATTACTAAAGATTTCAACGTTGTATTAATAGTGTGTGAAGAATTTTACCTGTATTTTATGTGTCACATTAGAATTACTATATCCCCTCAACTTTTCTCCTGAATTAAAATTCCTCCTTGGAATCCACCTCATGCTTACTCTTTTTACACATCTTTCCATTTGCCCTTACTGCATCCTACCAGGGAGGTAGACACAGAAAAAGACACAGTATCTTTTGACATTGTTTTAACACATGGTATTTTCCATAGAATTGTACCAAACAGCATTGTAGTATTCATTTTAAGAAGCTATAATGTACCTCCTAAAACCCCACTTGACGTTAGAAAAACGTAAGATAATATTTTTTCTTTAGCTTAGGGAAGATCTTTGGCATTTTCAGTTCAGAAATATCTGTCTATATACTCCATCCTATAACTTATATGACTACATGAGTTCATGTTTTATTTCTATGTATATAAAGAAAGACTTTTGGTTTTCTTTCTTTCCTTTAGAGTGATTGATCTGTTGCTCTTTTATTCAAGTATATCCCCTAATTATTCTAAGGAAGTTTTAGAGGTAAATAGTAAGGAAAATGCCAGTTTATTTTAAATGTGCCACAATATTTTTATATAAATCATTTTGTTTCCATGAGTAAAATCTAACAATTTTTTTTCAAAGCTTGTTGCTTCAGTTTATTAAAACGATTCAGAGCCTGTTTCACCTAAGCTTTATCAATCACCTTTACTCTGTAAATCTTAGAAAGCTATCTTATATATTGTCTTTTACCCTAGACATCTAATTCACTCAAAATTTACTGAGCACATATTATATGCTATGCACTGGTCAAAGTATTGGAAATAAAACAGAATGCCACTGGCCAATCTAGTTTAATCAGTGACACAGATGAAACCCCATAATAAGTCTCAGTTGTCTATATATTACCTCTTCCCTTAGACTGAATTCTCTGAGATGAAGAGGAATTTTTTTTTTTATCTTTTCAGTTGATCGTTCATTTGATTTTGCACAGTGCCTTGTATATCACATTTCCTAATCTAAGTAAATGTTCGTGGAGCCAGTGAAGCAGTGAGTAGGCGAACTACGCTGCCATGAGTAGTTCAGCTAGGTTGCTTTCGTGTGGAAAGTCTTAAAAATCTTTACAGACCAAAATTTTTTGCTTAGATTCTGGAACAGGAGTTTGCAACAATCCTCAATTTTCAAAACAAAAAGCTGGTGAAGAGATGCTCTATATTTTCACAAGCTCTTGTGTACTCAAAACTACCAACTAGCAGCCAGAGACCTAGTCTCTAAGTTACTAGCTTTATGGATGTTTGGCAAGCCTCAATCTCTGCATCAATAAAGTGGTTATATTTAATCTGTCTTCCCAGCCTCATAGATTTAGGGAGTAAATTAGATGACCATTACTATTATTACTCCTTTAAATTCTATTTGCTGTTGCTTTCAGGTTATAAGCGCTTTTATTTGATTCAGCAGTCGATGGCAGAAAGGCTAGTGTGCCTGACATTACTCAGACCCACATTCCGTTTTAACAGGGTCTTTAATTTCAGTGAGTGAAAAAAATGCAAGGGTATTCTTAAAGACAACCATAAACTATAACAAAAATATTTTTGTAGAAGTGTGCCACAAAGATAGTGAATGTTTTCAAGTGCAGTTTCTTATTCACTGAGTTTCCCAAAATAGAATTTGAGTAATCTACACATTATTAAGCATGTAGCCGATACTTTTGATAGTGTATTTTTAATAACAAACTTTTTTGTTATTTTCAGACTATTCAAAAGTTCATCTAACACAACTGTTGGAGAAGGCCGAAGTGATTGCCGGACGGATGCTCAAATTTTCTGTTTTTTATCGTAACCAGCACAAAGAATATTTTGACTATATCCGGTAGGAATCAAAAAAAGATATATACTGATTTGCTTTACTAAGTACCATTCCAAATTCTAGGCTCAGGTTTCCCTTGAGTCTGCTTCTGTGAAATAGCAATTTTAGTTTTCTTCTCAAAATACTTAATTATACTGATTTTTATTTCCCAGAATAATTAAGTAAAAAAAAATCAGATCATGGGATTTATTTTTTTCCACCTCACTTAGATTCCTTTCTATGATCACTTATAATACCAACTCCTATCTGTTTGGGTGGAAGACCTTAGGCCGCCAAGGTTAAGGTTGATGAGCATGTCACAGATTCCTCCGATTCCCAGTAACTCAGTCCCTTCTGTCTCATACCAACTAATAAATTTTCTCCTGAAAATGAGAGAATAAAAGGGTGACTGTTTCATGAGTTATGGTGAATTAGGCAGGATTGTCAGACTTCTGCCAATGTAGAAATCTCTCAGCTATTATACTGTGTTAATTATTCATGAGGGAAATCTTATTTACTTTTGAATTCTAGTGTTCAGTAGTATTTTTAAGTTATCCTGTGTTTGTCCCTAAAAACAGTTTCCCAGAATTCAAAAGAATCCCATGTCACAAGTAGTTTTAATCCTTACAGCCCTTTCATATTTGTAGAAGAGAATTTCAAGGGAGTAAACGGGCAGATGTGTGTTTTTAAGTGAGGCTGAAGCCTTTAGACTGACAGTGCTCTAAGGTTCTAAAGCTTCTACACAGTAATCCCTATAATCTGTCATTTTAAAAGCCTTGCTCTCACTTTTTAAACTCTTGATGGGATTGCAACTGAAAAAAATTTAGGAACTTTTGTTGTTTTGCTTTATAACTTTCCAGTTTTTCTTAAATCAAGGTGATGGTTCCAAATCTAAATAAGCTCCAAGCTGTGGAAAATGCAAAGGGAATCAAAGAGAGAGAGGTGAATTTAGGCATGCATGTTCTTCAAAATAAGTGCTTGGCAATATCATATATTTTGGTCATGAAAACAATTCCTGCCTTATGTTTGAATCTCCTATAAATACAGAGTTTAGTCTGTATTTCTTTCTGGTAAATTATTTACCCTTGAGTCTATATAATTCATGGAAAATGCTGTTCACATAATTTAGAGAATATGAACTGAGTCAGTTGTTGTATGGGAATAACCACATGTGACTTAGCAAGGAAAGTATTTCTTTATATTTGCTAAGCATAAAATTAGAAATAAAAAAGATCCACTGTTGCTATTTTCTTTCATAATAAATACAGCAGTGGAATAAATAAATACCCCTTTGGTACTAGGCTTAGCCCTGGAAGGCTGCCAGCGTTGATATTAGGTGGCCACTGGAGGTCACTGTTTCTCTGATTTTTCTCTGTCCTTTGGCCTGTTTTCAGGTCCTTAGATACTCTAGAATTTGCTGTTTTCAAAAGTTCTTCCAAGAAGAAAAAGAAACACGGAAAGCATGGAAAATGGAAAGAAAATTGTTGTATATATTGTATGATTGATTCCAATATACTAAGGTGTATTTACTAACAGGGAAATTTACCTTTGTTGGACTTTTCATGATAGTCATAAAATCCATGTAAGTTAAATTTGATACAGTTTATATACGTATACTTCAGTATGTACACATAAAATATATTTGTCAAGGCACGAGTACAGTTTTTCAACATTGCTTTTTTTTAAAGGTTGTATTAACTGAAACCACATTAGCATGTGGTTGATTTTCTTTTTATGTAATGCATTCAAATCAGGGCACACTTTCTCAGAATTCATTTAAAATGTCATCTTGTTATTCACAGTGCTTGACTAGAAAGGAAACTTTCACTTACCTGACACATTTTCCAAATCATTATGAATTATGAAAAATCCCTAGATAAATTCTGCATCAGTCCACATGGAATGAGCTCGTTTTGATCTCTCCCTCTAGAAATGACTTCCTAAATGAGTACTGCTTTATGTTACCCCAGATCAAAATGCCGCTTTTGCTCTTCCTCCTTCAAGTCCCCTAGGTGGCTCACTTGTCCTTAAAACACTTGTCCTTTTGTATCTTAAAGGTTTCTCTCCAGGGATCCACGGATATGGGTAGACGTGTAGGATTTCCGTTACTGTTTGGCAGTAGATTGTATATTCTCAGAGTTGATGTCTGTCACCGATAGTAAGACATTTCTTCAAGCTTAAGTTCCTATCTGTTTTCTGCTGTTACTACTTCATATAACTGCACTTGTAGATTTGTGCAGGATATACGTAATATTAACAATTGGGTTTTGTTCATGAGAATGTAATGGGGTAAGAATTTTTGATTCAGGACAAGATAAGAGTAGACCTATTTCTCCCTGTTCCTTCTACTACATACAATTAAAAACCGGAGCGTTATATATATAAAGCAAACCTAAGAAGAGTCTGAAAGGTGGAAAGAAGATCAACCAGTTAGGGACCTTGGGACCCGAAGGACAACAGTGATGGGTTTTCTGTTTAGCTCGTTCTGGACTAGGCGCTAGTCATCAGCTCACAGACATCAGCGGGCACAGACAAAAAAAATATCTGCCCCAAAAGCCTTCTGTGTTTACCCAAATCAATAGGAAAGGGACAGCCTTGAAGGAAAAGTGTTTAGACAATAACTGCCCTCACTCCAGCTAAACTCCAAGGAAAAAGTCTTTCTTTTCCACACCACCAGCCACTGCCGGGTAGGGAACCGAGACTCACATCTTCCAGCTGTTAGGAACCACCCTGCCCTCCTCCTCCACCCCTTGCTGCGGTGGCATCAGAGAAGGCTAATGGGGGGTCGGTGCTTACAACCCACACCAGTGGCAATGAGACACTGTCAGCCTTCCCACTGGGGTGTGTCAGAGGAGGCCCAGTGGAAACCAGGACTTTTCATCAGAGCCAAGAGACGATACTGAGGTTAGCCCTGCAGTGCCAGTGATGGCCGCACAGGAAGCAGTGAGATCGCGTGGTGTTTGTCTTTCTCTTTCAGACTTTCTTCACTTAGTCTGGTGATCTCTAGGTCCATCGGTGTTGCTGCAGATGGCATTCTTTCTTTTTTAAGACTAAGTAGTATTTATCTGTCAATGTACATTTAGGTTGCTTCTGTCTCTTGACTACTGTGAACAGTACTACTATAAACACTGGGGAGCATGTATCTTTTTGACTTTTCATCTTTTCCAGAGACATGCCTAGGAATGGAATTGCTGGATCATATGGTAACTCGATTTTTAGATTTTTAAGGAACTCTCTCTGTACTGTTTTCCACAGTGGCTGCACCAATTACAGTCACACCAGCAGTGTGGGAGGGCTCCCTTCTCTCCACATCAGCTCCAGAATTTATTATTTGTAGACATTTTAATGATGGCCATTCTCACCAGTGTGAGAGTGGTACCTCTTTGTAGTTTTGATTTGCATTTCTCAGATAACTAGCAATGGTAAGCATCTTTTTATGTGCCTGTTGGCCATGTCGTCTTTGGAGAAATGTCTGTTTAGGTCTTCAGCCCATTTTTTAATTGGGTTTTGTTTTTTGTTACTGAGTTATATGCACTGTTTATTTTGTAAATTAACCCCTTGTCAATCACATCATTTGCAAATTATTTTCTCCCAGTCTGTAGGCTATCTTTTTCATTTTGTTTTTGGTTTCCTGTTTAAAAGCTTTTAAGTATGATTAAGTCCTATGTGTTTATTTTTTGCTTTTATTTCTATTGCATTGGGAGACATAAGAAAGCATTGGTACAATTTATGTCAGAGAATGCTTTGCCTATGTTCTAGGAGTTTTATGGTGTTCTCTTATATTTAAGTTTTTAAGCCACTTTATCTTTATTTTTATGTATGGTGTGAGGGAGTGTTCTAACTTCATTCTTTTACATGTAGTTGTCCAGCTCTCCCACTTGCCAAAGAAACTCTTTTCTCCATTATATACTCTTGCCTCCTCCATCAAAGATTAATTGACTGTAGGTGTATGGGGTTTTTTCCTGGACTCTCTTCTGTTCCATAGATCTGCATGTCTGTTTTTTGTGCTGTTATCATAATACTTTGCTTACCGTAGCTTTGCAGTATTGTCTGAAGTGTGGGAGGGTTATGCCTCTAGGTTAATTCTTTTTCCTTAGGACTGCCACAGCAATTCTAAATCTTTTATGGCTCCATATAAATTTTAGGATTACTTGTTCTAGTTCTGTGAAAAAATTTCATGGGTAATTTGATAGGGATCACATTAATTTGATAAGGATCCAGTTAAATGTAGACTGCTTTGGGTAATATGGACATTTTAATAATATTCTTCTAGTCTAAGACCATGGGCTATCTTTCCAGTAAGGGACATGGTATAACTGAATACAAGGAACCAAGCAGCAGGAAGAACTGGATGGCAGAGGCCCAGCCCAGTGGGAGGTGAGCAGTGTAGAGAGAAGAGCTGCGAGTGTGGTAGAGGGAGGCAGCCAGCTCTGTTCTAAGCAACATGCAAACAAGTGACCTGAGTAGTCAGCTGGGCCTGGGTTAAAAAACTGAAGCAAAAAAATGAAACAAGATGCTTTTGCACTGATGTACATGGACAACACTCACTTTAGACCTAAATTCAGGCATTCTTTGAAGAACACTGATCATGTTTAACCAGCGCTGTCAGTCCAGTTTTCTCTTCCCCAGATCACTTCTAAAACCCAGTAGGCTTATAGTGGATGTGATTTCAGCCATAACATTTCTCATTGAACTTTTGTTTTCCTGGTCAGGAAATTTATCATGTTAAAAGGCCTCCAAGGTTTGTAGCAGAGCATTCTTACCTTAGGGTCACGGCTGGAATTAAGCCTTTTGTGAGTAATGTCAAAAGCTGCCTTCTCCTTGATCTGGTGGTAGGATGAACGAGCACCAGGCTCTTAGTGGTAGACAGCTGACTTGTAGTCTACCACATTCAACTCTATGCACCAGCAGCTCTGCCACCACTGTACCGAGCAGTGATCGTTTGTTTCCCCTCACAGAGAACATCACGGGAGCGCTATGCAGCCCTCTGTCAAGGATAACAGCGGCAGCCATGGCTCTCCCATCAGTGGGAAATTAGAAGGCATCTTCTTTAGCTGCAGCACTGAATTCAACACTGGGAAGCCACCCCAGGATTCACCTTACGGAAGATACAGGTTTGAGATTGCAGCAGAAAAACTGTTTAACCCCAATACTAACTTATACTTTGGGGACTTCTACTGTATGTACACTGCTTATCATTATGTGATTCTGGTCATTGCTCCTGTGGGATCACCAGGAGATGAATTTTGTAAGCAACGCCTTCCTCAACTAAATTCCCAGGATAATAAATTTCTGACCTGCAGAGAAGAAGATGGGATGCTGGTTTACCACCATGCCCAGGATGTCATTTTAGAAGTCATTTACACTGACCCCGTGGATCTTTTTCTAGGCACCGTGGCAGAAATCACTGGTCATCAGCTCATGAGTTTGTCTACTGCGAATGCAAAGAAAGATCCCAGCTGCAAAACCTGTAACATTAGCGTTGGACGTTAATGCCCACTTTTCTTACTCTTAGTCCCCTTTCTTCCCGTAGGAGCCCTGGTCCTCTCTGTTGTCCCTTCTCATCATCCGTATGTTTTCCACTGAAGCATGCATACGCCACTGTCACCAAAAGCAAGCCACCACTGTGCAGATTTGCGAGCTGCTGTAGTGTTTCCTATTCCCTACCCTTCCTTCCCACGACTTTGAGAGAACTGTCCTAAGTTGTTTCTGACACTCTCTTGCCTAGATGCTGCAATGTTTTTATTTTTCCTTTATGCCAAACATAACCAAACTATTATATAAACTGCTTTAGTAAAATACAAAATAATGGCTTATAAATGGTGTTTAAATATGCTCTCATTTTAATCTACTGAACAAATATTGGGATAACTCCAAACCGCATGAAAAAGTGTAATTGCAGCATGAGTTAAATCCTGAAGCCTAGAATTGTCAGCACTTCCAACTCGTTGTTTGACAGTGTTATTTATGTTATTTATATTAGCTAACAGGAAACAACTACTGTGTTTCAACATAATAAATATAATAGAAAAATATTTTATTTGTATTGTTGTATAAAATATTTACAGTCTTATAGAATATATAGAGTTACATCTTAATAGCAATTGTATACATGTCACGAAACCATTTCCCTTATCAAAGATGTAGTTTGTAAACCTCAAATAGTTGTGTCTCTGTCCTGTTACAAGTACATAACTTTAATTAAACAGATTTGTGAAGGACATTATTCTGATTCATAAAGGTTATAAAATATCAGGTAAATATAGAGAAAAACAATAAGCCTCTGAAACCATCTGCTTCAGAAATAGTCAACATTAGTCCCATCCAAACTATATGAAAATGTGAATTTGTTCACCATTGTGCTTAAACATTACAGAAAAGAGAACTACAAACGTGGGTGGTATAAGAGAAAATGTGGACCTTTTACTTATTTTTACAAAAGCAAAACAATAAACGTGGTTTAATACAAAATAACAATATACACTGACGTTAATGACGCAAATAAAACATTCTGGCTTCTCTTCCAAGGTGTTATAGCAAACATTTTCTAAATCTTTCATTTTATACAGAATGAGGAACAGCTATAGTTCATGGGAAAATTTTTTGACTTTACGAAGTATAGACCTTGAAACATTAACAAAAACACATATTCCCAATGGAAAAATAGTTTATATAATCTTATAGTAAACAAAAAGATTAGCCATTATAACTATGATCACATTAGATTATATGCTACAGACACAGCTATCCAAAATACCTATTTTCAAATTTTAATACAATATTTTAATATAAACATCTGTCAGTTATAAACAAAGATAATTCACAAAGTACATGCTATCAGAATGAACTTTGGTAATCAGAAATGTAAAATTTTAAGGAACAGATAAAATAATGTGCTATTTTTATATAGAAATAAAAAATTAGCAGTGACACATTCTAGTATATTTTAGGGTGCTGAAAGCCTAGCAGACTTAAGGAACAAGGTAGTAGATTTTTTATCACTTAAAAATCTATTAGACGTTTCAAATAAATTACATTCTTACTAACTGTATCCCTTTCTATGTAAAATGTTTCTTTTGTTCTTCTTATTGACTTAAAAATCATGCTCTTTTCCATATGTCAGTATAAGAAGTCTTTGGACATTAAGTAGACTTTCTCAAACCAGTGGTCCATTTAACAGGTGGACAGTTTGTATTACTTAGATTTGATAAAATAGATGTTTACTGAAGTAATTATACTGATACTGGATTTTCTCCCATTTTAATCCCTTCTATTCATTTATAATTACACTTGCCATCCATTCTTAACAATAGCTAATACTACCACTAAAGTGCTTCAGTTTTCAGTTGTCATACTACTTAGCAACAACAGCAGAGGAAAATAAACTTGCCTTATCGCAGGTGAAAGTGATCACAAATATTTCCCGAACCTCAAATAGTTTTGGCCACATCTTGCTTGCTGATGAGGACCTCTAATAGTCTCAGTTTGGCTTTTATATGCTTGTATTCATAGTACTCATCTGCCATTGGTATCCGATCTTCCTTTTGTGGACTTCTGGAAAAAAAAAAATATATATATAATGCATTAGTTCATTAATGAACCAAGTCATTAAAAATCCTTTTTTAACTCGTGAGAAAAGTACAGGATAGCAATTTCTGCTTGATTTTTACATCAGGTCTTTTTTCCTCTTCATTCACTCCCTCTTCCATGTGTTACTAGGTTTCAATGTAATAGTGCTCTGAGAAGTTAAATATTATCAGTGTTTTGCAAATACATTGTCCAGTTCATAGACATATAACATTGGGAAAGTGGAAAGGTCTGTGGGCAATAAAAACCAGAACCCTCAAGGTCCGTCTTTACCTAGTCTTTCTCCCATCATCCAAGCCTGTGCAGAATATTCAGCCCTTAACAATCGTTTAAAATATCAACCTAAAAATACCACGAAAATTACATTAACAGAAATAACTTGTAAATCTGTGGTCATAGGAGGAAAAAGCTCAGTCACTACCTTACAAACACGAGTCATTTCTAAACTTTCCTGTAATTCCAGTACCTATCTCTGTAAGATAGAGATGAGTCCAAGAGAAGGCCCTTCAGGAATCTGAGTCTAAACTGCAGTGGTTCTTGGCACACTAATTCTACTAAGACTAGGTTAAGGATCATGCACATTTTTATACAGATGCCTTCTAAGTGCCAGATGTTCTTGACATTTCCTTTGAAGAATAACTGGGTAACATCTGGAGTTAAAATCATCTGCCTTCCCAGAAAAATAGAATTGCCAGGATATGTTTTCTAAAGGACAAGAGTTAGTTCAGGATCTCCTTAGTTAATAAAGATGGCCAATTGCTTTTAAAATATTTCCACCCATGACTTTGAAATACAAGGACCTGAAAACCCAGATGACGTCACCACCATTGCTACTGAATAGAAACACAGATGCTCTCTAATAGAAGTATGGCTGAAAATGGGTAAAAAGCAAACAACCTATACCCCTTCTATTTTCCCAGTACTGATAAAGTTATATTTCTTACAAATAAAAGAACAGCTAACAGTACACATAGATTTGTGTACTGAGTTCTGAACTAGAAATTTCAGGGCAGTATATAGTGTTACAACACCAGTAGATAACCATATTCTTTGGGAATCTATAAAGAGTCTTCCCTGAAATCTCTAGTTCAGAACTCAGAACAGTATACAAATCTACAGCCAGAGTTCCTCTTAAACTAACATAATCCCTTTGCCTCCATTCTGTATTCTGGGCCAAACTTATCATAACTGGGTATCTAAATATCACCTTAATTTGTGTAAACATACCTAAATGAAGAAATAGTCTAATTTATGGGAAACACTAATAGTTCATGATGCAATTATCTCTGGTCTGGCACACTCCACTTTAGCTAGTAAATAAGAATGCATTGGCCAGGACGAAACTATTTACTAAGTATTTCCTTAACCACTTTTCTCATTATATAAAACATACATAAGCATTTAGCACAGGTCCTGGCTCATAACTGTTAAGGTCATATCTAGATAATTATGTTTCTTGCATGATGACTATTATCAAGAACATTAATAGAACATTAAAATCTTAAATAATCTATTTGCATGGTTATTTTACCTATGTACAGGTAACCCTTCCCAATGAAATGTTTTAGAAAAGTAAGATCTGTATCTCGTAGCCATTCAATTATTTGATTTTACTTGTAATATGGCACTGCTTCTGCATTTAGTTTAAGTGTATTACCACAAGAGGGCAGATAACCTCAAGCAAGTAACAAGCATATCTGAAGTGGGTTTCGCACTGGTACATTTAAAATACTATACATAGAACATAACTAACTCCCCTGGATGTCAGAGGCATGCCAAGTACCACTGCAGACCCATCTGGCAGGACTAATAACACACCAGAAAGTCCTCAAACTCTTTAAATTGCTTGGGTTTGGATAGGTTAAAAAAAATGTAAAAGTTGTATAGAAATTTTGTAAAGGAAAAAAGAAAACAAATTGTTTTATATTCCGAATTTAACAATCGCATAACATTTCTCATTAGTTAACATCAGCAGAAAGGTAGGTCACTTGGACTTATAACAGTCAACTTAGAACAAAGAACTAACACGTGCTGAAAAATCAAATAGATTTATTTAAGGTTTAGATAAATCCAATAGTTATAGTGGGATTTATTATGCAAAGTTAGGGAATTTGGGTTGTTCATCTTTTAAATTCATGTCTCATACTTGATAGCTACAGCCTCCTATAAAACATACCCAATAATGATACTACCCAAATGTTGCATTAGACAAATGCTAGTTGTAAGTCATTGGAACTTATGTCTTGTGTAAAGTCACTGTTACTGCAAAAAACAAAACAAAAAAGTCTGAGCTTACTCCTAACTCTCAGTTCTCTAGAAATTATTAGCTTAAAATACTCTCTGCCCCACTTACCTTCCTGTTTGTTTAAAAAACTGTTCCTCAAATTCTCTCAAGGCTTTCCGAAGTCTCTTCTTATCAGCCCTAGTTTCTCGGAGATGGTCAAGAAGTACAGGCCTGTATCAGGTAGAACATATTTGCCATTATGGAGCTCTGGCGTAACAGAGAGATGAGCAGAGTTAGCTATTTAGCAAAAGGCTGTTATGATACAGAAGTGTTCTAGTTAAGAGTGCCTTTTGACTAAGAATGCCACATGTAGAGCCCGACCAGAGGGGAGCACGTGGCAGGGGACATCGCAGAGGATGAGAATAACATCATCAGAAGATGGGAAGGACAGATGGGAGGCAAGCAGACGGAGTCCATTATGACAAGTGGGGACAGTAAAGGCCACATGAGCGCATGAGGGAGAAAGCATGTCGGAGGCATATTCATCAGTTATCTGGTGACAGACTGAAGAGAGGCTAGAGGGAGAGATTTTAAAAACAATTCTACTCTGAATCGTGACTATAGGGGGAATGTCAAAGCCCTTGGGAATGAAACAAAGACCCAAAGAAAGCTGTAATCACGTTGCAGATTCTACTTCATTCTAAGAGAGAATAGACAACTGCTTGAGAGCAGGAATCTACCTGGGGAGCCTGTTTCTGGTTTCAGAAACTGTGAACTCCCAGAAATCATACATGGGCACTTTCTATAAAGAAAAAGATTCCACTGCTTTCCAAAGAGCCCTACACGCTCCCTCCCCACCCCCTCCAAAAAGTACAGTTGCTTTAGAACAGCCTGCCAGCCAGCCAGCCGAGAAAGAGAAGAAAGGGAGGGAAGAGAGAAGCAGCCAAGGAGGGAGGGAAAGAGGAAAAAATGGAGGAAGAGGGGAAGACTGATGTTCTGCTTCCAAACAGGTCACTCCTCTCTCAGCTGAAACTGGAATCTCAGCCTACAACCTAGTCCTTGCTCTTGTCTCAGATATTTGTGGGGATCCCATCCCTTTCCTGGGGTGTATATACTCACCACACTATTACACATGTCAAAAAACCTCATAATCTGGCCTATAATACACAAATGAAAGAAGGCCAAATGATCAGAGGAAGGCCAGCTCCTGAATGATATTAATAATGACACTAATGAAAATTCAAATGGCTCCTGACGGAGGGGCCATTAGAAGAAAAAGGTCAGCTCCTTTACTCAAGTCCCAGTCTGGCAAAACCATCTAATCTAAACAGAATAGACTAGGTTAAAGGTCCTGACAACTTCTGACCCAACACAGAATCCCAATTCCTTTTGTTCTGGCATCCTCAAAGGCCAACACTGCCAGGCGTTAGACTGGTACCAGATCCTGCCGAGATGCTGTGCAGTGGTAGGAAACGAACATCAGCACCTATGATCTTTAGGACCATACTGGGCTTCCCTGTCGGCTCAGACTAGATGAGGAATCTGCCTGCGATGCAGGAGACCTGGGATCGCCCTGGGTCAGGAGGGTCCTCTGGAGAAGGGAATGGCCACCCACTCCAGTCTTCTTGCCTAGAGGATTCCGTGGACAGAGGAGCCTGGAGGGCTACAGTCCACGGGGCCACAGAGAGCCGGACACGACTGAGCGACTAATGCTCTCTTCACTTTAGGACCTTATTAGGAGCCTTGGTTCCTCGTGGCCTTGTCTCTTCAATTTCCCTGTCAGGAGGATTTCCAGACTGTGTTTTCTGGTGGATGGCATTTTTAGAGTGTTACAGCTCTGAGTTGTATGTTGTGTGTACACGTAAGGTCCCCCCGACCGAGGGAGTTCAAGGATGACTGCACACTTAGGGTTCACACTCACATGGTGGCCTCGTGTAAATTGGACATGGAGAGGGCGGGTGGTTTGACTTCCTTCTTTTCGTCGGAGAGCAGGAGCCTCACGGGCTCAGTCTCATTAGAGTGTGCGAGGTGATCGCCAGCAGGAGGGTGGGATGCTGGACTTGGCAAAGAAGGCTGCTGACTTCCCTGTGGACAGTCTTCATCAGAGTCCTCTTCCTCCTGCTTATCATAAGAAGAGTTCAGTAGAGTCACAAAGTGCTGAGTGCCACTTAGGGAAGCAGACAGGAAAAGGGAACCACGAATAGACACCGTGCAAACAGTCGGTGACCCCTGTGCTTACTGAGAGCCAAGAGGAATGCTAGCTCGGTTGTGTCAAAAGAAACTTAACAGAAGCTAATAAGCAAATAAAGCGCCCATGCTGCGCTAAAGTGCTTACCAAGCTCAGCTTCCTCTGCCGGCCAAAGAAGGCACAGCCAGTCTGGGCTGCGCTGCCTAGTGAGCACCCCTTCACCCAGACTCACGGGCCCCAGCTCCCTAAGAGCTAACACGGGTGAGGAGAGATGGGCCGCAGACCTCTGTGTCCTCCTGTCACCCAAATCAGGTCCTGGTCTGCACTCAGATACAGAGAACGCTCAGAAAATGGACAGGTTCAGGGAACAGCTTCATGAAGGCCAAAAACAAAACGGAGATTCTCCGTAACCTGTTCTGATAATGCTTGTCACAACCAGAAGATTCTCTTGCAAGGAAATCTGAAAACCATTCCCTGTTTTAAATTATGCTTCCTTAACGGGAAAATCTCAAAGAGTATGAGTCACTATACCTCTGTGTTTAGAGTTGTGGAAGTATAAATGTTCTGAACTCTGCTTACATTTGTATCTGTTAAATATGTATTTTTCTTTTAATACTGACATCTTGAGCAAGTGACTGTTCTAATATTAGTGGTGTAGGATTTGTGGTGCTTTTCTAGTTCTGTATTCCCATAAATCATTCTTAATTAAAAGTAGTCTAACCCAATTTCAGTATTCATATTTTCTATTGAAATAAATCTGTTTATATCTTACACAGTGATGGTCAAAGGGTAACAAAAACAAATGCTGCATTATTCTCAAAGAACACACAAATCAATTTTCTTATTAAAGGAGAAAAATTACCAACACCCAGACTAGCACGGGTTCTGTTTTGTCTAGCTGTGCTGTTGTAAATTAGGTAATGCCAGACTAAAATCCATCATTTGTTCTCCTCAGCCAAACAATGAAAGCAAATGCTAAAACTGGCTTCAAAAACAGGACCGCTAGATAGTCCTGTTTCACAGTAGTTTTAATTAACAGCCACTGTTAAGTATAGTGCTGGAGCTGAGGGAGACCTCGTTTCCACGCTGTGAAACCACTGGCTGTGTGGGCAGGATAACCTCCCGAGAAGGCTTGCTTATACCTTCCTGGTGCCGCCTCCCTAACTAAGTATCAGTACAAAGCACAAGGACAGGTGAGTAGTGAAGGCAAGCTTTCTGACTTACAATTGTTGGAATAAGGGAAGGTGTGGACAAGATTTGCTTGATAATTCTGTATCGGTCATAAAGAGGCTTTATGAGGTTCTTGTCTTGCTTAGTTACCTGGAAAACATGAAATTAATTATTCTTCCTTTCTCAAACAAGAATGAAAACACATCAATGTTTTTAACAGACCAAAAAAAAAAAAGTTTTGAAGCCTAAAAGTAAGGGATGGTAGTACTAAAATGCAATAGTAATCTTCAAAAGGTAGGTCATTGATAAGATACTGTATGAAGCACATGCCAATTTTCTTCCAGGAAAAGTTTCTTAAAGGAGAGGTCCAAGTTGAAAAAGATGACTTTAGAGCTTACTAGAGGAATCTTCAGTGTTTAAATGGAAGGTGCCTTCAATTACTTAATTAAAGAATTAACAGTTCTTTATTTTATTCTTAAAGAAATTAATGGGTGACTGAGGCCTATCAATTCTTCTTCTGAAACATGTATTTTATATGGACTTTCACGATTCTATCCGCAGATACCAACACTCTCCAGGTCTTTATGACTACATACTCGGATTATATGCTAGCTTACTGGCTAAATCTGACATAAACTAAATATTTTATATAAAACAGCAAACCTCTCTGGATTCTCAATTTCCTATCTATACAACAAGGATGTTGGGAGTTTAAAAAGTTCCTTCCAACCAAAAAAAGTGTATCACCTCTGGGTCCACCAACCCATCCTATTACCCTTCTGCTCTCTGACTCATCCCTAAACACTACTTTTAACATGCCACAAGGTACACACGATTTTAAATAGTTTCCTACTTACCTATTAACCATCCGCCTAACTACCCACCCACCTACCTACCTCTCCATCCAAAATGACCAGACTCCTCTGCTTGCTTTGGTTTTCCTTCCTGACGTGTGTCCTGCATGAAGTTTCTCTATATTCACTACACCAGACCCTGTTTCGCTCTGGCCCAGTGGATCTCACTCGGCAGGTAGTGGGAAAGAAATGGGAGAAACAGCACACGGCGCAACCGCCCCAGGCTCCTGACTCTGTCCTCCAGATCCCCCAGGAGAATCCTGGAGGAAGAGAAGATGCCTCAAACGTGTATGTTTCCAGCCTTCTAGTTTTTCTTATGCTACCGGCCTCCATCCCAGCTGAGAACCATTCTGGCCTCTGCTGATCTTTCTTCACAGAGAAAAGCAGTGAACCACGCCTGCATCTCACTGTCTGGGCCTCACCTGCTGTCTGAGTTGTGGTCCTGTCTGCCCAAGTCAATTATATCATGCATTTCTTCAAATTCTCATCGTACACATCTGTATGCTTTCCTGCCACCCATCTAATAACCCAGGTTTATATATATATAGTAAAAGTAGTCTGATTTTTAGCAATTTTCATATACATTCCAAAGGATATCTGAACCAAGGCTCTTTTATTTTCAGTAGAAAGACCACATCTCTATGTAGAGCAGTTCATTTATTGGTTAAGTAACCCCAAGAACCTTTCATTTTCTAGCCCCAATCACTCTTTAAAGATTTTCTTAGTCATGATACATCCTTACACATGAAAAATTCACATATTACATGGGATTTTAACAGGTGACAAAGACAAACATCTCTAGGTTCAGAAAACACTGATTTGTTTTTTTTTATTTAGTATCTTATCAGGACTTACATTCCATAGAAAGCACTTTGAAAAGGATGTATTTAACTATTGGCATCTCTCTACTGCAGTTTGATTTTTGTGATTTTGCTTATTTTTACAATAAAAATATTTTAGATTGTCTGGATTCTAGAAAAGCTAAATTTAGTCTTAAAAGAGAAAAAGAAAAGAGTGACAAAAAAGCAAGTTAGAATGATGACTGCCATTACAGAGGGGTTCCTTCCACAGATGCTAATAAAAGTCAGGCATGTATATAACGTATGGAATTCATCTTCTACTCTAATGATTCTATGATTTACTCTTAGGATCACTGCTAAAGTAACCCCCAAAGACAGATGTGAGGGTTCAGTGGCCATAAGTACAGGACACTGTCAAAACTGGAATGCCTTCAGTGTGTACCCTCAAATACATTTGGACAGGACGGCAGGCAGCCTGAGGAAGGGTCAGTTGGGAGACACACGCCGGAGCTGCCCTCTACTCAGGGGCCTGCGGAGACTAGCTGTTATGAGGCCTGCAAGGTGGGTCTTCATGGTGGAAAATGAGTCCAGAGGTAGGCTCTGTAGGACACATACTCCAATCAAGGGGCAGAGATACATTTGACTCAGCTGTTCCTCATTCCTCGGCCACTTTCTACTAAGATTCAGACCATTTTCTCCTCTGAGTCCAATGGCTATTTCTGAGATGCATCCTGCTCCCCAACTCTGCAAATTAGTGGCTGGCTATGATATGTTAATAGTGTCTAACTTATGTTTTTTATTTAAATGGAGAAAACAAAGATCATGTTGAATAACATGCAAGAGCCAGAGAGAGATCCAGAGCATGAATGGGTAGTCTGATTTTAAAGATAAGTTTAAGGAGATAAACCCTGAAGCTAAATGACCCTTCCTTCCTGCTCCTCCATTTCTATGGCATCAGAAGAAAGGAGACTTCAAGGAGGCTGAACAACAGGGGACCGTGCATAGAAGGAAATCTGACATGCTTTGTTGGCAGCTTGACATCTCATAAAAAAACTCCTGCCCCAGCCCACCCCACCCCGGTGGTTACTCCAGTCACCGGGGTCTGGAATGGCTGCCCCGAGCAAGCTGGTTTTCCAAGCAGAACTGCTGCTGAGAGGTCAGCCCCAGCGTTCGTTCTTTCTGGGCCCCGGTCAGACAGCCCTGAGAGGAAAAACTGCCGCAGCCTAAGTGCTTTCACCACCAGGCCTGTTTCCCTTCTCCCCATGGCACTGGTCCCGTGTTCTTTCACAGGAAATCACAGAAACATAAAATCACTCAAACCGTCACCAGAAACAAGCTCTCTCTTGGAGAGGGAGGTAGAACTGACATTCCCCTCTCTGGACAGAGAGTGATGGGAATCCATTATTCTTCAGCCTTAAGGACTCAAGTCCCACCAAACTTTCTCTGAGTCTGTCTCCCCAGCCCCGCACTGAGGGAGACGGTCTGTGTGGAACAAGTCTGACTCACCAGTCAGTCCAACAACCCAGGAAGTCACTAGTGAACATCACCAGACAAAACAGCTGCTGGGAGGATGGCGGGTCAGTTCAGATTTTCACGCATACTGCAGATCAATACCGGCCTTGAAAAGAGAGGCCGTAAGTTCAGATAACTGGCTTCAAAAATTACACACTATATTTAATTTGGAAAATTATGGACTCTCTGAACCTTAGATTCTTAATATGCAGAATGAGGATCATTTTTAATTATCTTATGTAAATGTCCCTGGCACAGAGTCAGGCATACTAAATGTTATTTAAGCCATCAAACTAGTTGATTTGAGGTTACCATCAAGGTTGTAAATTACTAAAAAAGGAATACCATGGTGCTATTAAAGCATAAGTTTAATAAATAATGAGAAACTATATCAATATGAATATGCAAAATGAAAAGAGGATAATGATGTAGACTGCTACCTTTTTCTAAGGGGCAAGTTAAGGATGCATATTGATCCTTTCTTGTATATGCCTTATATAGAAACTCCAGAAGGCTACAAAAAACATTACTAACAACAGCTCCACCTGCTCGGGGGTGGGAAACCTCAGAACTGAAGCTGGCAGATGGGGAGGACTCTTTTCAATGTGTTGCTTTTTCTGTTTTTTGAACTATATGAGAAAGTATCACCTATTCAGAAAATTAAATTTTTGTTGAAAGGATACGTAAACAGAAGAACTTGATGGGACATTCCTTTTGGTGCCTTTTATCTGTAAGGCTTCCCTCCCTCCAATGCACAACTCACTAATCCATGATCAAACTTATTTCATCTTTATAATTATTCTGTTTTTAAAAAATCTGCTTTTCTCTTCAAAGATGCTGCAGTGGATGAAGGGGCAGAAGTAACGGTCATCACTCACCCACGTGGTGATCTGCGCTGTGCACCCGACCCCACCTACAGCTCTTGGAAGGGACAATAAAAAGGGGGAGGTGCCAGTTGCAGTTCAGCATGTCAGGGGGGACATAGGCAGACACCACAACCAGAGCGGAGGGGTGGTTCACTCATGTCCAGGGCTCAATGCACACGCTGCGACCCAGAAGTGACCGCCATCTCCAAAGATCACCCACAGGTGATGGAGGGAGAAAACCACTCAGTGGCAGGATCTGAACTGACAAGGCCATGCTGTAGGGTCTCCTGCATTTATCAGCTTTAGGATGAGCTCTGACTAAATTTCAGGAAGAGTCATAATAAAGGCATCTCTAGAAAAGAAAGAACTCATCTTGAAAGCTTTAATATTTAATGCATCTTCAGCAGTAAAGCAAAGACCCCAGATGAAAATCATCTGTCATTTTTTAAAGAAATGGGACCTAATGAGATCACCTCAAATGCTAATCAGTTCCCTGAGGTGCCAAGAATAATACTATTTTGGAAATTTTAAATCCTCCCTTTGCTGCTTCTGTGGCTTCTAGACTCCCCCTTAGGAACCACTCAGAGCTGCCTGGCCACGTCTGGTTGGCGGTGTGACGTTCTCCAGGAACAATTCTGCAGCTTTAGGTCCTGAGACACACACATTCCACAGCAGGTGATCTCTGTTTAAAGAACCTAACTTTAGCCACTGTCGAGATACAAGGCTTCTCTGAAAGGACTTCTGACACTAGGAGTTTCCCTGGTGGCTCAGACGGTAAAGAACCCTCTTGCAATGCAGGAGACCCGGGTTCAATCCCTGGAGAAAAATATGGCTACCCACTCCCAATATTCTTGCCTGCAGAATTCCATGGACAGAGGAGCCTGATGGGCTACAGTCCATGGAGTCACAAAGAGTCGAACACAACTAAGCAACTTTCACTTTTTACTTTCTGACACTAAACAGTTCAACAGATGGCTGATTCATGTCACTGTATGGCAAAAAACCTTCACGATATTGTAAAGTAATTATCTTCCAATTAAGTAAAATAAAATAATAGAAATAAACTGCCATTTTAAACAAAGATGACTTCTAGAGAACTCAAGAGTTTTTCTGACCTTCAGACTTTCATTTATATGTTTTTATTTGACTTAAATGCCTCAGCAGGGTGACGGACCATCCCAGTTTTCCCAGGACTGAGGCTTTTGGTGGGCCATGGAATTTTCAGTGCTAAAGTTAGGAAAGTCTAAGGAAACCTGGGACGGTAGGTCACCCTACTCCTGAAAGATGTTAAAATGAGTATGTCCCAAACAGACCTCCTAAGCATCCCCTCCCACCCTCAGTGTGCCCCCTCCTCTAGTTTTTCCCTGTCAGTAAATGGACCCATCTCCTTTCCTTTACTCCCTACTACCCAGCGATTCAGCACATCCTTTTGATTCTAGAACCTAAACAGACTTTGAATGTGTCTGCTTCTTTCCATCTCCATGGTGAACATCCTAGTCCAAGCCACCCATTTCATCTTCCCATTTCTGCTTTTTTCCTATGATTTATTCTGCATACAGCAACTGGAAAGATCTCTTAAGTTAAATCACGCCATGCCGCTTTCACACTTAGAACCATTCAGCAGCTTCCCGATACTTTCAGTGGCATGGGAGCTCCTGCGTTATGGACCCTGACCATCTTTTCTGACTTCCTCTCATGCCGCCCTGTGCACTAGGGCTCAGACCTGAGAATTCCAACCACAGACGAGCTCTCCCTTCAAAGGCTGCCATACTTGCATTCCATCTATCTAGAATGCTCTTTGCTGCTCTCTTGGCCTGCTGATTCTTTTGCATTAAATGTCACAGGACTTCCTCACCACTCTATATAATACAGAATCCATTCTTATTATTTTCTATCATATCATCTGTTTCTTTGCACAGTACTTATCAAAATCTTTAATGATTTTATCTATTGAGTTATTTCTTTAGATCCCAACTCCCAGAAAAACATGAGCACCCACCATGAAGGCAGTAACCCACATCACTTTACTATCTTGTTAATCTTTTTATCCAGCACATATCACAGTTCATAACACTGACAGGCTCTCAGATCTTTTTGCAAATGAATGACTGCCCACCAGTCACCAGGCATCGCCCTTTATTGTCAAAACAACTATATCTTCAAGGACTGAGTCCTGCTCTAAGGGTTATACATTGCTTTTATAGATGTGGTCAAAGTAACTATAAAATACAGAAAAGACCATCAGATGCACTAAAGAAGGGAAACCCACAGATGTGCCTGAATATGTGTGAGCAGGTCACGTGTCTACACACACACAGTCATCTACTTATCCAAGGACCATGACAAAGTTTAGAACCTTTGTGGGTGGGAGGAGGGGATACGTTGGCCGAGTGAAGATCACTCATCCCGACACACTGGTTATTTTTAAGTTGATGCTATTTCTTAATGACAGAGGTACCCAAGGGCCCATTTCTACTTGTATACCATATGCACCAGTGTAAAGGACCAGTCCAAGGGGACACAGTAAGCCTTCTGGGATCTAGCATACATTGCCATCTTAAGATCTAGACGAGATAATGTAAACAAGAGAACAAGTAAAGCCAGCATCCTCCTCAACAGGACTTCATTTCAAAGTCTAATATGCTAGTTTGTTCATTCATAAAGCCATTCACTCTGCAAACACTTACTCGATACCTACTGTGCACAGACACTAAGGATCGTAAGTCATAACCAGCCTAAGCTTTACTCAAGAAGTTGTGGAGAACCGTGAGAGACAGAAGATGGCACACAGAATAGTTAGGAGCTATGTTAGGGTATCGTTTAGTTGTTAAGTCACGTCTGACTTTTTTGTGATCCCATGGACTGCAGCCTCTGTCCATGGGATTTCCCAGGCAAGGGTATTGGAATGGGTTGCCATTTCCTCCTTCAGGGGATCTTCCTGACCAGGGATTGAACCCATGTCACCTGTATTGGCAGGCAGGTTCTTTACCACTGAACCACCAGGGAAGCCCTATATTGCCATAGATTATTCAAGAAATGAAAGACAACCCCACTACTCAGAGTTCAGACAGAAAGGACTACTAGGAAGGTTCCTTGGCACTAGTAAAATGTTAGCATAGATATGCAGGAGAGGAGGGACTAATCAGGTAAATACTAATTGGTTTCATCTTTTTTTGTAAAATATAATACATCTTTTCTTTGAGCTCATATATCCAAATGTGTAACTGAAAACTGTATCTGGGTATCTCACCAAAATTTCAAAACTAAGATTTCTAAGCTGAAGTCTTTAGATATGTTACCTAGCACTCCTCAAGAAACCCGACCTCTCTATTGTTATGATATGAAATACTAAACCATATTCACATGGCATTTACTCTCTGTGTCCAAATTTATAAGGACAACATTCATAACAGAGTATGGCTCATTCAAGTGACCCTAACTTGACTACATCTATAAAGACCCTGGGCTTCCCAGGTGGCTTGGTGGTAAAGAATTCACTTCCCAGTGAAAGAGATGCAGGAGACTTGAGTTCAATCCCCAGGTTGGGAAGATCCCTTGGAGGAAGAAATGGCTACCCACTCCAGTATTCTTGCCAGGAAAATCCCATGGACAGAGGAGCCTGGTGGGCTACAGTCCATGGGGCACACACACACATACAGTAAAATGAGTCTATAATCCTAGTCTTGGGTTCATTTGCTAACTTATCAGGGGAAAGTAAGGGAGAACAAGATACAATATACTCTAGCGTCTTTACCATTTGTCTCTCGTCAACATGCAACACTATAGCCTTCAGAATGGCAACACCTAGAACCATGTGGCAATACCCTAGCCCACTAGGAACGCATCTGACTGAAATTTCAGAGCCAGTTTCACAAAGATGTTTATGTGACAGAAACTGGTCAAAACCACGGTCCTACTGGCACCACGTGGAGTGCTGGGGTCCTGTGAAGGCTGGTGAGGTACCTTAGGATCCTCCTGGGAAGGAAGCTGCTCTCTCTTCTCCTTCAGGCAGCTCAGCGCAGCTTCTGGAGTCTCCTCTCCCGAGGAGCTTGGCTCAGGGCCCACGGCCTCCGGCTTCCCATTCTCTCTGGGAACTGTGGGTTGCTCACAGGGCGGGGTTCTAGGTGGGCCTTTGGGAGCACTCCCTTGCTCTTCCGACAGCTTCAGCCTTAGTTCTAAGAGAAATGTGGTGAGTTACCAGCAGGCAGACTCACTGGCCCAATGAGAGGAGACAGCCTCTCAGGAATTTCTCCCCTGATGCCGAGTGGAAATGAACAGTGCTGACCATGGCTTTCCACAGGGCAAGGGCAGCCTTAACAACCAAGGCCAGCGGCACATACTCCCCATCAGATGTGAAAATAGAGGGCTCTTAAGGCAAGGATCTCATGGAAGTCGAAGGATCATGAATGGTTCAGATTTCAGAGGAAGAAGACCAGAGGTACTTGGCCCCAAAGTTTTCACCTGTTATCTGTCATAGGGCCTGAAATACTACGCTCAAAGATTCCTTTCCTCAGGTTTTGAAAGTTGTGCAGTCATGAAGAGCCCCCTGTGGAAATGCAAGGTCTACTGGAAGACATTACACAAGGCAGTCATCTGAGGATATACAGGAAGGGTAGGGAACGGGAGACAGAGTGCCAGCCCCAACCCGACAGATCTCACAATTTCATCTAATGCCAATAGTTAAAATCTAGAAATCACCATTATTGCAATTTGGTTTTATATAAACCTACATAAGTAAAAGGGCCACCTGGGACTTATTAGGAAATTCCACTTCAGAATATGCTAGGGGACTGGTCTTTTGGATGAGGCCATTTATATTGATTCTCAATTACATAGCACATTTTCTTTGTTTGATGTTTGTTTTTTAGTTAGGCTCTGGCGTGGTGTTTAAACATTGCATATTTTATAAACCTGCTACATCACTACAATTTAATACCACTGAATTAATTTAATATTCCTTTCCAGTTCTTTATCACCATCCTTCTAGAAATCTGGAAAAGCTCTTACGTCTTTAGGTATTGAAATCAAAATGTAGGAAGAGGAAGAAAAAAAATTTTTATTGGTAAATAACTACAGTCCCTAAAATGAGTTTGAAAGTTAATTAATACTCCACCATTTCCAGAGAGACAGAGAAAGGAAGAGACTGGATTAGGAGGCAAGAGAACTGAATTTTACTCTGAACTCACCACCTTCCAGCCATGTCACCGGCCCCTCTCTCTGAACATAAATATCCTCCTCTGTGAAGCTGGGGTAAGTGGGATCAATGGCTGCTCAGGCCTCTTCTGTTTCTAACACACAAGAACCCAATAACCCAAGGAGGTGAACACTCCACATGTTGAAATGTTCCTGGCACAGAAGTGAGTCATTTCTCTTGGGAGGCTGGATTTCCTCAGTCCCTTTATATGCAGATGTATTCAAGGGAATCAAACAATGAAGGGGACCCAGGACTCTATTTTAAGACCTAGCCTCCAAGCTAGGTGAGAGACAAGGTAGAAGAGAATCCAAAAGTGCTCGGAGCACATCACAATTTTAACTGCTTCCTTCCTTAAAAAGTTGACTCCCTTGGCTGGCATTTACCTTTGAGCTGTTTACGACCTTTAGCCAAATCATTCATCCATTTCAGGACTTCAGGATTAGATGTCTTGTCACCATGGGAAGGCTGCAAGGGAGGGGGAAATGGGGGTAGAAGGAGGGAAAGGGAGACAAGGAGAGAAAAAAAGAGAGAGAAAGAAAAAAAAATGTTAAGCAGCTGAGGCACACAAAGATAGTTCAGGAAAATATATAAAGCTGGGAGGGTACTTCAAGCAAGCTATCTCCAGCAGATGAAGTTGTGTCTGAGAAACAGAGCAAACACTCCTGACTTCCTCCACTCTTTCATCCTTGCCATGGACTTTGTCTGTAAACACGCCTGGTCACCAGCGTTTTTACACAGTCCTCACCATGCCAGTGCCCCATAAAGCCTACCTCTCAGTCACCTTGTGGGCTACCCACACCTGACATCCCGTGGCCAGGTCATTCTTTGTATCAATGTAGAGGGCTGACACAAACCAGCACTTCCTCCCTTGCCTCTGTTGATGGTTTATGACCACGCCCTGTCTAGGGAATACTACAAACTGGAAGCTTTTAGCTTCTATCAGTCACAAGCTCCAAGCTGAAGAAAGGAGACCCCAGGATGTCTAAAACCTTGTAAGTCTGAGAAGTCAGTATGTATGGAAGAATCCTCATCCTCAGATTTCAACTCCTCACTGTTTATAGACTCACTATCCTGCTGGAGTACCAATAAAGAAAAGATTAACCACATGAGTGTGGACTTGGGCAAATTATGTCGCCTCCCCATGCCCCAATTTCATCTATCAAATGAGGATTTAATAGCATCTTCCTCATAAGGTTTCTATGAGGGATAAATCAGTGAGTATGCATGAAACATGATGAGTCCAAACCATGAAACATGATGACTATGCGTGAAAAAAAGTTCCAGGCACATGCTAAACGCTACAGATGTGTCAGCTAGAGTTTAAAGTATTGTTGCTGCCGTTGTTCCCGGCGGAGGCGACAGCAGCGGTGGCAGTGGTGCTGCCGCCGGATCTTCAAAGGGGCAGTGAGGCTTAGAGGCTTACCGACACAGACACACATGGGGCAGTATGTCCCACTGGTGACCAGTCACACTTGGGTGTGGCAGTGAGAATACAGCTTTAAGTTCAGAAGAGTATGGCTCTGTTCATACAAATCGTTCACCTTGGCTTCTGGATTTCTTTTCAGAGTATAAAAGTGAATTTTCTATAGAAAAGAGAAGCTAAGAGAGGAGAACAGCAAACATACCCACTCTGGTAACTTAAACACAGGCTCAAGAAAATTAGTGTTGCTTTGAATTGGGGATGCATTAATACAAAGAGCTATACAGGCGTGCTCAGAAAACCTCATAAACACTGGCCTAGTAGCCAGAAATGTGTGCAATGTTAAGACTGGCGGCCCTGCTGTGATTAAGAGTCTATTAAATCCATGTAACATCAGCAAGTTGTTGGTGAGACAGAGAGACATGGGGAGAAGACTGTGTTCCTCTCAAGTCTGAAGGAAAAAAACAGTGCTCATGTAAGAGGATCATCAAATGTACATGGGATTAGATGTTTTAATTGTGAAACACAAAACATGGTTCTGTCACTTCTATAGAGATGTAAAATCCATAAAGTTTAAAATCAAGATGCAAAATAACACTGAGGGACGATTTCTACCCCCCACCGCCCCTGCCTTCATAGAAGCCCAGTGATCGTTTTTTCCTACAGGAGCCCAGAAGGGAGACTCTGGTTTCCCACAGGGAGCCCCAGTCTCAGGACCACGGACAGCGACACAGGGACACACCTCCAACGGTGGACTAGAATGACCCACTGGACTACATCCCTGATACAACGTTAAGTACTCTGGCTGTGGGTAACAGTCTGGTTATGTGAACAGTCAATATTTTACACTTGGTTTCTCAAAATCCTCACAGAGCTCTCCACATTGATCTGAAAACACATCCTGTTCTCTGGAACACACCTTTTTCACTGGATGTGCTCCACACAGTTAATGCACTCTTTTTGAAATACTGTTAAAGACAAAAATCTAAGACCCTAAGCCAAGGACCACCAAAGAAGTAAACTTACACTACTGCAAGCAGGACTTAGTAGAGATTTAAGGCTGAATTTTCTGACAAAATATTTGAAAGCCTGAAATCATTTTCTGAAATGAATTTTGTATTTCCCTACTCCTGGGAGAGCTTTCAAAAAAGGTTAAATCAATCTGAGAAGGATGGCTGCTCTCATATCACATGGAAAGTTTTCATACACAATCTGTGGATCTTCAAGCCTTCTAACTGCAGGGCTGAAATATTTCAGTTTAATAGGCCCCAAGGGCCATATACCACAAACGTAGTGTAGATGTTGTTCAATGTGATTTAAATGGGGCTCCTGAGTCAAATAACAGGGTGCTGCTGGAGCAGACTTGTGATTTGCCAAACAGGCTAGTGGTAAAGAACCCGCCTATTTATGCAGGAGGTGTAAGGGGTGCGGGTTCAATCCCTGGGTCGGGAAGATCCCCTGGAGGAGGGCATGGTAACTCACTCCAGTACTCTTGCCTGGAGAATCCCATGGACAGAGGAGCCTAGCAAGCTACAGTCCAGAGCATCACAAAGAGTTGGACATGACTGAAGCGACTTAGCACACACGCATGCAAAGACAATGCAAAAGACATCTTACAAAGATTTACAGATCAGGAATGAAAGGACCCAAGTTACTGTCTTAGCTGTGATTAATTGTTTGCTGTGTGAACCCAGAGAAGTTATCTCCCTTCTCTGAGCCTCAGTTTCTTCAGTGGTCAAACAAGACAAGACTGACTAATCCTCTCTAAATCTAATATTCTCTAATTCTACTGAAAGTGGATATCTGGCTCAAACAGGTTTTTTCTAGGTCCATAAGTCTAATAGCTAAATGTAAAATGTAAAAGTGTAGGAAATAACACACCTCTGGACAGGAAGTGAAACAGTTACATTCAGCAGAGCAGGAAGGATGTATATTGTGTCAGGGCATCAGACTAGCACGGACGGCCAGCAGGAACTTGGACTCAAAAGTTAGCAGCAGGTGCTATTAATTCCACAGTCAGGCTGCCAGGAAGGAAAGCCACACACACAGCAACCAATTCGAGCCCAGTGACATGTCAAACCTCTAACCACAGCCTGGCATCCAGACAGGAAGGGTGAGGGGAAGCCCTGTTTCCTGAGACACTGAAGGTTCTGATTATATCAAAGACTTTCACACACACACAGAAGTCGTGACCATGAAGACTTACTACTCCCAAATCCATCCATCTGCATGTTTAAATGTGTGGGCAAGCGTCTGCTTTGGCCCTAAAGTTTCTCCAGACAAAGGCAGGAGGTGCCAGGAGAAATTCTTTTCTAAAATAGCCAACCGTCGGGCGACCTGTTATATATACAGAACTCTCCACAATCTAGAGTCTGTAGCTGCAGGCAGAAAAAGCTAGTGGAAAATTAATGTCTATAATTTTCCTTTATTCTTCAATAAGGCAGAGGCTGCCATGTGATACCCTGTTCGAGTATCACTCAAACCGATGAAAAAGATAGTAATATCTAGAATCACTTCCTTCCCTGGTGCTAAAACTGTAAGAAGCAATACATATGGACTCCCTCATTTAATACAAACCTAAGAAGTCACTATTAATATTAACTCCACTGTTCAGATGGATAGAATGAGACTCAGAAACATAAAGTGACAAGACCCAAGTCTCAGAGTTCATAAGTGGCTGTGCTTGGATTCAAATCCAGATCAGTTGGATTCAAGAACCACCAGGTAAGAACTATTAACAGGCCCCTGGGGATGGAGGCCCTCGCTGTTTCTCTACAGTTTCCAGTACGAGGGCATTGCAGACCCAGCAACACTCCAGCAGCAGCCAGGGAAAATCAGCTCCTCTCAGGCTATCTGGAATTTTCAAAATGCGGACACTTTAAGAATTTTACTCCACTCCTCCATTGTAAAACTGACTCATCTTTAACCACCCCAAGCCTGAGGTGCTAGAACACAACTACCTTAAGAAGGCTGTAAGTCCTTTCTGGGCCTCCTGTTCCTTATCTATAAAACAAAGCCTGCACTTACAATGTGCACAGTGCCCTTTTACTACATGAAAGGCCATAAGCAGCTGTGGCTGCCTGACCTCAGGGAAGAGAAGAGTCTTCAGCACCCAGACTGAGGCTGTCTTGAAAGCTAACCTGATTGTTTTTTCCATCCATTTTGCAAAGCTAAAAATTACTCCTTAAAATCCCTCTTTTAGGGAATTTGCAGCCACTGTGGGAAACACAGGACAGCAAGAAGAGGAAAAAGAAATACTACTCACAGCTCCTTCCCGAGACCTTACCCACACTACGGGAACCAGCAGACTGTCTGTGGACCAACTGCTTAGTGAGCCTTTAAATATTTTAAGATGTATCAGACCTTATCCCCTGTTCTCTTTTATTCTAGTAACAAGCTGTTCTGGGCCCGTTGCCAAAAACCCAATATCTTTGTGCAATTCTACATGGATATGATTTTTCTCTATGATCACCATTACAGGACACTTAGCTCTGACTCTATCGCTTCTTACATAAGAAAAGTTCATACTTGCAACACTGTCACACCAGCACAAAAGCTGGTTTCTCTCTGAGAGAAAGGATGAGATAAGGGTCTGTTCTTAAGAATGGCCTGAATAGACATCGCTTAATAGGTGCTCATCCATCAACCAGAAAGTACTTTATTGTCAAAGAAAACTCTCCCTTATTCTGCTCCATCCTCTGTGTCCTTAATAGGTTCTTGGGTTGTGCTGTGCTTAAGTCACTCGGTCATGTCCAACTCTTTACGACCCCATGGACCATAGCCCACCAGGTTCCTCTATCCGTGGATTTCTCCAGGCAAGAATACTGGAGTAGGTTGCCATGCCCTTCTCTAGGGGATTTTCCCAACCCAGAGATCAAACCCAGGTTTCCCACATGAAAGGAGGAGTCTTTACTGTCTGAGCCACCAGGTATGCCGAAGACTACTGGAGTGGGTAGCCCATCCCTTCTCCAGGGGATCTTCCTGACCCAGAAATTGAACCGGGGTCTCCTGCACTGCAGGCAGATTCTTTACCAGTTGTGCTACCAGGTGGCCCTAATAGGTTCTTATCAAAATGCAAATGACTCCATGTTGGATCTGCTTTCTTACCCCAAAGGCAAATGAGAAAAAGTTAAAGAAAAAATAAGACCATAATTCAAAATCTTTCCAAATTTGAGTCCTAGGAACACTAGTGATAGTAAGGTTCCTCGCGGGGTCGGGGGGAAGAGAAATCAACAATTAAATGAGTTTGGAAATAAGAGTTGCAATTTGTTGCTAGGAATTATCTTAGCAGAGATCAGGTGACAGACCCAGGAGGGACCCCACTTATGATGGGTTCTGGGTTGGCCAAGGGGAACTGAGCTGTCCCCAGGCACAGAGGTGTACTCAAGAAGGAAGGACAGAAAAGCCCATATACCTCTGACACAATCCACTCATTTCAAATCACAGGGGCCTTACCCGGTACTTCTTTTCTTGTTCAAATTTTTCTTCAAATTTCCTAATTTTCCGCTTGAGGCTCTGGATATGCTTGGTGAGCTGGGTAATGGTCTGGGGCTCCTTGCCATCACCACAGCTGCACCGGGAAGAACTGCGGAGCCTGCAATGATCCAGGGAGGGAGACAGTCATTAAAAACACTATCGTATATAAAACAGACAACTAATACGGTCCTGCTGTACAGCATAGGAAACACTACTTAATACTCTGTAATGGCCTATATGGGAAAATAATCTAAAAAAAGAGTGGATACACGTATATGTATAACTGATTCACTTTACTGTACATCTGAAACTAACACAACACTGTAAATCAACTATACTCCAAGAAAATGTTTTTAAAAAGATTATAATTATTATAATTATTTCACCTTGCTAAACAGCAGAAATTAATACAATATTGTAAAGCAACATTCTTCCAATTAAAAAACAAATTAAAAAAAACAAAACAATGGTCTTTACAAACCCAGCTTCCTGAATTATCAGTGAAGTCCAGAGGCCAGTTTACCATTTGATAAGCCTCCTATGGTAGCATCCGCTGGGTACTGGAGACTCCTGAGTCACAGAACTCCATTATAGGCTAATGTTATCAAGGACATTTGTCTACAATGGTCAGAATATTAGTCTAGGAAATGCATTTCCTAAATCTTGGAGGATGCCAATTGCAGACTAATGAGACGGCGTTATCCTCAATAAATGGCATGTACGCTTGTGCTCAGTCTTTTGCGACCCCAAGGACTGTACCCCACTCAAGCTCCTCTGTCCATGGGATTCTCCAGGCAAGAATACTGGAGTGGGTTGTCATTTCCTTTTCCAGGGGATCTTCCTAATCCAGGGATCGAACTTATATCTCCTGCATTGACAGGTGGATTCTTTACATCTGAGTCACCAGGGATTGAGCCCAGACTAACAATATTTTCAAAAAGGATTTAGATGAGTAGTTAAGATTTCTTGATATAATAGAGGCTTTGTGACTCTGATAAAAGAAATGGACTCCCTCTCCAGAAAATATGTTTATTTTCTCACCTAACATACTTTAAAATAGTAATAATTCATTAACTCCCTCAAGTCCATCAGTAGACAGTCCACAGAACAAGGTCTGGATAAATTCATGGGTAACAGCAGGAGGTATTAAGGAGAAAGTGGAAATTCCAAGCACATATATTTCGTCAAGGGAAGACTCATTTTAGCTATGCATCAAAAGTACTAATGGAACTTAAAAAAAAAGGAACATATAGTTTCACATTTTTCTTTGTGGAGGAGCTACTGTAAGCTACCACTTTTCTAGAATCTAAGAAGAAATTGAGATGAACAACTTGCCAAGCGTAGACACAACCCGTCCACTGAGGCCACTGCTGGACACAGAAACGGTACTTAGTCAGCTCCCCAAGAATGGTATTTCTGGTATTGGCATGTGCACATCTCTTAGGAATCTGGTCATTTCACAAAAAACATTCAAACATGTGAGCCAGAGGGCGGCTTGTGTCTTGAGACCATCTTCTGAGACAAGAAGGCTTCAAACGGCATTCTTAACTAGAAAGTGCACTGCTTTTTTGCCATGTATGGCTCAGGGCTTGCAGCTGCTTTTGGTAGGCCTGTTTGCTCTATTTTGGACACACACTTCACTGTAGTTTATAAATGGAGTATTTAAAAACTGTTTGAAGTGAAGATAAGAACAAGAGTATTTTACATCATAAATTGCTGAGTGCTGGGTGGAGAAGGGGCTGATTCGGGGTCTAAGTTGAATCTCTGGCTTTGGCTGAAGATGGAGCATCGTGGGGACAGCAGAGGGTTGTCGCCGTCGGTGATGTGATAGAGCAGCCTGCTAGTCTCAACAGAGTGCATGTCTTCTGGTGTGCTGTCTGCTTCATTCTGCCCGTCTCTGTGCACGGGCGCAGGGTCTGAGGAAATAAGATAAATCACGGCATCTCAGAAATGACAGAGGGCTTGAGACTGTCACGTTCCTAAACAAAGATCATCAACATTCATTATAATGTCTCGCCTTTTTGTCATTTCTTCCTTCTGGGGATATGAAAGCCTTTCAAAATACTGTCATGTTTGTTCTCACAGAACCTGGACAGGAAATATTACAAGGCCAACACACACCAAAAATGGAAATGCAGATTATTTCAGTCTGAATTACAGCATCAGCATAGACCAAAACGACAAAAATCCTCTCTTTATTTCAGATTATTTACATGTCAGAGAGTATATTATAAAATGTTAGAGTGAAAAAGAGAAAACAATTCCATGGAGCTGGAGCGAAAGATGAGGGAGACTAGTTACAACAACTGCCAGTGAAGGAAGGGAGAGGAGCCAGTGGGAAAAGAGAAAACAAAGGAAGAGGAGGAGGGTGGAGACTCCCCAGATAGATAATTACTCAGCACTCCTTAAACATGATGGAGAACTCTGCTTATTTCCAGGAAATGATGTTCAGAATATGCTAAATGAGAAAACCACACATTTCAGCACAAGATGGCACACAGTTCTGTGTATAAATAAATACTAAATGATCAAAGAAGCTACACAGCAACTACAAAGCATGGTGGGAGTAGAGACGATTCTAGCTCTTCTCTAAAATTTGACATACCGTTTCATTTGGGACAAAAACCAAGAACAAAACCTGCTCTAAACCCTCTCCTGGGTGAGGCAATGTCTCTGCCTGAATCCTGTGATCATTCCCCTTTTAAATAAGTTCTTTAGCTCCCCATCAGGGTCAGTCAAGGGGAGGGGCACGCCTGTGCTACCCAGGTGAGGCGAGAGGACGGGGAAGAGGAAGATGCCCAGTCGGGTGGCCGAGTTAAGAGTCTTCCATCCTATGGTGCTGCACAGAGCTACTCAAAAAGACGTCAGAACCTCCTCAATTTTGCCCAGCAAACAGGTTAGAACAACCTGAGGCTTTCTCCTATTCTGACTTTCCTAAAGAAAGAGGAAAAACACAGCCTTTCTGGGTGAATAAGCGAATCTGAAAATACCGACAACCCACTTTGCCAAAACAAACATTTATCACAATTTAGTACTGGATGAATCTTAGTCGGGTTTAGAATGAATGGCTCATGTTCTCTAGAGCTTGAAATGCAATTTGCTTTGTGCAACAAAGGTTGGATTAGGTCCTTGTATGTTTGCAGGCAGCTTCTCCCCTGTTTGGCTGTAGGCTGGGAGGGCGGACAATGCCTCCTCTCGGGCCTCTGAAGCTTGCCGACAGCACTTTTGTCAGCACCTGAGGCTGGTCAGAAATGGATGGGGTGAGGGCTGGGGGAAAGTTGGGGTCGGATGAATGCCAAAGCCAGGCAGCGTGACTAACACAACTCACCACAGGCGACACCCTTTGCTAAGAATAATTTGGCCAGAAAACATTGCCATTTGGAGGGAGCCCTAAGGAGACAGCACATACAGCAATGACCTTCAACACCCACCAGGGAGTGTCTGAGTGCCTCACCAAATCCTCTTCGTAAACCAGTAGACTCTGAGAAGAAATGAATTTTACTCATGTCACCTATTTCTGGGTAGTAACATTTGGTATTAACGATGAGGAAGAGAAAGACCTTTATCAAGCACCTGGAACCAGCACATTTTTTGATGAAATGGAAAGGATCTTTGGCCTTCAGCTCAGCTGTGGGGCCAGAGAGGCCAGGAGCCTCTCAGTGGTGCCTTATAATGAATGGGAGCACTCAGGGTCCTAGGCATATGACTAATGTGGGCGTGAACAAAGAGCTCAGCCTCTGAAACTCACAGAGACCTAGGATGTGACTCCACAGAACCACAGGCCACTGAGAATGGCCTGTTTTGAACTGCGCTGCAGTTGTGACTGTAACTCTCCATGTAAGCGGCATCTGTTTCTGTGGACACTTGCATAATTTACTAGCACCACCATTAACGTCACAAACTCCCTTCCCCGCAGATCACCACTGGAGGAGGGGGTGGGCCTCAAAGACCCCAAAGCGCCCAGCTGAAAAGCCACAGTCAAAACGGGTGATCGGTAGCACCCGAGCTCTGCCTAACCATCTAAGCGGGGAAGTGGCTGAACTGAACCTATGGGCACGTGCCCGCTGTGCGCATCTGTGGAGACAGGGTCACTGAGCTCCTTGCTCAGAAGAAGCCGGGGTAGCGTTAGTGCCAGCCAGCATTGCTGCCATCCTGGGAACACAGTCCAGGCCTCTACTTGCAGACCCGGCTCCCCCACAGGGAGAAGCTGGTGGCAAAGTTAAACTTGAGTGGCTTCTGATGGGACCCCGGAACACGCCTTCCAAAGGAAGGGGCAGCTCTCCAGGGTCCATGCTGTGATGCATATGGTTCAGAGGGAGAGTCTGGGAACCAGGAGTGTGGGCTGCTCATACTTTCTTGTGGGCTCCAGTGCATTCACTGATTTCTCTCCACATCCTTGTTTGGATCATCTGACGGGGCTGTGACAGAAAAGTCAAAGGAGATCCTCTGTACCACATCATGCCTACAGTTAACAATAGCATATCACCGACACTTAAAATGTTGTTATGAATGTGCATCGCACGTTATGTGCATTAGCTCAATAAAATTTTCTTTTCCTTCTTTGTGTGTTCTAAAATTTCTGTAATGAATACATCTTAATTGTATAGGAAGAAAAAAACAATAAAAGTTAATACAAAAATTTGGGGGGAAAAAGGAAACCCGAGAAGGGAAGTAAGAAGCAATCCTCACAGACAGAACAAGAGAGAAGAAAGATCTTGAGTCTGAATCCCAGGTCCTCCACCTGTTAAGAGGCACTTCAGAAAAAAGTGAACATTTTAAAACCTCAGTTTTTTCATCTGTAAAATGGGGAGAATAATGCTGGGTGCCTTGCAAGACTAAGTGAGCATGAAATGAAAAAAACCTGTACCCCCTACAAAATTTTTGCCATATCCACATAAACCTGTTTTTAATGTGTATGTATATATTTATGTATGTATATATGTTTATGTTTATACATATGTTTATGTTATACATATAATCTTAACTTATTTTTTACTGAAATTATAGTTGATTTACAAGGTTATGTTAGTTTCAGGTGTATAGCAGTGATTCAATTACTCTTTTTCAGATTCTTCCCATATAGTTTATTATGAAATATTGAGTACAGCTCCCTGTGCCATACAGTAGGTCCTTGATGTTTATCTATATATATATATATATATATATATATAATTATGTATATGTTTACTTCCAAATTCCTAATTTATTCCTCTCCCTCATAATATACATGATTATATATTATATATAATCTTAACTACAATCTATAAATTTTTAAAAATTCCAGCTTCATCTTAGGCAATGAGGGCCAAGAAATCATGAATTTGATGTGCTAGTTACATTTCTTCAACTAATACACATTAAAATAAATTCCTATTAAAACAGTGTTCACCCATGCATCCTTTGTATAGCATATTTAGCAAAACATTGACATGAGGCAAAGAAACTGCTAAATGTGGTAACCCTGAGAACCATCATTTTTTAACAATTATCAAAACAAGGAATTTGAATATGATCCTCTCTTACTGAGCACCAGCTCCACAGAGTCCTTACAGGGTTACTGCGGGAAATGACAGCCAGCACGCCCTCAACATACTGTGCCTCCCACCACTTCTTATGTATAAATAAGAATAATAATCATATCTAATAGTTATGCAGTGACTCACTATGTCCTCAAACTTCCAGAGAGAGTTTCTGCAAGGATTTAATCTTCAAAATAACCACACCAGGCTGGCAGTAATGTAATCTTCATTTTACATTCAGGAGGGAAGGAGGTGTGACTCTGTGGGCTCCAGTCGGGGTGAGGGGGTCTGACCAATGCCTGAGGCAGAAGACTCCACGTCTCTGACCCCGCAGGCCCGAGAGAATCCCTCGCAGCCTGCTCACCGAGCAGTAGGGGCCACGAAGGAGACGAGTCACCATCATCAGGTGTGAAGAGCAGAGCCCGTTTCTGAGCTGGCTGCTAGCCCAGGCAGGAACAGATGCGATTTACAGCTGCTATACATGAATCAGATTTTTTAAATATTTTTTTCCAAAGTGAATTCTTAAGTGATTCAAATGTGAATCAACTATACTTCAATAAAAATTTTAATTATAAAGTAAATAAAGTGATTTAAAGTTTAAATATATCTCTGTCTGCCCCCACTTGAGATGGACTGCTGAGATCTGAGTCACAAATTAGACCTAGGTGTGTGGATTCGTTAATTTGTGCTTCTGGGTTTGCCCATCCTGGTAGCACTGAGATACATCACAAAATGCCAAACATCAGCCTTCAATGATATTAAAAATGAAATAAGCCAGAAACATGTGCATGATTCTAATGAGGCTCAAGCATCAGAGTTCTTGGCCAGCCTCGATACGAAAAGGGCCACCAAAACACAACCAAGAAACAAACGCAAAACATGATGGATTCAGTTACTGAATGTGTTGAATTTAAGTGGATAAATACACTGAGAGCTTGAAGTCACCCTAGGAACTAAGCCTAGGGAAAGAGATGAGCTTCTCTGCTCAGAGACCACTGGGAAGGAAGCAGTATATCCAAGGCGAGGATGGGTGGGTCAAAGTAAGGGCAGAAGAAGGGACATTCTGGGTGAATGAAGCTGATAAGTACCAAACGGCACGAGGCTGGCACTCCTAGCAGGATTTCATGTGCCAGCTTCTGTAGACAGCCACCAGAAACATCAGGGAGCTAGAGCGGTAAGGAATTTGTCATGGTGAAAGCAAGGCTGGGCTCCACAGCACACACCCTGCAGATCCCAAGGGGCAGTTCGCCATCATGGATAAAAACATTGGCTACAGTTTCAGAAACACCTAGGTCAAGTCGATTCTTTGGCAGATGTGTGACTTGGGATACATTATTCAATCTTTCTCAATCTCAGTTTCCCCATTTTTTCAAGTGAAAATGACATCAGTATCTACCTCACAAACTGTTGGAAGAATTTCTGAAAACTTAAGGACCCTCAAGTGCTCTGTATAGTGCCTAGGGAAGGGGGCATAATAACTCATCAATGACACCAAACTCATAAACGACAGTTGTTGGAATTTACAATGGTATCTCTGACCTAGTTAGGAAACTGAAGAGGGGAGCCAGAGGGAAATGAGTTTAGTTCTGGATGCACTGAGTTAGGAGGCACTTCTGGTCGTCTAGGGGGAGGTGCCCAGCAGGCCTACACACGCGTAGGGAGGAGCTCAGGACATATACTCTAACTGGGTCTGACCGCAGTATGCACTTCACCATTTATACCCTGCTTCTGGAGTAGAGGGCGGGCTAGTGAGCATCATTTTTATTTTGAAGGAGCCAATTACTGACTTCAATTCCAATGAACCACCAGTAGATTTGGGCACTGCATCAGCTGAGCAATGAGAAATCCCAAAATCCTTCCTAAAAACCAGAAAATTACATTGATCAAGAAGCCTCAGTTCAGATCTAAATTTATTCCTTGCCTCTGCATTTTTGGTTGCAACTTCCTAGTTAAATTTCCATCAGTTAAAACGAAAAAGAAGCATGCACCCCAATGTTCATTGCAGCACTGTTTATAATAGTCAGGACATGAAAGCAACCTAAAGGTACATTGGCAGAGGAATGGACAGGAAGGTATAGTACATATATACAGTGGAATATTACTCAGCCATAAAAAGATTGAAGTAATGCCATTTGCAGCAACACGGATGGACCCAGAGATTGTCATACTCTCAGAAAGACAAATATCACACGATATTGCTTATATGGAATCTAAAACACTGATACAAATGAACTTATTGACAAAACAAATAGTCTCACAGATGTAGAAAACAAAACTAAGGGGGGAAAAGGCGGAGGGATAAACTGTGAGATTGGAATGAACATATACATATTACTATATATAAAATGTGCTTAGTCACTTCAATCATGTCTGACTCTTCACGACGCTATGGACTGTAGTCTGCCAGGCTCCTTTGTCCATGGGATTCTCCAGGTAAGAATACTAGAGTGGGTTTCCATGTCCTCCTCCAGGGGATCTTTCTGACCCAGGGATCGAACCCAGGTCTCTTATGTCTCCTGCACTGGCACTTTACCCTAGCCCATCGCTACCTGGGAAGCCCATATATAACTAATGAGAACCTGCTGCATAGCACAGGGAACTCTACACAATACCCTGTAATGACCTGTACGGGGAAAAGAATCTAAAAAAGAGTGGATATATGTTTATGCATAACTGACTCACTTTACTATACAGCAGAAACTAACATGACATTGTAAATCAAATATACTCCAATAAAAATTAATTTAAAAAATTTTCCATCAGTAAATAGCAACCCAGGTTTTAGGTTTTCCATAGTTCTTAAGATAAATTTAATACTATCACTACTGTTCCCTAGAGAATTATGGAAAGACAGTTCTGGAATATTGTTTTCTTGAGTCACTGCTGTTATATATAACATATGCAACACTTTTTGCCAAGTACACATAGCACTGAAATACATAAATCTTCAGGGTATACTGTCACCAATTATTTTAGAAATCCTGTAACTTACATGCCCCCTGATAAGAGACTTTTATAATTCTTTTTTAAAAGAACTTAAAAAGTATTTTCACTGTTTAAATGGTAAAAAATGAGGACTAAATGACCTCCAGTTTGAAAAAGGCAGTATCAACAAAGGCCCAAGCAAAGGAAAATCACACTGTCATTCTGCTAATATGTTGTTTACGGTATCGCTGTGGGAGGTATAAACAGTTTGAACTCACCCAAATTTTCGGTATTAGAGTAATATTCGCCAAATTTAAATGTCTAGATGAATTTCAATAAATATCTTAAATATGCTTTTACTGCACATGCTAACTGGCTTAGCAAAGGGAAGTACCCCAATTAGACTGAATGGAGACACAGGAAGACAAAGTGGTAAGGTACCTGAGAAAAAGGAGCAGCCAGAAAGTTGTAGACGAAGGAAAAGAAGAAAACCAAAGACACTCTCCCTGGAAAAGGAAATGACAACCACTCCAGGATTCTTGTCTGGGAAATCCCATGGACAGAGGAGCCTGGTAGGCTACAGCCCATCCCTGGGATTGCAAAGAGTCGGACACGACTTAGCACACACAGCACACAGACAGCATGCTGCTGGGGTGGGTGAGAAGGCAGGCAAGGCAGGGTGACAAGGGTTGAGTTTATTCTCAAGAAACATGCGGTGGAAGTAAACTAACCTGTGGCAGCCTGAGGTCTTTGGATGTTAGTGACTTCTACCTGAACTCAGAACTATACTGTGGGCTACAGTAGCAGGACCCACCCCGAGGACAAGGTCAGACTGCCGGCTGTCTGCCATGTTGAGAAAGGGAAGAAGCCTGTACTTTGCATTGTTCTGGAGAACATCTGAGGCAAGGGTCATTCATATTTTTGGAAGCAGCTTCTTTACAGCACCAAACCAAATACACAATTTGGGGAGAAAATAAGAAATGACCGTCTAGACAAGTCTAACCAAGGGACTCGATGAATGTTTTCACTTGCCTCTGATTATTCAAGATTTAACTTCATCACCTATATGCACACTGTCAAAGAAGCACTGAGAAATAATCAAGGGAAATGGCTGATGAACAGGGTCTAATCTCTGAAAACATCTTTTCCCTTCCATGTGACACAAAAGTGGGGCCAAGTGCTCAGCTAAGCTGTGGGGGGCAGGGGAGTGGGAGGAGAAAGAGCAAATAACACCTGTGGGTGTCCAAGATTCAGGAGCATCCTCCTGGTACATGGAGAAAGATGGGTGCTGGAATGCTGATCATTTCTCAGCCTAAACAGCTTTCTGCATCTTCTAGCTGATTCCTGTACAACTAAACACCTCAATGGGACAGCTGATAAAAATCTGAAATTAAGGTAGCAAGACCTATTTTCTAAAGAAGGTTTTCATTAATGAGCTGATGTGCTTTGAAAAGCAAAAGGAAATTATATACAAGGCAAACAGGAAGACTACAGAAATTCCAACCTTCAAAACAGACTGTATCTTCATAGATTCATTCAATGTCAGTTACGAAAAATTAAGTCAAAAAAGTTGTACCTGCAGTTCCTTCACAGAGACACAGAAAAGTATGATTCTAGGGAACTGGAAGAGACAGAAGAGGTTGTCCACCTTGGGCTTGGGGGTTGTTCAGAGCACTGTCAGACACTGAGCATCTAGACAAACTGATCTCTTCCAGACTATTCTTCATAAGCATGAAAGAATGAATAAGCAGAAAGGAGGCTTTAAAAATGACTATAACATATGAGAAATGATGTGCAGGGGAAAGTGGGCATATGACAACTCTCTGTACTGTATGCTCAATTTTCTGTAAACCTAAAACCTCTTAAAAATATAATATATTACTTAAAATCCTAACACATGTATAATTGCACTGATTAAAAGTCTAGGCTCTGGAGTCAGAGTCCTCAACTTGGTCTGAGATGCCACTGTTCACAGCTATTATGTCCTTGGCCAGATGAGCCTCTTCAAAACTCAGATCCTCTGTAAATAAATGGGACAATAACATACATTCACCACAGTTCTTGGCCTGACTTTAAAATTAAACTTGAAATTTTTTAAAATAATTACCTGATGGTTCAGGCTGCAGGATTTTTGTTTACAAGACAGTTATAGAAATGGCTATCAGATAATTATATTATCATCTATGAGTTTTGAAATAATTTTTAAAAATGCTTTATTTGGAAAACAAGGATTATTGTGAAGCTCCCTGCTTCAAAGACTACGAAGATGGTGATAAAAACATCAGAGAAAATTTATTAACAGTAAAGATCTTTTCTAGCCAAATTATGTCAGAGGTGTAGCACAGGATAGATTTTATGGTAATAAATGTAGTTTCAACTTTAATAAGAGGTAATTATTCAACCATCAGCTCTTGATTCCCTTAAGCAAAAGGTATTTATGACAGCATTAATACCTCTTGCTTAAGGGAACTAGTACAATGTCAATCAAATGCAGGACTCGAGAGAGAACCTAGGGAACAAACAGTACTAAATGTCATTTCCCCACCTTGCAAGTCATCAGAAATTATAATAAAGTAGACATTTAAATACAAATGCAAGCATTATCAACTGGAGGGAAGGCGATAATAAGCTCTGAATGGCCAGCTTTTTAAATAATGATCACTGACATTTATTGAGCATTTACCACGGGTGATGTGCTAAAATCCTGATATGTATTATGCTATGTCATCCTCACAACAATCCTAAGAGGTAGATACTATCCTTTTTCCCTTTTTAAACAAAAGTAAACTGAGGCACAGAGGTCGAATAACCTGTCCAAGATTACCCAACAAGCATATCAAGTTCTACAAAGAGCTGTGTTTCTGAGAAGACAGAACCAATGGATATAATTCATTTGGGCTTTCAATAAGTCTATGGCAAGGTGTTCATACCAAAAGTAACTTAAAAACAAAACTAAATGATGATTGGGCTAAATGTTATGTAATGGATAAAAAACTCACTTATGGATAGGCCCCAAAGAACAGGGTTGAATTAGCATCTTTCTGAAAGACATGTCAGTACTAATCCTTGCCAATGGATCCTGAATTAATCTTTTTCCAGATTTCAAAAACAACATAGAAGCAAAAATAGAGTTGTGAGTCTGAGTTTGCAGATGATGTTAGTATTTTTCAAAGAGTAAAATGCAAAGCAACCACAGAAGAAGCTCAAAAACCAGGAGGAAGGTCAATAATGGCAGATGACCCTCAGTGTGGGCCAGTGGAAAAAACTAACCCCCCAGCACTTAACAGATAATCAGCACTAAACTATTAGTTTGATAGAAAATGGGATTTGGGGAGCTTTTATAGACTATAAGATATGACAAAAAGGTCAAGAAAACAATGCTCATTTCTAGGTAGTGTATGGAAAGCAATCCAACAACCAGAATTATTTTTTGAATAGTTGATGAAACTCTCCCACTGCCCATATTTTTAGATATTAATTCATTTTTTATTTAGGTCACCATAGTTTCACGGGTAGTTGTGAGAAACTGCAGAGGTATTCCTTGTACACTTTGCCCAACTTCCCCCGATAGTATCATTTGGCAAAGTATAGTACCTGTGCCCATATGTACAAATAAAATTCTACTATTTCACTCAATCTGGAAAACACTGTGTGGGTCAGGTAAATACACAAGAGAAAGGCGTGGGGATCCAGACATGGTTCAGATCAGAGGTGCTGGAAAGACTCTAGGAATAGAGGGGCTGCAGTGGTTAATCAACTGCAAACCTAGATGGTTTCATTCTAGCAAAACAGTCAGGGATGTACTTTTTAAATGACTTTAAAGCAGATTAGTTATACAGTGTGTACCTAGGCTGCCTTTGGGCTCAACTTCAAATTCAAGAATATTAGAACTTTGTGGACTTAACATTTAGGTAGGAGGGCAAACGAAACACCAGGTGAGACACTCAGACTGTGGAGTCTGACTGGGGAAATTCCCTCACTCCTCCCCTTTCATCCCAGCACCTCCTACCACTCACTACAGTGGGACCGTCTACGAGTTATTTTCAGTCTCCAGGTTCATTTCCTCATCTTTCATCTGGGGATAATAGTGTCTCCTAGGGTGATTATGGCGATAAAGTAAGAAAATTCATGCAACAATGCCTGGTGCAAAAGAAGACGCCATTGTTAGCTAAGGTTGATGTTATTCATTTAAAGACCTTCAAAGCAGAGTTTCTAAACTCTGGCCCCCTTGGCATTTTGGACCAGATAACAATTTGTTGGGGGAGTGCTGGGGTCATGGCTTGTCTTGCCCACTGAAGGATGCTCAGCAGGACCTCTGGGCTCTAACCCACTAGATGCCAGTGGCACTCACTCTCCAGCTATAACACCAAAATAACATCTCCAGATGTTGCTGAATGTCCCGAAGGCAGGGGGTTAGAGTGGGAGGGAGGTGGTGGTGGTGAAAACCACTGTTTTAAAGGACCCAGTTTAGAACAAGAAGATGAAGTACTACTCTCTACAGTGATTGCCATTTTCTAGTTAAAGCACATCAGTGCTACATACTAAAAAACATAAAAAGGTTCAAGAAGGATTTAGAAACAACGCACACACACAAACACAAACTCAGTGTATGAAGTTTCTAAAAGGTATTTGGAGCACTGGGCACTTCTGGGTTGAGGTCTGGAAGACTCCCTCATCCTGACTTTCAAAGACTGTTTCTGGGGGCTGCTGCCAGATACAATGGAACATTATGTGGCTGATCAGACCCACCTCGTGGAAGACCTGAGGTGCTCCCTGTTCCTGAAACCCAATTATAAACTGTACCTGCAGCAATGACAGCCTCATGGTGCCCTTGCAGGAGTACTGAGCTCCACACAGTGTTCCCGAATCTCCCTGAACGTCAGAACCATCGACAGGAGCTTTGCAAACATGGAGATTTCCAGGCCTCATCTCTGCACTTTAATTTTGTTATCTTATGGTAGACAGCCCAGACAACTGTACATTTAATAAGCCCTGCCAAGTGAGACCGTCTGGTCAAATAGACAGTGTCTTGAAATATGACAGAGAAGGTCAGGTTCTCTTTGCTCTGCTCCATTTCTACTCCATGATTAGGAAGAAACCTGCAAACCTGGCAGGATTCTTTTGGGAGTATTTCAGACTGTACCTAGATACAGGTTTCCCAGGTGGCGCAGTGGTCAAGGATCCGCCTGCCAATGCAGGAGACACCAGAGAAGCAGGTTCAGTCTTTGTGCCAGGAAGACCCCCTGGAGTAGGAAGTCAACCAACTCCAGTATTCTTGCCTGGAAAATTCTATGGACAGAGGAGCCTGGCAGGCTACAGTCTATGGGGTCACAGAATTGGATACGACTGAGCACACAGCAGCAGCAGCAGCAGCACCTAGATATACTACATTAGCATTGTCTAACAATCAACATTAGCAACAACTCTCTTAGCCAAATGGAAATTTCAACTTGGAAATGAAGATTTTAGAATAAAATAATTAATTATGTATTGCTTTGGAATTTCTTTTTGGCCAAGCATGCAAGATCTTAGTTCCTCAAGCAGGGATCAAACCTGTGTCTCTTGCAGTAAAAGCATGGAAGCTTAACCAGTAGACCACCAGGGAAATCCCTGGAATTACTTTTAGTAATAAGTCTCCAGTGATAGCTTATACTAAAAACTCCATCACCTGTGCTCAAACAGAACAGGCATTACTATGCTTAGTCATGTGGAACAATGTCAAACGGTCCTTCTGCACATGTTGAAAATGATGAGAAACTGAAAAGACAATCCTCACTCCATTTTCCAATCAACAATGCCAGAACAGGAGCTTTTAATGTCCGGTGGAAACATCTGCTTCAACTGTAAGAGGCAACTGATTCAGTTAGAGGGATTTGGGGCCTCAGTACCATGTGGCTTTCCATCTCACATTATGCAGTTTGCAGTCCACAGGCAGGGTGGCCAACTGTTCTGGACTGCCCAGAACTGAGGATCCCCCAGCACGTGGGATTTTTAGTACTAAAACTGGGGCAGTTGGTGACCCTCTGCACAGTCCTGGAGCTGCCTTGAAGCTGGCAACCACTCCACCACTTTTTTCTAAACATCGTTACCTCCCTCAGATCTGTCCCCATCCTGCCCATCTTGAGCTTCAGCTTGAGCACCTTTCTCCTCCTGAAGTAAACGCACTGAGCCCACTGCTCACAGACCCTGCAAATCCATGTGGTCTGTAAGCGTCTTCCTGTAGATGAAACTAAATCAAAGAGAACCTAGGAGAACCTGACCTTTTTGCTCTCATAATTTAAGGTACTGTTTATTTAAATGGTGGCTTCCAGTACTTGAAAACGTTAATGAAATATAAAGACCCTAGGACTTCAAATCTTAGAGTGTCTAGAGATAAAGACTGAGAAACCCCAGGTATAAGCTTCCTGGTAACTGTGCTGTGCACTAACACGCCCTAGAACACAGTGTCCCTTAAGGGTGTCATAAAATCTGCTCTTGCTGCAAGTGCAGTTTGTAATTGCATTTCTAGAACAGGGAGCATCTCAGATATTTTGCTAGATAAGATGAATCTTTGTATTCTGTAAATTCAAGTTAAAACTCAATATTTTGATTTAAGGTCAAAAACATACAGAATACAAATTTTTGCTCAAATCATCATTTCAGATGCCCTCCGTAAATGTTAAACAACTTTAGGGAATTGTCTGGAGGTCCATGGATTAGGACTCCACGCTCTCACTGCTGAGGACCAAGACAACCCCTGGTCAGAGAAATAAGATCCCATAAGCCACATGGTGCGGCCAAAAAAAAAAAAGAAAATTCAACTTTGATGTTTAAAATAAATAAACAACTTAAGTCATGCCTTAAATCAAATTTCAAGTAAGGCTGAAACCGATATAAATCACGATTTATATTTGTGAATGTTTGCTTTGAATGGTTAAGTGAAGTGAAGTCACTCAGTCGTGTCCGACTCCTTGTGACCCCGTGGACTGTAGCCTACCAGGCTCCCCTGTCCGTGGGATTTTCTAGGCAAGAGTACTGGAGTGGGTTGCCATTTCCTTCTCCAGGGGATCTTCCCAACCCAGGGATCGAACCCGGGTCTCTGGCACTGCAGGCAGACGCTTTACCCTCTGAGCCACCAGGGAAGCAGGTGAATGGTTAATTAGTTGTCTAATTAAGTAATTATCTGGATGTAATTTCAGATATTTCTATAAAAATCACTTCGCTGGATTATACCAAATATTAACATCAACTATTACTAATCCAATATTTACAGACATCTAAGGCCCAGGGCTAGATTCTAGACTTTAAGAGAAAAATATTATTTTAAGTTACCATAATCTTTGATAGACTTATGGCATCTGTGCTATCACACTATCATCGGGGCTTTATGTATGCACACAACTACAGTTTCCAGGAGTTCAGAAATCACTCCAGACACCCATTCAGAGGCCCAGAGTGAAGAGCTACTGATCTAATATGAATATAAATTTCTCCCTTCTGAGTGACACGTGGACTAGAACATGTATAGTCTTCCTATAAGAGTGTGTCTTGGAAGCCAGTGAGACCAAACCACCCCACAGATTGAACTGTGACAGCTTCTTTCAAATCCTCATCACTTTGGCAACATTCTTACCACATGAAGAGACTCCTTATACCCCTGAAAACATCTAGTAAGCGATTTCTAGATTGTGTCAAAGGGATTTTTGAAAAATAAAATTAGAGAGAAGCATGTGCCAAGGTCCAATACAGTGGCTGGGACTTCACTTTTCCTGCGTTGATCCCCATGCAGTCGATTTAGCTAAATGAGACTCCTTATTCATAAGCTCTGCAAAGGCCAAAAACATCACGATGGGTTTTACCTTTGCAAACTTGCAGGAGCTGTCCTGCCCAGTGTGTATGCATGCACAAGTGCACACACACACACCAACACACAGAGTGGAAACTTTTCTGTTTCATAAACTCTCTTGGAAGGACTGGAATATCTCAGATTCACCTAAATTTTAGAAAATCCAACGTCCAGCCCACAAGCCTCCTCTGTAAGGAAGCTTCTGCCCGTTCCTGTTACTTGACACCTAAGACGGAATATGTTGATGGCTTCTTTATATGGGCGGTCTCCACATAAATGCAGTGGTGGTGGTTTAGTCCTTAAGTCATTTCTGACTCTTGGGACCCCGTGGATTATAGCCCGCCACTATAATCATCTGTCCATAGGATTTTCCAGGCAAGAATACTGGGTTGGGTTGCCATTTCTTACTCCAGGGGATCTTCCCTACCTAGGGATTGAACCCAGGTCTCCTGCACTGCAGGTAGATTCTTTACTGACTGAGCCACCAGGGTACATATCTTTATTTTATAAAGAATGTATTAATAAGTTGGCTCAAAATCCTGTCCATCAAGAGTGAGAAAATATAAAACTACTACAACCTTTGGAAAAAAATACATTTACACACGAAAGTCACGATAAATCTATATATATATAGAGAGAGAGAGACACACACATACACATATCCAACATGCAATATTATATTGAATGGTCCTTATCAGATACTTGTGAACATTAGATAATTCAAAAATTAACTTGCATTTGGCTTGGGACTTCTTTCTGTGTTTGTATGTTGCTTGTTTACAGAAAGGAGAATAGGGGGTTGGTGGAAGAAGGGCATTGTCTCATCATTTGATTCAAATCCCTAATTGGCTTGGCACTGGCTCTTGACCAATTTTACTCGCATCTCATCCAAACACAATGGTCAACAGAGCCGAGGAGCTCACCACGTAATCAGACGACCAACTGGCCACCTGCATACATAGGGAAATAACTTATCACTTACAGGAGGGTCACACTGGGCCTCAGTGTCCTTACTATGAGTAGTGTTATTTCGCAGTTTTAAGGGTTTCAGTTAATAAACCTGAAGTTTACAGCAGTGACAACAATAGTGGCCACTATTACCAGCTGTTAGCCACCAATACATACTTAAACACTGAAGATGACCGCTTCGTCTACTTATACCACGTGGGTCTGATTTAAACAGAAAGGTCTTCAACGCACTGTTACGGATGGTACTGAAATACATTGCCTTTGTAAATCTTTTCCTTCAGTTCCTAGAGATAAAGGACATCTTATGAAGCAAACTCACCTAAACCATTTCTACCATCCAAGCAGAAACCAGTCTGCAAACCTCTGACCCACTGATGTTAGAAAAGCTATGCTGTGCTCTCATTTCTACCCATATAAGTTTACTATTTTTTTCCTACTGAAGTCTTCCTGGGAGCATCTATTCACCTTCTGCTTGCTAGCCAACCTACTAACTGTGAGATTAAAACTAGAGAAACTAACAGGCAAATGAGGCACAAGTTTGAGACTTTTCAAAATAAAAATTAATGCTAAAAAATAAAAAAGAGAAAGAGAACAAGACAATATAGGATTAGAAGAAGCCACATCACTCACCTCCACCTTCCCAGGGTTGATGGATCACCTAACAAGCAATGTTAAAACTCCCCTAACCCCTCAAAAATACTGAGAGTCTCAACACAGCCCAGATGATCTAAATCCAGTGCTATAAACAAACCACATGTGTGTCACAGGACTCCAAAGAGGAAAATGAAGACCACTTATGATGGGTGCCTTTTCACCTGACACCATCTCTGGGGACTCTGGTCCCCAGCCAGAGAGAAAGCTCTAGATTCCAGCACGTCTTAACTCCCCCTGCTCCCTGTCAGCTCCCCAGTGCACAAGGCACTGTTTCCCACAGGACCCAGGTTCAGGGGAAGCAGCAAGGGGTGCAACTATCCGGAGAGCACAGATGAGGACCCCGAGCCCAGCCTCTTACCTGCGGCCCCTGCCCCTTCAGCAGGTACACTCTGGGTGGACACTGGGGCTGGGTCCTTGACTCCGTGCACCTGCACAGCTTCTTCCTGGTGTGTCAAAAAGGCAGAGCAGAGATCAGTTTCCACGGCTTGGAGCTTCAGCAAGGAATTCTGCCAGCAAAAGCAGAACATCGGGCTGGCTCAGTTAGATGCTAATGCAATGCTGGGACTGCGGCTCCTTCCCCAGCAAGGGCCAGAAGGGGGTCTCAGGCAGAACTGGCTGTGCCAGAAGCAGAGGCGCATTACTCCACAGGCACTCTCAGTTCCTGTTTTATATAAATCTAACGTATATTGATTATCTGTGACACATGGGCCTGGCGATTTCGTCAGCAAGAGACGCTGCACCGAGAGGGCCAATCTGAGAAGGTATCTGCTTCCCGGGTGCCTCAGCCTTTACGCTTTCCAAGTGTTTCATTCACCGTGCTGACATCAGGAGCGGAAGACATTAGCCCCTCCCCGGCTACCATTCATAAAAGCCAGCATCCCTCCCCTGCAAAGCCCGCAGCAGCCCGCAGTGCACAAAGAGTTACTGCTGCAGAGGCCGCCTGGCAGCTGGGAGGTGCTTTGGGGCTCCCTTTTCTGCATCGGCATGTGGGCTGTGTGCCTGGGTCTAGGGGGGTCTGTGTGTGCGAATGTACGTGTGTCTTTTCAAGTTACTTTTCTCACATGGAATGGCTACAGCCGCCTGCTATCAGAACAGAGGGCAGGGATGGAGGGAGATAATGACCTTGGTCCCTTAGTCTGACCCGGCCGCTGAGGGAGAAGCGATTCATCATTCGTAACTCCCAGCCAACCTCCCCCATCCCCGGCTTCATTTCTCATTTTAAATTCCTCTGTGTTTCTTAATAAGAGCAAAGTCATACAGACTGACTCACGGATCCGGCCATAATGCAGATGCTGGGCAAACTCGGTCCCCCAGCAGGTGAAAGTGAGTCACGCAGAGTCCCGGGCCGGGCCCTCTTCCCTGCGACAGCCTCAGAGCTCCTCCACCCACCAGGGTCTTCCACCCACCAGGTTCCCAGCAGAGGACGGTCGGGGGCAGGGGACACTACCTAGAGTAGAGCCACGGGTCCCCCCCATTATGACCCAACACATACATGCACACACACATACACACACACATGCTCCCACTCACACCCTGCCTCCACGTAACTCAGCCCCCACACAGCCTCATAACCAACTGCCACTCCCACTCCAGACACACAGCCTGGTCCTATACATACCCTCGCACTCTATTATACACATACTCCAGCTCCCTACCCTATACACACCTTCACCCCACTCCTCCACTCCCCCACGCCCAAGTCTCTGCCTTCTCTCTCTACTTCACACATAGTTTACAATCAAATATCCCACCTCCACCCATACACATGCTCATCCCTCTCCCCCTGCAATCCTTATATCTGCATCCCCCCCACACCAGCACCCTACTTTATATGCACCCCTACATACACCCTCATCCTCAACTCCCACTTGCACATCCTGTTCCCACCCCTCCCCCCAGACACCTCAATTCCTCACCACACATAAATGCCAACCCCCCACACTCCCTCACATCCCAACCCCTTTCTGTACACACACTCATCCTTCTGTTGATATGAGTAAATATGAACCCACAGCTGTGTTCCAAAACTGCTCACTGAGGGACTTCCCTGGCACCCCAGTGGCTAAGACTCCTCATTCCCAATGCAGGGGGCCCAGGTTCAATACCTGGTCTGGGAACTAGATCCCTCACAGCACAACTAAAGATCTCAACCTGCCACCAAGAAGATGGAAGATCCCTTATGCAGCCACTAAGACCCAGTGCAGCCAAAGAAATAAATGCTTTTTCAAAAGCTTCTCATTGAGGAATGTCTTAAATCCCTAGTCTTTCGGCCAGTTTGAAAGTGGCAGGACCTCTTTCAAAGAGGCTCAGGACCTCTCCTCTGCTCAGCTCAGAGATGGAGTAATACCTGGTACAAACATCCCCCATGCTCAGGGGCTGATGGCCAGGGGCCCACAGCTCAGATGAAGCATCTGTCTGATGTCAGCCCATTTTTTACAGCTTCTTCTTCCTCCCTAGGATGTTTTCCCAGCAGTTACGTATGGAAGCAAGGGCCCAAGGTTGTTGATAGGAGGTACAGAAGGAGCAAGGGTACCAAGTTTCTGGAAAGTTTTAGTAACCAAGCATTTGGGAGGCAAAAACACATGATTCCAGGCTAGCTTTCTACTAAAAGACCTTAAAAACTGGAGTGACCTCTCATAAGGAGCAAAACCACTCTGAAAATTAAGAACCCTTACCTTCCCTGTAGCTCAGACAGTAAAGAATCTGCCTGCAATGCAGGAGACCCAGGTTCGATCCCTGGGTCAGGAAGATCCTCTGGAGAAGGGCATGGCAACCCACTCCAGTACTCTTGCCTGGAGAATCCCATGGACAGAGGAGCCTGGTGGGCCACAGACCATGGGGCCGCAGAGTCAGACACGACTGAGCGACTGACACCACTACTACTACTGCCAAGCTGTAAGATGGTACAGCTGCGATAGCAAACAGAATGGTGGTTCCACAAACAGGCATCCCTAAGAATAGGTAATTCTAAAAACAGAACTACTGTATGAGCCAGTCAGCCCACTGCTGGGTGTACACCCCCAAAATATTGAAAGCAGTGACTCTTAACAGATATCTGTACAGCCATGTTCATAACAACATTAGTCACAGTAACCAAGAAATGCATTATGGACTGAACTGTCTCCTCCAAATTCATGTACTGAAGCCCTAACTTCCAATGTAACTACATTTGGAGATGAGGCCTTTAAGAGGCAATTAAGGTAAAATAAGGTCATAAGGGAGAGGCTGACCAGTGCCCTTAGAACACAGAGAGAGAGAGACCCAGGGATGCACATTCACAGACAAACGGCCACATGAGGACACAGAGAAGGCAGCTGTCTGCAAGCCACGGAGGAGGCTTCAGCAGAAACCGATTTTGCTGACACATTCACTTTGGACTTCCCACCTCCAGAACTGTGACAAACGGGCCACTGAGTCTGTGGCATCTTTTTTTTTTTTTTAATCATAGCCCTAATAGAATTTTAGCAGATTCATACAAGGTGGAAACAACCCGAGGTGCCCATCAGCAGATGAACTGATAAATGACATGTGATATATACAATACATTCTATGAAATATTATTTAGCCTTAAAGAGGAAGAAAGTTTTGACACATGCTACAACATGAATGAACCTTGAGGACATTATACTGAGTGAAATAAGCCAGTCAAACAGGACACACACTTTAGGCAGTAAAATCCACAGAGACGGAAAGCAGAATGGTGGTTGCCATGGGGGAAGGAAAGGAGGTTTATGTTTAATGGGCACAGAGTTGAAGGTTGGGAAGATAAATCAAGTTCTGGAGATGGATGGTGGGGATGGCTGTCCAAAAACATAGATGTGCTTAATGCCACTGAATTGTATGCTTTAAAATGGCTAAACTGTGACATTTTACATTGTCTATTTTACCACAGTTTTAAACAACAAAAACAGTCCTTCCTACGTTTAGTGGGAGGACGTGGACCAGCCACCTCTCGTCAACTCTGTGTGCTCCTCCAGATTCTACAAAGCAGGTGAGGACACGGCCTTCACACAGAACCAGGGGCTCTGTCTGCTACACACTGTGTGGCTGACCTGGACAAGAATCTTGGCTGTTGTAAGCCTTAATTTTCTCATGCAGAACGAGAGGCAGTGATGGCAGAGACCACGGCACCTGCTTCAAGAACTGAGCTAAGAAGGCATAGAGTGCATTTCGCACAGCGCCAGCACACAACGATACTCAAGCCCTGGACGCTGTGGTTACTATCTGCATCTCCAAGCCCCAGAGGCCACCAGACAGAGCACTGACTGTGCGGGGCCAGACCTACTGAAGCTCTGGGTCCTGGCTCATCACTGCACCTCCCAGGCCTCACTCTGTGATTGTGCCCAGGAAGTACTGAGAGCAGGTGACTTGTAAGTTCCCTTTCAACTTTCCAGGACAGAAAAACAATCATGCCCATGTACTGAGGCTGATGCACAGAAGCTGGAGTGTGTGTGCTTGGACAGTGTTTGTGGAATTAAACCAAGTATTCACACAACACAAACAAAGAGCGAAGAATCTCACTGCAGAGGGGTTTGTCAGGTCACAGAGGCCTCCCCAGTCGCCCAGAGAGTGTGTAATGCTGAGACCCAGTTACAGCTGGAAGTAGTCATGGGTTCCCACTCAGCTTCCCAGCCCTCCGTCTCCCTCACTAGTTCTGAGGCCCAACAGAGACGCTGAGCATCAGAGGAGATCTATTTGCACAGCTGGTTTGTTCCTCTCTCAGACACCAGGCAGGAGTAAGTTTAATGGGGCAGGGAAGAAGAGTGCCCAATGAAACAGGAGAGAGGAGATGAAGGTCTCGTGGGACAAGAAGACATCCAAGGAGAAGGAACTGAGGACCAGGGGGCAGACTGGAAGAAACTGCATGCCGATGGCCATCAGCTGTGCCCCGTCCCTTGCCCTGCACCGACCCCCGACCTGAGGACTGCCTGCCCCTGCACCTGTCTCTCGGCACAGGAAAAGCGTGGGGACTTGGACGCCCTGCATGGGACAGTGCCCGATGACCGGAGAATCCAGACAGGAGAGGCTTTACCCGTGAGAAATCCGCGCCACTGTCACATGTGTTTCTCTCCAGAGGAGAAGGGAGCATGCAGTCCCATCAGGGCTGAGCCCCACAGAGCTGCCTCTGAGGAGCTCCCACTGCAGAAGTGAGGGTCACACCACCCACAGCTGTTCCAGCACATGTGCAGCTCCCAGCCTCTGGCAGCTCTCAGCGTGCAAAGAGCTGCGCTGGGCTCCAGAGCCCGAGGCTGATGTCAGCCCTTTCCTCCTGGGGCCCCAGTCTAGAAGAGAGACGGCTAGTGCACAGACGGACAAATAAAACAATGATGCTAGTGATTACTGTCACAGTTATGGTGATGGGTGGGGGAGAAACCACAGGCCAGGCCTGGGGACAAAGTGAGTAAGCCACTGTTTCACTCTCCAATTCAGCCTGACTCGGTGACCTTTTAGGCAGGAACAAGCTTTAGCCCTAGAGGAGAATGACAAGCAGTCAACCCTGTCAGGCTGAGTGCTACCTCCATCTAGTCCTTCTCGGCTTCTCTATCAGGCTGTCCCTGGCCCATCCCTCAAGGCCAGCCTGCCAGGGCTTTTCCAGGTTTACATCCAAAGTCTTGCTGAATGAGTCACTAGGATCTCCAGGAAAACTGAACAAAGGCTGATGGAACCCCTATAGAACAATGACTACCTCTGCTTCCTAGTTCTCCCCTTTGGTCACCAAAGAAACCAGAGAGACATCCGTGAAGCCTAGGTGTGTTTTTCTACAAGCTAATTTTTCTCTTCTACACAATGGAAAATATGTGACTTGTTTTAGAAAATACTCTACTCATTTTCTTTCCTCTACAATTACCGGGTCTCGCTTTAGTTGGGTTGGAATAGGGAACACCCACACAGGCTGGATGGTGAAACACTATTTTAGGATGCCTTTGTCTACAACTCACCAGTTGCAGAAAAAGGATAGCTTAGTTTTAACTTCCATGAAAAGGTTTAGTGATCCTTGCCCATCCCTTTATCTACCCAAGAACTCTATATTGATTTCTATAGCAAGATCAAACTGGAAATCTGCTCAAAATCGAGGTCACAATGGGGCCCCTGAACATCTCCATCCTACTGGGCACTCTTGTTCCCTTCCAGGTTTTCTGTGTATGCTCCCTCACCACACACACACACACACACACACACACACACACACACACACTCACACACTCACATGCCACCCTTCCTTTCTATTTGCTCCCTGCCCCTACTCCCCCAGGCCTACACACACACACACACACACACACACACACACACACACACATGCCACCCTTCCTTTCTATTTGCTCCCTGCCTCTACTCCCCCAGGCCTACTTCAGCGGTAATTCCTTCATAGTCAAATTCCCATCAAATCTTAAACCAGTTCTGATTACCTTTATCCAAACAGGGACCTCCAATTTCTCTTTTAGCTCCTTGCTTTTTTCCCTCTCAACACTCACTATAATATGGAATAAAATAAATAAATTTTATTTATTTCTCTGCTGTTTACTGGCTCTTTCCAGCTCCAGAAGGGCTGGAGGCTTGCCGCCATTGTTCACTGCTGAAGCCCGCACAATGCGCAAAACAGGAGCCAACCATTAGAGACACCACCGCTGTAGACTGTTTTTGTTTGCCTGGACGCTTTACACAGTGCTTGGGAGGCCCTTCTGAGTATCCCGTTTGAAACCTCCTTGCTGCCCTGGTTCAGAAATTTTAAAATACAGCAGCAGCACATATCACCGGGAAGTTTGTTAAAGATGTGTTCGCCCAGGCAGCGACAGACTCAGATTCTGTGGTCTGGAGCAGGGGCGCTTAGATACCCGAGGTCCAAGGTCCACACTTTGAGAAACACTGCCCTATTCCCTTGGAACCTGACCCACTCTAAACGCTGCCTTGGTTGCCTGTTTAGCTCTAACTGTCCCAGGAACAATATTTTTGTTGCCTCACTGTCCTACACTACCCAACGGAGATTCAGTATAGGAGGAGAAGCCATCCACTCCAAGCAGTCCTCTGTTGAGAAGAGGATCCAGGTCCTATTCTGATAATAGAAGAGCATCTTTGTAAAACAAGGACAATCTTGCTACCACACATGATAACCCAAACCAAAATTTTTACCAGGAAGATGATCTGATTTCAGCTGAGGAAGAGGGAGTCCTGTACTTAGCTTCACCTCTGTGTGATATCCTCATTATGTTCACTTTATTAAGTAAACAATAAAAACGAGATGTTTAGGAGAGACCAATACAGTTTTACAAACTCACATTTTAATTCAAAATTCTGAGCTTTTCTAGAGAATAAGACATGAATAACTCATGGACTGGACTTTAGTAGTTTCTCTTTGTAGTTTCTAGCACAAAGGCACAGGCATTAAGAAAGACAGCTCCCCTAACAAGCCTTTTTTTTTTTTTTTCCACAACATCAATTATATATCCCTTGGGCTGGAGTCCACAAATCTAGTTAATGTTGTAGCCCATATGGTTACTTCTCTGTGGCTACTTAAGTTCCAGTCTTTTTTAAGCTCTGAAAAATATTTGGCTTAAAAACTAAATTCAGTATGATGTGTGCAAAGTACAGGGACCACTGGGGCTTTTAACCCCAAATCTACCATTTGTTCCTTCTCCGTCTGTGGGAAAATCATACAATCATTTTGGCCCATGGGCACTTATTCTTTTCTGAGACTACCTTAACCCCTTAGAAACTGCTAAAACTCAATGAATATTAGAAATCAATAACCATCCCACTGTAAATTATAAAATCACTTGCCATAAGAAATAAGTTACCAACCCATGTCTTTAAAGATGGAAGGTCTTTAAACACACTGGAAATCATTAGCGATTTCCTCAAACATTAGTATTTTGTTAGAAAACAAGAAAATTAAGCTTTTGCCCACCTTAAAATCTGAGTTTTATAGCCCTAGGAATGTCAACAATATCCTAAAAGGGAAAAGATACCAACGCTAGCAAAGACAAAGTCTAGGATACTAAGTTGACCTGTGTCCTTCTAAATCCTTGGAAGGCAGGGATGATAAAGTTCACTTTATGCTGCAGCCCCCACACCCCACAGCAGTTCCAGACCCACAGCTGGGTACACATTTGCTTCTCAATAAAAACTGCTGAAAGAATGACTCCTTAGAAAAAACATCCCCAAAGTTAAGCTTTCAGGCAAAATTGTGTTCTTAAGACGAGCAGAAATATTTTCCTTTAATTTTTCAGGGGCTACTGGAGAGTGGACTATATCATAAAATGTGTCAACTTTATATCTTGCCAAACAGAAATGGGAAAATAGATAGATGTATAGATAGACAGATGGATACAGACAGATGGACAGACCAATAGACAGACAGAGAGATACAGATAGGGATAAACAAGCCTTCCCATCATCCCATCACAAGATGACATTTTTAAGAACAATCTCTAATGAAAGAGGTATTCATCAACTTTAGCTTTACAGAACACTTACTACATTGCTCTTAAATGTCTCCTTTAGCTACAAAGCAAAGAAAGTGCCACACAGGCTGACACCAGGGAGGCATAGATCAGACACGGTCCTTTCCAGCCTTGGGTGAGAGAACAAGAAACTAGCAGCACGGACAAGTACATGTAAAAGTGAGATTTGGAACACAGAAGGATTTGGTGCTGCTGGCTCAGAGATGTAGAGGCCAAGGTGAGAAGGAATGCAGGCAACCTCTAGAAGCTGAGAGCTACTCCCAGGTGCTGACCAGCAAGGAAATGGGGTCTATAGTCCTACAGCCTCAAGGAAGTAAATTCAGGCAATGACCTGAATGAGCGTGAATATGGACTCGTCTCCAGAACCTCCAGATAAGAATCTATCATTGCCAATGCCATGATTTCAGTTTTGTGAGACCTTGAGCAGAGTCTATCCAAGTTTATTATCTGCACAACTGTGAGCTAATAAAAGAGAGAAGCTGCTAAGCTTCTGGTAATTTGCTACACTGGGATTACTAGCTGTAAGAATAACATATCCCCAGAGAGAGGTCAATCTAAAGATAAAGTCAATATAGGAAAGTAGAGTTGAAATGGAAAGAGATGCTGTCTACAAGACAAGCCTTTAATCCCTGGATCTAGCCAAGAGTGGAATCTATCCTGACACACTAAAGTTCCAGGTGTGTGAATCAATAAAACCCTGTTGTTTATGAAAGCCAGCTTGAATTGACTTTCAGTCACAAGGAAAAAAATCCCAGGTACTAGAGGAAGAAAAACTATCAGTCAATTCTGATCTAAAGGCCCAACCCTGTAGACTGGGTTTGTACTTCAACAGAAAAATACAGCTGCCTATTCCTACAGAAAAAAATACCATTCAGCCAACTGAGGAGTATCAAGGGCTGAAAGAAGCCTCTTGCTAGACCGTTTCCTCAAAATTAAAACAGTTTTGGGGGAGAACAACATCTCAAACAAACAGTAAGCACCATCTAGAGGTCTAACACGGCTTGAAGACAGAATGTATCTATGTGCTAAACTATGGAGAGTCATAAAAAGACAATCAAATCCTTCATGTGGAGCCCCACACATAGACACATGCACATAAACTCAAAAAGGCGCACAATTTGCCTCATTCTATCCCTCATAGGAACCTATGACTAAATCATATAAGGACGGGGGTGGGGGGGAGGCAGAACCAGTGAGTGCTATAACTGAATTAAAACCCAATTCAAAACCTGCCTCAATTTCACAAATGAAAAATGAAAAGAAGCTGATGTGATGATTTACGGTATGCAATTTGGGAGTCAGAAAAGTAATATGAGGACCCAATAGGGCAAATTTTCTCAGGGAAGGGAAGATCCATTAGTTTTCCTCATACGTTGTTATTTTTTATTAATTGAAACTGAAGCCAGTAATGTGAACTACTAGGATATGAAGAGGGATAACAGTATTTTTTCTCATTTTATCCTTCAAGCAACTTCTTGGACTACTGATTGCTTAATGATTATATGGACAAGGGTAAATAAAACCAAGGATTATGGTGGATTAGACTTTGACAGATCTCAAGCCAAGAATATTTTCCAACCAAGATACAGGACACCACAACAAATAAAACCTTCTTATGTATTATAGAGGCAGATATTTTCCAACCAGGATCCAGGGGACCCCAACAAATAAAATCTCCAGATTTCATATAGAGGCAGAGTCTGGAAACTCAGGTCAATGCCAGAATGGACACAATCAGTTTTCCAGAAACCAGCTTCTATAGTACAGTCCCAGAGACACCAAAGCTCATGGAATGGAGAGCAAATTCTATTGAGAGACCCATGGTCAAAAACTGGAAGCTTGCGACCGGCAGTAGAAAAGTGAGGCTGGCAAGAATTAAATGTATACTCATCCCAATGAAAACTAGAAGTGAGTTTTTCATTTCAAGGAAAGCTATCAGGAATACACACACAGATGGATGTTCATAGGTAGCTACTTGACATCAGGTATTACCTTACTGTACAGAGGAGAGCTTGGTTCAACCACCAGCTCTGGAATCAAACACAGCAGAGCCTCATCTGAGCAAGTGGAATTAAGAAGCTTAAGAAAGTGAAAAAAAGAAAGTGAAGTTGCTCAATCATGTCCACCTCTTTGTGACCCCATGGACTATAGCCTACCAGGCTCCTCTGTCCATGGGATTTTCCAGGCAAGGGTACAGGAATGGGTTGCCATTTCCTTCTCCAGGGGATCTCCCCAACCCAGGGATCGAACCCTGCAATCTCCCACATTGCAGGCAGACACTTTACCATCTGAGCCAGAAGCTTAAGAAGTAGTTATGAAATACCAGATGTGAACTTTGTAGAAAATATAGTAACACCTTAAAATTGTTATAACCAACAATTACAACATTAGGGTCCAGAAAAACATCTGGAAAATATTTACGGACTATGCTTCTTACAAAGCTCAACAAACTCATTTTGGGGGGATTTCCCTGGTTGTCCAGTGGTTAAGACTTTGCCTTTCAATGCAAGAGGGTGCAGGTTTGATCCCTGGTTGGGGAACTAAGATCCCACATGCCTTGCGGCCAAAAAACCAAAACATGAAACAGAATCAGTATTCTAACAAATTCAAGAAAGGCTTAAGAAAAGAAAAGAAACTTTTTTTTTTATTTCTTTAGACTTACAAGTTAGAATGGAAGAAAGCAGATACGGAACTCTGAGTTTTTTTAAAGAACTGGAAGGCTGTGTTTTGGAGGGGGTAGTATATAAACAAAAAGGGCAAAGAGCAATGAAGACAGTTAACACAACAAAACATTCTTCCTCACACTTCCACTCAGAGATGGAAGGAATACTCTTATTAAATATCAAATGTACAAAGAGACTGAAAGATAGTTCTTTTAAAAAATTACAACTAGTAGCAACTGATCATGAATCAAAAACTAGAAACAACCATACAATGGGTTACAGCAAGGAGAACGAAAGTTAAAAACTACATACCAAACATATATGAATCTCACACATACTACTGAGTAAATGAAACCAGACACAAAAGAGTACATACAGTCCATTTATATAAAGTTAAAAAAAAAAAAAAGACAAATCTACTTAAGTCCAAAGAATAGTTATCCTTCTAGGGGAAGAGTGACTGGAAAGAATTAAATAAGGGGGCTTGGGATGCTAACAATGTTGTTTCTTCACGCTGGTTACACACTTTGTGAGAATTCATCCAGCTGTACACTTACAATATGTATACTTTTCTATATGTATTTTCTATTTGCATTAAAAATACTAAAGTAGTATCTCCCACCTGTATCCCGTAAGACTATGTTGCTGAAAGAAATATTATTATGGGGTTCTTCCATAAAAGAGTTTGGCAGTCTCTAAGATTAGGAAAATCTAGGGAAGATCAAGTTTAACACATTCCCATTCTATAGGATGTCTCCATCAATGAGTCTGAATGAGTCAGTTCTCCTGGCATGGCTTTGGACCATGAGCTGCTTCTGTTCAAGTTTCCTCAGTGTGTGCTCCTCAGGTTTCCTTCAACCCCTAAATCATAATTACACCATGATCTGCGTATATGACTTACTCCCTTACTGGAACAATTCCACTTGAGCACACACTGTTACCAAGTCTGGATCAGCAGCATCAGCTTTCTCATGCAAGAGCCCACATTTACAATATGATGCCGACTGCTCTTTCAGAGGTCTGCCTTCATTCAGCACTCTTGTACCCATGTAAATCTCCGGGCAGTGAACTGGCACATTTCATGTAATGTGCAAATACAATAGAGTGAAGGAATACAGAAATGCAGATTTTTATATACAGCTTTGTGCAACTGTGATCTGAGAACTGCTCAAGAAATCTCATATGCTGGCAGGTTATTAAAAATTTCAGCTTCTTGATGAAAGACTATCCTGCAGGCTAAGAGTCCAGAGAAAGACTCCATTCTGGGAGAATTATTAGAAATGAGAATATAAAAAAAAAGAAAAGAAAAGAAAAGAAATCTCAGCCTTCTCATGGGGCTCCCGCTCACAAATCAGAGGTCCTCCCATAAACTTGAAACCTATCACAGTTGACTCTTACAGTCACTTCATCTTTCTTTTTTTTAATTTAATTAATTAATTAATTTATTTTCTTTACATTATCACTTCATCTTTCTATTCACTTACATCAAGACAAATAAGTGCTCCTAGACAACCAGCATTTTGCTTATTTCCCAGTGGGACAAACAGCTGTGTTCAATGATTCAAGCTCTTGCCTCTTCTCTCTCAAACCTTTTTTTCACTCTTCTTTCCACAAGTGAGATTGTGGACTCTGAAGCCTGTCACTATGCACAAAAGAATAACAAGCAGGGATCTGTGTTATCCTTAGGACTCTGTCCACAACTTTAGTAATTTCTTTAACTGGGTTTAATTAGGAACCCAGTGTACCTTTAGTTATTCATTTATGCCAAGTTCAACAGTTAAAAAGATATATCATCACCTAAGTTCAATAAATTGTCTTTTTTTTGGAGACAGAGGAGAGATGGCACCAAACAGCAAACAATCTGCCTAAAGCCCTTCATTTCTCTTCCTGGCTTATGAACATCAGGTCTCTACATTCTTTTTTGACACGACCCTAATCAGATATAACACCCACTGTTCCTTAATTATACAATGGGACAAGAGAAATTAAGAGTATTCCAGATCAATGACTAAAGCGAAGGCATTCATAAAAAAAAGGGACTCTAATTATATTATAGCGATTTCCAACGGGAGAATTAAATTACATATTTCAAAGAAAATCTCGAACAAACATTAACAATGTGATGTCCAGTTCAGTGGGAAACCACTTTAATTGGAAAATATGGCCTCAATGTCTCAAAGCTTATTAGAAGACCATTTTGCAACACCAAGCTGTACTATGCTCCGAGGAAAAACAGTATACAAGATCAGATTTGAGAGTGAAAAGGGCATTAGAAAAAGCAGAAAGGGGAGATAAAATAAAATTAAGAGAAAATTTTATAAATGTTAACTCTCACAGCCATAGTACAATCCTGAAGCAAAGTTGAAAGAAGTGTAATGAAATGACTGCTGGACTTGGTTTTGGTCCAAGACACAATGATTAGTCTTGCAAATAATATTTTAAATGTATTTGCTCCAGAGCAAGGGGAAACAGTACCCAAAGCACTGGAAGGAAAATAAGTTTACTTAAGAGCAAGAATATTTGAAGTTTTAACCAGGATAAATTTCTAGTACTAGGAAAAATAATAATACATTTCATGATTGGCTAAAAACCACAATGAGCACACCTACCTCATGGAAGTCCTGCTGAGTTTCATCCTTTGGCCAAATGGCAGCCCTCTGTTCTATTCTGTAAGATACAAAGAAAAAGTATTGCCATTTAAAAGAAACCTTTCAACAATGCTCATCAGATTTGGCCACATCCCTGTTAAAAACCCTCAGTGGTATCCCACCGCCTGAAGAACAAAATCCAGACTCCTTATAATGGTCTACAACACATGACAATGTTTGAACTCAGCCAGCCTTTCTGTCCCACCTCCTGCCACGCTCACCTTGTCCCCTAACCTCCCGCCTCTCTGGTCTTTTGTTTCTTGACACACACACACAGTGCTGGTTCCTTGTTCAAATCTTCACACTTGCTTTTCCCCTAGATTTTCACAAAGCTGACTCTGCCTAGCATGGATCATCAGCTCAGCTCTGGTGTCACCTCCCAGTGAGTTCCTCGTGATCTCTCTAACCAAACTATCCCTCCCCTTCAGCCATTAACGCACTGCCTTTAGATTTTCTTCTTAGCGCTTCTCATTACCTAAAGCTTTGCTGCTTATTTCCATTTCCACATTAAAATGTAAGCTCCAAGAAATCAGTGACTCTGTCCATTTTATACACTGCTGAATCCTCCAAACTCAGTGCAAATGCAGTATTTTTATGACCAAATGTGATCTGACACAGTTGTTACAGAAAGATACCATTTGTTCATTGAAGACAGCTTTTGAAAATTCCACTCTATCACTTACCCAACAAAATAAATGCTATAACAATTGCTGTGTAACCCAGTAAAGCTAGGTTTTGCACTTCAGTTTCCAATTGAAGAAAAAAGACTTTAAGGCAAATCTACTCCAAATAATTTTTTTTAAGTTTAAAAACAAACAACAAAAAAACAAAACTCCACTACTGGCAGATGCTTAGCTCCAAAAGATGATTCATCGAGTGCTATGGTCCAATGGCATCTATTACATAACATTCAAGGTTTTCTGCAGCAGTTTGCATGCTAATATATACTAAATATATTAAATTATAGTTATTATCCTTATTAAAAGGCCTGCTATCTTAAGGAATAAAAGCTGTAGTCAGTGTTAAGTCATTTACAAAAAGATTTATTTTGGGACAGAATTATTTACAATTACTATTCTGCTTTGGTTTGAGTTCTGAAGCAAGCATATATGTCCTCTGAATGGTCATCTAGATTAATGATTTCTAAAAGTAATAATGCACATTTAGAAATGCCACAAGTCTAACGTTTTCAAAATATTCTTAAGAATGAAAATTTCTTTCACTCCATGAGTATTGCTGACTGTGCAAGCAATTTACTTCTAATGAGAAAAGAGAGGAGATGGTAAAACAGCATTTGATGGTCACACCGATGTTGACCATGTCTGCATAAATATCCCTCCTGGGTATGAGACAAGATTAAGGGTCCCAACCATGAGTCTATGGAGAGATGGGCCAGGTGAGACAAGAAAGTGAGGAAGAAAGCACTGGCACACCGATCCTCTGCCTGCCAGTTCCCTGAGACACAAACAGTGACTCCAAGGCTTCAGAAAATACACAGTAGCTTTTTCCTGCAAAATGACAGAAACTGTCTTGGGGACAGGCATGAAGCTGGCCCATAAAAGAACATCTAAAATTCTGAATGGCTCATAACCTCTCTGTAACCTAAAGTGGTTCTCAAATTGTGTTTCTATAGATTTATGGTAGCACCAGAAAAAAATGGAAGAGTTGTGTTCTCTAATGGAAGGAGTATTTATCAGTCCTCAACCATAAATTTCTGCTCTGATGCCACCAGATGGGGAAAAAAATACATGGTAGCAAACATTAATGGGAGAAAGCAGAAATAAGAGTTGGTTTAAAATATATAGTAAGTATTATTGAGATGCAGAGAAAAGCTACATGTAATACATTCTCATAACCTTCCAGGAAAACTACCAGTCACCTCCAGATAAACCCCCGATTAAGTATGAAAACTGTGATCTAAACATCAAAGATACTTTAATAGTTATCTGAATGTCTCTTGTGTGACTTGGACAGTGTTCTGGAAATAAGAATCAATGAGCAGCCCTTTAGGCCTTTAGGAAACTTAGAGTCTAGTGAATTCTGAAGCAGAGAATAAAACTTATTAGCACCCAGCCTTGAGGCTTTCATAAATCAAGAAATGAGGACATGGGAGCTGATATTAGAATGGTGGAGATGAAATGGGGAGGTAGAGACAGATGAAAGAAACATTTTCAAGGAGAACTCCACCAAGAGGTCTTGGATGTATGTTGAAAGTGCTGAATGAAAGAGATGGGGTAATGAAAATCATTTCAAAGTGTTGAGCCTGTGGGACAAGAAACATGACAGATGGTTTTTCCAATGGAGATAGAAAAATAGGTCATATTGGAGGGGAGAGGGGGTAGCTTGCATGAAGAAAGGCAATTCATGGATTTTTGTTTAGATATTTGAAGCTTGAAGCAAGGATGAAACAGGGAAGTGAAAGTACCTGAGCAGGGCTCAGCCAGCCCAGGGCCCTTGACGGTGTGTTCCGAAGAATGAGGGCCGTGGTCAGTGATGCACAGTGGGCCCACACTGCGCGTCAGTTTTTCACGGTGTGACTGGAGCCTAGCACACTGCCTGGCACACGGCACACACTCACTACATGCCTTTCGGATGGGTGCAGTGAGAAAGAAACAGAAAGATCCAGACCCGAGAATGACTTCCGGATCTACCACTTAAACTTGGTGTGGGTACTCATGGGCAAGATATCAACCTCTCTCACTCTCAGTTTCCTCAGGTATGTCACAGGATAATTCAGGATGTGAAGGACAGTTCAGGAAAAACGTTTATAGCAACTGGTAGGTGTATTAAAAGTAACATATGAACTCTTTAATCAAATGTAAAGAACACAACAGAATTAAAAATGATAATAATGAAATGGCATAATTAAAAATAACAATTGAAGCTTCGTGAGTAAAGAAGCTGAAAGAAATAAAAGTTGAGTCATACTTATTCAGGGCCACTGGGCAGCTATCTGGCAGCAAGGGCACAGAAGGAAGAACCATAAAGAAAATACAGATGCATCACTAAGGCGATAAGAAGCCATTTAGAAAGACAGTAACGAGAACCCAACATGGGAGACAACAAAAGGAACGCAGATGTATAGAATAGACTCGTGGACTTCGTGGATGAGGGTAAGGGTGGGATGTTATGGGAGAAGGGCATTGAAGCATGTTAATTGTCATGTGTCTAATCAATCGCCAGCCCAGGATTGATGCTCGGGACTGGTGCAGCGAGATTTCCCGGGGGGGAGGGAGGAGGGAGGGAGGTTCCGGAGGGGAAGCATATGTAAACCCATGGTGATATCATGACATTGTATGGCAAAAACAAGTAAAAATAAATAAATAAATAAAAATAAATAAATAAATAAATAAAAAATAAAATAAAATTTAAAAAAAGAAGCCAATGAAGACAGCAATTTAAACAGTGAAGAAAAAAGAGGATACAAGAAAAAAGAGTATCAAGAAGAGCCTAACAGTAGTATTACCCTTTTAAAAGAAGAATTAAAAAGAATAAAATAATGTCATTTGCAGCAATGTGGATGGATCTAGAGATTGGTAAAGGAAGTCAAAAAGACAAATACAATATGATAACTCTTTATGTGGAATTAAAAATATGAGAGAAATGAACACATCTACAAAACAGAAAAAACATCACAGATATAAAGAAAAGACTTATAGTTGTCAGGGGTGGGGGTGGGGAGAGAGGGATTGGAAATTTGGGATTAGTAGACGGAAACTAATATATATAGGATGGATAAACAAGGTTCTATTGTTTAACATGCAGAATCTATTCAATAACCTGTGATAAACCACAAGGGAAAAGAATATAAAAAAGAATGCTTCTATATGTATATACGACTCACTATGCTCTATAGCACAGTCCATACTGGTCATAGCAAACACCCTCTTCCAACAACACAAGAGATGATGCTACCAGATGGTCAATGCCATTCAGATCGATTACATTCTTTGCAGCCAAAGATCGAGAAGCTGTATACAGTCAGCAAAAACAAGACCAGGAGCTCAATGTGGCTCAGATCATGAACTCCTTATTGCCAAGTTCAAACTTAAATTGAAGAAAGTAGGGAAAACCACTAGATGATTCAGGTATGAACTAAATCAAATCCCTGACGATTATACAGAAGTGACAAATAGATTCAAGGGATTAGATCTGATAGAGGGCCTAAAGAACTATGGATGGAGATTCATAACATTGAACAGGAGACAATGATCAAAAACATCCCCAAGAAAAAGAAATGTAAAAAGGCAAAATGATTTTCTGAGGAGGTCTTACAAACAGTTGAGAAAGGAAGAGAAGCTAAAGGCAAAAGAGGAAAGTAAAGATATATCCATCTGAATGCAGAGTTCCAAAGAATAGCAAGGAATAAAGCCTTCTATAGTGAACAATTCAGAAAAATTGAGGAAAACAATAGAATGGGAAAGACTAAAGCTCTCTTCAAGAAAATTAGAGATACCAAGGCAACATTTCATGTAAAATGGAACAATAAAGGATATAAATGGTACAGACCTTACAGAAGCAGGAGATATTAAGAAGAGGTGGCAAGAATACACAGAACTATACAAAAAGGTCTTAACGATTTGGATAACCACAATGGTGTGATCACTCACCTAGATCAGACATCTTGGAATGTGAAGTCAAGTGGGCCTTAGGAAGCATTACTATGAACAAAGCTAGTGGAGGTGATGGAATCCCAGTTGAGCTATTTCAAATCCTGAAAGATGATGATGAGAAAGTGCTGCACTCAATATGCCAGCAAACTTGGAAAACTCAGCAATGGCCACAGGACTGGAAAAGGTCAGTTTTCATTCCCATCTCAAAGAAAGGGCAAGGTCAAAGAATGTTCAAACTATTGCACAATTATACTCATCTCACACACTAGCAAAGTAATGCTCAAAATTCTCCAAGCTAGGCTTAACCAGTATGTGAACCGAGAACTTCCAGATGTACAAGCTGAATTTAGAAAAGTAGAGGAACCAGAGATCAAATTGCCAACATCCACAGAGTCATAGAAAAAGCAAGAGAATTTCAGAACAACATCTACTTCTGCTTCATTGACTAAGCTAAAGCCTTTGTGTGGATCACACCCAAGTGTGGAAAATTCTTAAAGAGATGGGAATACCAGACCACCTGACCTACCTACTGAGAAACCTGTATGTGGGTTGAGAAGCAACAATTAGAACCAGACATGGAACAATGGACTGGTTCAAAATTGGGAAAGGAGTACATCAAGGCTGTATATTGTCACCCAGCTTATTTAACTTATATGCAGGGTACATTATATCAAATGCTGGACTGGATGAAGTACAAGATGGAATCAAGATTGCCAGGAGAAATACCAATAACTTCAGATATGCAGATGACACCACCTTTATGGCAGAAAGTGAAGAGGAAATAAAGAGCCTCCTGATGAAAGTGAAAGAGGAGAGTGAAAAAGTTGGCTTAAAACTCAACATTCAGAAAACTAAGATCATGGCATCCAGTCCCATCACTTCATGGCAAATAGATGGGGAAACAATGGACACAGTGTCAGACTTTATTTTCTTGGGCTCCAGCATCACTGCAAATGGTGACTGTAGCCACAAAACTAAAAGATCTTTGATCCTTGGTAGAAATACTATGACAAACTTAGACAGCCTAGTAAAAAGCAGAGACATCATTTTGCTGACAAAGATCCTTAGAGTCAAAGCTATGGTTTTTCCAGTAGTCATGTAGAGATGTGAGGGTTGGACCATAAGGAAAGCTGAGCACTGAAGAATTGATACTTTCGAATTGTGGTTGGAGAAGACTCTTTAGAGTCCCTTGGACTGCAAGATCAAACTAGTCAATCTTAAAGAAAATCAACCCTGAATATTCATTGGAAGGATGGATGCTGGAGCTGAAGTGCCAATAGTTTGGCAACCTGATGTGAAAAAATGACTCACTGGAAAAGACCCTGATGCCAGGAAACATTGAAGGCAGGAGGAGAAGGGGACGACAGAGGATGAGATGGTTGGATAGCATCACTGACTCAGTGGGCACAAATATGAGCAAACTCCAGGAGTTGGTGAAGGACAGGGAACCCTGGTATGCTGCAATCCCTGGTTTCGCAAAGATTTGGACACGGCTGAGTGACTGAACAACAACAATGCTGTACAGCAGACATTAAATGCAGTATTGTAGATCAGCTATATTGCAACAAAACACAAAAGAAGAGACAAGCCTAGCAAATTCAGGTAAATGCCAGGCACTGTACTTATATTATTCCATCTAATCCTCATGGTAGCCACAAGAGTTTAGCATTATTAGACCTATGTGACCCAACAGGACATGGTTAAGGCAATTAAATAATTTTTTCCATTCATTAAACAAACATCTATTAAACACCAAATTATGTCAAGTATTACTACTGCAGGTGTTGGGAATAAAGCAGTGAATAAAACAAGTTTCTGCGTCAATGGAACTTACATTCTCACAGAAGCAGAGAGAACCTAAAGAAGTAAACCAGTGATCTGTGACACACCAGATGCTAAATATTACTGAGAAAAAGAAAGCAAGGCAGGGAGAACAGGGTGTGCAGGAGGACTGCTCAAGCTCATGCTGCCAGGAAGTCTCAAAGTCATCCAGTGATAATGAAAATGAAAGTGGAGAAATAAAAAAGGCCAGTGGATCAGAAGAGACAAAGGTCATGGCAGATGAGGAAACAGAAATGGAAGCTTCTCACTAGAGATATTTAACCATGAAGAAAGAAGAACCGGAACAGAAGCTAGGTAGCTCAAATTCCCTTTTTCTTAAGACCTTTAAAGGCAGTGCTTGAAGCATGTACAATCCTGCCAACTCCAACACAGCCCTGCCCTCTGGTCCAGGCCCAGGTATTGGGAAGCTGCAGCCTGGACTCTTCAGAGCCTGATTATGGCTCTCAGCACTGATGCCCCCAATCACCACTGCCCCCAACCCCAACAGCCGCATCACCACCACTGCCACCGAGATGACTACTGCCACGATACCGTTCAAAACAACGCTTTACGGAGGAACATACAACAGCTGCATGCTGATAGTAAAAGGGCGTTTTCTTGGACTCTGTGACTACAGAACCATGGCTAGCCCATGGAAATGCAACTCTGCTATACCCTGTTGATGTTCCCTCACTTCCAGGACCCTAAAGCCTGTGCTGAGTCAGCCTGCAGGGTCATCCTGCAATGACCGTCTCCTGGGAGGCAGACTGAAATTCAAAACAGCTAAGTGAATGAAGCATTAAGATGTTTTTCTTGGCTAATGGATAATGTCAAACCCAAAATGTGATAATTTGTGAAGAAGCAGTATTTTAGCATAGTATGTTAGATTTGTATCAACTTTCTGTAATTAAATTAGCAGACAAAAATGTTCCCTATCTCAGTAAAAAGCTTCCTCATCTATCCAAATTGCGGGTGGAAGACATCTGAGAGTCATCTGACCCTCTCCTCTCCCTCAAGACCAAAGGCCAAGCCGTTACCAAGTCCTTCAGTTTCTTACCCCAAATCGCGTTTACATCAGTCCTCTCTCTTCCCCCTGCCGCTACCTCAGGCCAAGTCACCCTCATCTGTCTTCTGGGCTACCTTCCTGGTCTTACTACTTCTCCACCTTCTCCAAACCACTGCCCACATGGCAACCTTGGCGCTAACTTTCTGCACACTTACAGATCAAAATATTTCAAACACCCTATTACATCCTGAAGGAGCCACATCTGTACACTTCTTCACACTTGACTCACGCCACTCTCCTCCTCCATGCTCCTCTCCACCTCAGGCTATCGTATGTGCTGCCCCTGCGTCCATGACACTCTTTCCTCTCCTCTTGCTCTCCTAGTGACTCATGCAGCCTCTAGACACCAGGTACCGGACCGATCAGGGCTCCCTTTCACGGGTCTCATTGCATTCGGGCCTCTCACACCTGTGATGCAGCACGTCTCAGTCCCCAACTGTGTATCTGTCTAACCATCTAATTGTCTCTTTCTCAGGATGGTAAATTCCATGGGACAGGGATTATATGAGGCTTGTTTAATATTATATCTTTAGAGCTAATCTTGGCATTTGGTACATAGTATGGCACCCCACTCCAGTCCTCTTGCCTGGACAGTACCAAGGACGGAAGAGCCTGGTGGGCTGCAGTCCATGAGGTCGCGACTGAGCGACTTCACTCTCACTTTTCACTTTCATGCACTGGAGAAGGAAATGGCAACCCACTCCAGTGTTCTTGCCTGGAGAATCCCAGGGACGGCAGAGCCTGGTGGGCTGCTGTCTCTCTCTGGGGTCGCACAGAGTCTGACACAACTGAAGTGACTTAGCAGCAGGAGCAGCAGGCACTCATCTACTAATAAAGGTTTGCTAATAATGGATTAGTTCCAGGGCTAAGGGCTGCTGCCAATTCTGGTACATTCCTCAGTGTGTGAAATGATCAGGATAAAACTCACCCTCCCTCCTCCACCTGTAGCAGGAGGGGCTGACTCTTACCCCCACAAGCAGACACATTTCTTGCTGAGGAGACCTGTCTCAGATGAGCAAGTGACTTTCTAACACACGTTTAGAAAATCTGGGCAGAGAGTAAAAGCAGAGCATCAAACACACTGTTCAGAGTCCTTCATAAAGAATTAGAACCCGAAAACTAAACAGTGCCTACCACGGGCCACATCTTAAGAATTCAAGATATTCCACTGCCTTGGATGAGCCTCTGTATCAGAAAACAACACAGGATACACTAATGTATACCCGGATGACTGTCTGCAGGCTGGATGGCTGTTGTTTCCTGAAACTCCTCTGAAAACAAAAGGTGTATCCCAAGAGGACACCCCTCTGAGCACAATATTCATTATATACAAACAATCACTCCATATGCAGACATGGACAAGATGCCAAGAAATTCCAGTAATATTATTAGAAACAATAACAACCCTCCATACCAGCAAGTAAGAAACTGCTTTCCCTGTGGGGTGTAGGCTGTATTAAAAACATTCTCTTACTGGTTTTTACCAAATCTCTATGCTGAAGGACTGAGATCAAATATGGCACAGCCAACTCCAAAGAGAAAAAACCAAAGGACAGAGAGTTCAAAATGATGCTCAAAAAGACGGCTGATGAAAAACAGAACTAGAAGTTGAGGGCTATTTGTTAGCTGACTCCCCCCCACCCCATGTATCCCTGTGTCCAGGCCAATGAGTTCCCACAGAGACGACATGGGTGTTAGGACTGATCCCCAGGAACAAGCCCTTTGGGAGCTGGGACCTAAGCCTACCTCCCACCTTGTACTTCTCTGAAGACTATAATCAATCACTGTTAATAAAAACAGAGATTCCTGGCCCCAAACTCACGAGTCAGAATTTCCTAAGGCATGCATTGGAACTATGAAATTAACAAGCACTTCAGGGTAACCCCAACTGGGCAACATTACCCTGAAAGTTCAAGTCATCCACCCAGGAAGAGACCGGTAGCTGAATGATGCAAGTGAGGGACTTCGGGGGTACAGGAGTGACCCACTGTTTCTGGCTGGGCCTCCCATGGGAAACGGTCCTGAAGAAAGAAGGGCTAAGTCCCTGGCGATGCTCTGAGAAACTCCAAACACAAGGCAGGACAGGTACCTCAGCTGAGTGGGCTGGAATAGAGCCCAGAAATAGCCAGAAAACACGCTGATGCCTGGAGAATGATCGAGCAGTGAGTCAGGCTCGCAGTGTTGGGCCTGGGAGAAGTAAGGAGGCTGAGTCTGGGATAGGACCGCTAGCAGGTTGGGACCTGCAGAGGTCCAAATAATGCATCATTATTCATCACGATGAGAGGACCCCCTGGTCTGATGAGCGGGACACAAAGCTCCCTGCCTCCACCATCTCACACTTCTACTCACTCAGGACAGGATGATCAGATACCCACTCTTGGGCAGGCAGTGCTCAGTCCAAGGGGCAGAGTGGTCTTAGCGGATGCTTCCATTCCACAGACAGCTCTGCTCACTCTCATGACCCCCCTCAAGCACCTGCCTTGTCTCTTCAGTTTTCTCTTCAACTTTCAGAGGGACATTACATTAAAAAGTCATGTAATTGCTTTTTTCTCACATATAATTATATCATGAACATGTGTCCATGTAATTAAAGGCTCCAGTAAAACATGGTTTTAAGAACCAATCATGAAGATTGGCATTTCCTAAGCAGGCAGTGGTAGGCCCTCTAGGGAGCAGTTAGGACCCTGGGGGCTATTTGTGATGGGTACAGAGGTGGGGCTGCCCACTGAGTTCTGTGAGCTGGAGCCAGTGCCCTGACATGCACTGGGTAGCCCCACATAACAAAGAATTTTTCCACCCCCCTCACGACTTCCAAATGTCTTCTGGGAATGTGAGGGCCAGGGGCACTTGCCCTTTGCACAGTCTTAACTACAAAATGATGAGAAGGGCTTCCCTGGTGCTCTAGTGGTTAAGGATCCAACTTGTAATGCAAGGGACACCAGTTCGATCTCCGGTCTGAGAAGATTCCACATGCTGGAGGACACCTAACCCCCCGTGCTGCAACTCCTGAAGCCCGCATGCCCTAGAGCCCACGCTCTGCCACAAGGGAAGCCATCTCAACTAGCAGCCCGAGTACCACCGCTGGAGAGCAGCTCCCACTCACCGCATCTAGAGAAAGTGCACGGGAGCAAAGACACGGCACAGCCAGAATAAATGTTTAAAACAAGAAAACAATGAGGGCTAGTGGGTGAAATAGAAGTATCTAGAATACACAAGTGTGGAGAGGAAACTGGACTAAACTGCTTCAAGTGTTTCACTCAGGGCCACTAGTCTACGATTCAAACATATAAAGGAATCCAGCCATGTGACTTCCTACTTAGCTCTCTCAGGGGTATCAATTATCTATTATATTCCTATCTCCTTCCATGATCATATAATCGAAAACCTTACATTCTAATTTTGGTTTGGTTAACCGTTTCAAATTCTAAACCTAGAGAATTTTTACCCTTAAGTATAAACCAAGGAAGGAGAAGAAAATGGCAACCCACTCCAGCGTTCTTGCCTAGAGAATCCTGTGGACAGAGGAGCCTCGTGGGCTGCTGTCCACAGGGTCGCACAGAGTCGGACACGACTGAACTGACTTGGCATGCATGCATGCATTGGAGAAGGAAATGGCAACCCACTTCAGTATTCTTGCCTGGGGAATCCCAGGGACGTAGGAGCCTGGTGGGCTGCTGTCTAAGGGGTGGCACAGAGTCAAGACACGACTGAAGCGACTTAGCAGCAGAAGCAACATAAACTAAGGAAACTATAATGGATGCACATAAATATATTTTTCAATGACTTACTACAGAAATATATATAGATAAAAATCCTAGAAGTTTCCAAAATATCAAATAATTTGGAATTAGTTAAATCAATGATGATATATTCATAGAATAGCTATCCATAGACCAGCTAATATTTTAGAATATTTCATGATATAGAAAAATACAGAATTAAGTGGGACAAACATGTTACACAAAAGTGAGTCTCTAAGATTTCATATATATGAAGAAATTTCATATATATTTCATATATATGTATATAAACTCTATCAAAAATGTTTTTATCTAGTATTGATAAAGGATAAGAGAAAAATAGAGGGGGTTGGTGGGAGCCCTATGTGTCATTATATATGATGTGTGTCTGTGTGATTTTAGCATAAGTCCTGAAAAGGAATAATCCTGTTGATAATACAATGACAGAAGCACTGGAGTAGCCATTGCCTCATTGGGAAGATGAGTAAGAAGAAGAGCTTCATTCCCATGGCCTCAGGAATACTGAATACTTAAATAGTTAGTCAACATTCTAAATTAAATTTAAGTTTAAATGCACACTGTCTCTTATAATCATTACTGAAATTTCTCTCTTAAATCTATTCCAAGTTAGGGCAAGAAGTTTTCCAAAGTATTGAAACATTAAGGATAAAGGTTTTTTGCTCAATTTCCTAGAAATACTATTTCAAACTTAGGGCCATAAAGAGACTAAAGTCTGTAAAATAAGTTTCTTATAGAAAATCTCACATTAAAGTGCTAATTATAGAAAATCAAACCTGTTCAACTTAGCCATAAATAGTTAGAATACTTTGCAGTCTAGTTTATTCTGTGGGGTCTGCTTTAAATAAATGTTACTTCTCTAACAGGTACTACTTCTCTAACAGATTCATCCTAAAGGAGATCAGTCCTGGGTGTTCACCGGAAGGACTGATGTTGAAGCTGAAACTCCAATCCTTTGGCCACCTCATGCGAAGAGCTAACTCATTGGAAAAGACCCAAATGCTGGGAAGGATTGGGGGCAGGAGAAGAAGGGGATGACAGAGGATGAGATGGCTGGATGGCATCACTGACTCGATGGACATGGGTTTGGGTAGACTCTGGAGTTGGTGATGGACAGGGAGGCCTGGAGTGCTGGGATTCATGGAGTCACAAAGAGTTGGATACGACTGAGTGACTGAACTGAACAGATTCAAACTCTACTGCATTTGGAAGGCCCTTTCACACACATACCTCATTCTTTTTTATGCCCACATTAAAAACAAAGGCAAGAACATTAAAACATATACTACAATAGTAACAGAGGTTATATCTGGATGGTATACCATTATAAGAAATTTTTATTTCCTTGGAATTTACTGTATTTTCCAATAAAATCATGTGTCACTTACTTTATTATTATTATTTTTAATGAAAAATGAGTTTCCCTTTTATCTTTATCCTAATCATTGTCCAGTCAACATGCTAACATTTTATCAAGTGATCAAGGGCAGAATACTCCAAAAAAAAAAATGAAAAAGGAAAAGAGTTTTATTTCCAGAATAATCAAGTGTGGGCTCTTTTTCAATCAACACTAAGGATTTGGTGTGCAATTCTTTTGTGTGTGCTCTACAGCAGGGAGGATAAATTATTTTTATCTGTGGCTGCAAGAGCTTGTATTATTAAGCTACAGTCTTTCCATGTCTAATCCTTTAAACATCCTGGGTGTTGAGAATTTTCAGGCTTGAGTCAGACAGGGCTTTAGAAATCACCTGACTGAAACTTGAATTAAGGGAGAGGGTGGTCACCTGATAGACAAGAGATAAGAACCTGCATTTCTTTTAGGTTTATGTTCTTGAAGTAGAGGTGACTTACAATGTTGTGTTAATTTCTTCTGTACAACAAAGTGATTAAGTTATACCCATACACACACATTCTTTGTGCATTGTTTTCCATTATATACGTTGAATATAGTTTGCTGTGCTATACAGTAGGACCTTGTTGTTTATCTATCCTATATATAAGTTTTCATGTATGCATGCCATGTGCTCAGACTAGTCTAGCTCTTTGCGACTCCTCTGTTCATGGAATAGGCAAAAATACTGGAGTGGGCTGCTGTTTCCTCCTCCAGGGGATCTCCCTGGTCCAGGGATTGAACCTGTGTCTCTTGTATCTTCTGAATTGCACGTGGATTCTTTACCCACTGAGCTATTGGGGAAATCTGGGGTATACGAGTTTACATCTGTTAACCCAAAACTGTGGAAGGAAAGCTATGATAAACCTAGAGAGCATATTAAAAAGCAGAGACATCACTTTGCCAAAAAAGGTCCATACAGTCAAAGCTATGGTTTTTCTAGCAGTCATGTATGGATGTGAGACTTTGATCATAAAGAAGGCTTAGAGCCAAGAATTGATGCTTTCAAATTGTGGTGTCGGAGAAGACTCTTGAGAGTCCCATGGACTGCAAGGAGGTCAAGCCAGTCAATCCTTAATTAAATCAACCCTGAATATTCAATGGAAAGACTGATGATGAAGCTGAAGCTCCAATAATTGGGCCTTCTGATGACTTACTGGAAAAGATTCTGATGCTGGGAAAGACTGAAGGCCAAAGAGGGTGACAGAGGATGAGATGGTTAGATAATATCTCTGATTCGGGCGACATAAACCTGAGTAAACTCTGGAAGATGGTGAAGGACAGAGGAGCCCAGGGTGCTACAGTCCAAGAGGCTGCAAAGTCTTTGACATGACTTAGCGAATGAACAACAACCCCAAACTCCCGATCCATCCCCTTCCACCCCGCCGCGCTGGCAACCACAAGTCTGTATTTTATGTGAGTCTGTTTCTGTTTCACAGATAAGTTCATTTGTGTCATATTTTAGATTCCACATATAAGTGACACCATATGGTATTTAAGACCCTGAATTTCTTAATTTCTATTCCACCAGCGTTCTTCTGCACCTATGGGGTGGAGGCAGGATGGGGGCTGAGGAGAACCCTCACTACATGACTGCCATTCTATGCAGTATAAGCAAAGAAAGCTATTTTTAGAATCTATCATTACCCAACTATGTACCAGACTCTCAAAATACTGGCAAAACAAGCTAATTTTTTTTCATCTCTATCATATCCCTTAAAAAAACGAAAAAGAAATCCTAAAAGCACACTAACAAAAAGAGCACGCTGATAATACACAGATCTCTGCTCTAGTACAGTCCAAAAACTCACATTTTATGTTCTTTACTATTAAAACACTCTGGGTGCTCATTCCCTTACTCATTCTTTCTTCTTTTAGCAGAGCCCATTTAGACTCTGCCTACTTCTACAAAAAAACATTTGAACAAGAAACAAGTAGCTATTAAAACACATACAAGTTGTCTATCTCAAAAACAAAAGATGAAAGGATTTATCCTCCAAGGAAAAGTTGCTGCCAACAAAACTTCCTCCTTCCATAAAGCAACAAAGCTTTTTCTTTTATCTGAAATGTTACAAAAATAGTCAAAGCCATCAAAGGCCATTATACTTGTTAATACCCCAATCTTCAACCCCCTCTAACTGGGGACTTCCAGATGAAGAGGCTAATGAACTCCAATTCGCAAAATGTAACCACCAACTTAATTAGTAGTAACACATTGCTATAGAGTAGCTCCTGTTTATCCAGGCAAGGTCTTTAACGACATTAAAAGGCTTAATGCCGTCATAAATTTTAATACAATATTTTAAACACAAGTGAGTTTATCACTCTCAAAAGTAAATTTACTTAGCTGGGTAAGAAATCCCCAACTTCATTAGTATTCTCCTACAACCATAAAATTCCCCTTTGTCATATCTGAGCATTTACAGAATTGGCACTGGCTTTAGCTATAAAAATCAATCAAACTGATGCATATTCATCAACTAACTGCTCTAAACACACTGATGGTGCTTGTCTTGGTTCTATTGCAAGGGAAGCCAGGGCTTAAGCAAATTACAGCTTTGCTGGGTATCAAACTAGGAAATGAGAGGGTTGCACTAAATGATTACTAAAGCTTCATTCTTGCTCTAAATGCAGTTCTGTAACTGCAGTTCTGTAAACAGCTCCAGGTACTAAGAAACATGCCAGAGTAGGGCAATATGCAGCCCCACCACTCAGATGCACTGAAAACCCAAATTAAAATGTAAACACATCATCTTTCAGAAGGAGGCACTAAGATATTTACCAGCCATCACCTTATTGGGGCTTAGCTCCAGGCAGCTGGAGTCCTAAGGGTGAGCAGGTGCTGGGAAGCAAGGGACGGAAGGAGGCATTCAGATCAAATGGCCTAGGAGAGCCAGGCAAGGGCGTACACAGAGAGCTGACGGGGGTGTGCTAGAAGGAAGAGCTGCTCCTCAGCTCCAACTAACTGTTGCCTTGCAAGAATGTACACACTGGGTTAGCCCATTTTCACATGTTTCAAAAGAATGTCAAAAATCCATAAAACCTCTGATGTTTAAACACTGAATCCTGAAAAATTGATGCTTTTGAACTGTAGTGTTGGAGAAGACTCTTGAGTGTCCCCTGGAGAGCAAGGAGATCAAACCAATCCATCCTAAAGGAAATCAACCCTGAATATTCATTGGAAGGACTGATGCTGAAGCTGAAAATCCAATACTTTGGCCACCTGATGCAAAGAGCTGACTCATTGGAAAAGACCCTCATGCTGGGAAAGATTGAAAGCAGGAGAAGAAGGGGGCAACAGAAGATGAGATGGTTGGATGGCATCACCAACTCAATGGATGTGAGTTTGAGTAAACTCCTGGAGATAGTGAAGGACAGGAAAGCCTGGCATGCTGCAGTCCATGGGGTCACAAAGAATTGGACAGGATTTAGCAACTGAACAACACAAATGTTTTAAAAACAGTCTACAAGCCAATTATATCTCCACATTAGATACACCTGCAGGACACCAAATTTGAGATCTCTGATGTGGGACACCATACCACTAAGGAATAGAAAGATGACAGGAGATGCAAAATAGGAGGAAGGATGCAAAGAAAGATGACAGAATGCGCCAAGTCAATATCTGAAGTTAGCTCTGTTGAGGGAATTCAGAACAAGCAAACTTGAAGGCAGGAAGAGATCAAGACAGTGAGTCTAAACATTTTGGGTGGTCATGGGTAGCATATGAGATTTTCATAAATGCTTTAGAGATTTTCTCTGGAAAAATAAACCTAAGGAGTAAGAAGAATAAAGCTGCCCACCAAGATGTCTGTATGTTTGTTCCTTGTTCTCCTCCCCTTGTTACCTTAAATGGCAAAAGGGATTCTGTAGAAGTGATTAAATTAAGGACCTTGACATGGAGTGATTACAGTGAGTTATCTGAGTGGACCCAATCTAATCACATGAATACTTAAAATCAGAACATCTTTCCTGCTCAAAGCTGTAACAGAGAACACACCTGTCTGCATACTGGATCTATTCTTTTAGCTCTAAACCTTGTGCTCTGTCACCTATGTTTAGTCATGCTTGCTCTGCACCTTTTGTAAAAGAATGTTGCCCACAGCCTGAAATATAACATGGTAGCCCATTCTCAAAGCTCTGACCTTTAAAGGTTTAAGACTTCTCCATTCACACACAGAGAACAAAGAGAATAACCTTTGTCCTGTTGTAGGTTTATAGGACCACTGTGATCAGACCTACATAGACAGCTGCAAGAACAAACAATTCTGGCACCAAATGGTTTGCAACAACCAACCACACCACCGTGCCTCCTAAGTGCAAACCTGTGGCTTACAGCAACACAAATTTATAATCTTATGGTTTTTTAAGAACAGATGGCCAACATGGGTCCCATTGGGATAAAATAAATGTGTCAGCTGGCTTGCATTCCTTCTAGACAAGAAGCCTGAATCTTAGCTGGGTAAGGCGGTTCTCTGGGATACAAGTCCAACATCCTCTCAGTCAGCTGGCTTTCTGAACAAAATCACTATTTCTTGCCCTAACAACTCATCTCTTGATTTACTGGCCTGTTGTGAGGTAAGGATTTCACGTCAGTCGCTCAGTCGTGTCCAACTCTTTGTGACCCCATGAACCGCAGCATGCCATGCTTCCCTGTCCATCACCAACTCCTGGAGTCCACCCAAACCCATGTCTATACAGTTGGTGATGCCATCCAGCCATTTCATCCTCTGTCGCCCCCTTCTCCTCCTGCCCCCAATCCTTCCCAGCATTAGAGTCTTTTCCAGTGAGTCAACTCTTCGCATGAGGTGGCCAAAGGATTGGAGTTTCAGCTTCCACATCAGTCCTTCCAATGAACACCCAGGACAGCCCCTTTAGGATGGACTGGTTGGATCTCCTTGCAGTCCAAGGGACTCTCAAGAGTCTTCTCCAACACCACAGTTCAAATGCATCAATTCCTCAGTCACAGTTAGAAGAAAACATGGAAGAATGCTCAGAGAGAGGCAATGTTTCTTGCTTTGAAAATGGAAGAAGAGGTCACTTGCCAAGCAATGTGGGCAGCGTCTGGAAACTGGAAGAGGCCAGGAAATGGATCAGTTCTCCCCTAGAGTCTCCAGAAAGGAATGTGAGCCTGCTGACAATGTTTGTTTTATCCCAGTGGGATCAATGTTGGCCATCTGTCCTTACAGAACCATAAGATTATAAATTTGTGTTGTTGTAAGCTACAGGTTTGTGGTCATGTTACAGTAGCAACAGAAAACCAATATTCATAAAGACAATAAAAATTTGGCAAAAATATTCACAGACCTCCTTGACACTCAACCATAGACACAGATAAAGGCTCCTTGCACTAGAAAGAGCTGACAACATGATCTCAGAGCTGAAGGTAAAACTATTTCTCTTTGGCACTCGTGACAAGATCAATACTACCCCATGGCACAGTCAGCTTCAAAATCTCACCTCTACAAGGATGGATTCATTCTCTGGACACTAACTACCCTTCTGAGTCTCACTTAAATCACATGTGAACCCTGACAACTCCTTGCTGCAGACTGACCTTTCTTCTCTTTCTCAAAGTGCTCGTTATGCTAAGAACATGCTCCTCCCCAACCTCCATCGGCAAGAAGATGGCATTTTACACCTGCTGAGATTTAGCCTGGCTTATTCCCTCACTTTGAGCCAGACTGAGCCCTGAAGTATCTTGTTACAGTATCATGTCTCTATCAAGATCTTACTGAGCATGATATGCCTGGACCAGGCTGGATGCTGGCTTAAAACGGAAGAGGAAGGTTATCAGGAAAGTGAGCTACCTGACTCAAGGTTGTTTTTAGCCTCAGATCTCATTTCACCAGATCATCAAATTTCACAATCCCTGTAATATTTTGAGATGTTTTTTTAAGTTCCATTAGAATGATCCTGGGTGCCGTCACCATGGTTGTGACAAATAACTCTGTAGTTTAAAGTTACTAAACCAATATGAATACTAAACCTAATATGCCAGAAATAACTGGCTTCACAGCTCCTGATCTGCAACTTAACACCAGATCCTGTGATTGTCAATGCTGATGCATAGACAATTCTGGAATGCTGCTAGATGAGAAAGCAAAGTTGAACATAGAGGCTAGAAAGGAAAAAGAATAAAAGAACAAGATGTTTGGGGTCCCGTGGAGATTTGCTTAAGTGTAGAGGAAGACAGACCTGATCTGTTTCTGCAAGAAGTGGCCACTCTGTTGGGGAGACTAGCTTGACTCAACAAGGAAGGCTGCCCAGTGACCAATATATCTGGCTCCTTATTCTGACATGCAGAAAAGGTCTAGGAACCTCCTAAAATGTTACACATACTTATGTGTATATGTGCATCTCTTTTTTTCTGAAGAAAAGCCACAGATCTGAGAATTCAAATGAACTGTAACTCCCCATTCCCAAGTATAAGAGGTGCTGGCCTGTATTCTCTAATTCAACACTCTGAGTTCTTACTAGTCATAAGTGAATAATCCCCATCATAGAATCCTATTAAATTTCTGACTTGCCCTCTGATAGCAGCAATAATACCATTTACCTTTACCACTGTAGATGGGATATAAGGTGGTCTTAATTTTACCAAACATCTGGCATCTTTGAGAAAGTGAATTACTAACCTCATTTTCCCCATCAGTCTCTGGAATATTCACCCCAAAGGACACCATGCATTCCATACAAATATGAATGTGTATTTTGTTTGTTGTTTTCATTTTGTCTGTCGCGTTTTTTGTTGTGTCTTTTTTTTACAGTTTTGAAATATGCATAGGAATAGAGTTGGCCTTATTATTTCTAAGAGAGGCAGTCACTGGTCTAGTGGGATAAGACAGGGTCACTTTCTAAACTGGCTGTAAAACAGCTTTGCTAATAAGGTTTCCAATAGGAGGGTGAGTATTCTGATCAGCAGAGAAATGACAGGACTGAGTCTCACCTGATCCAAGGTCAGGTAAGAATAAACAGACAAGAGATAGCAACCAGCAAAGAAGGTGAGAAAAGATATCCAAGAACCCAACCAGATAATGGATCACCTTAATTTTGGGATCTCCATCAACCATCTAGGGTGCTATGATTCTAAATTTAGTATGCTGAATATTTAAAAACACAATTTCACCTTACATAAAATAGATAACTAATAAGGCCCTACTATAGAGCACAGGGAACTCTTCACAATTCTCTGTAATGACCTACATGAGAAAATAATCTATAAAAAATGGAAATAGGTATACTGATTCACTTTTCTGTAGAGCAGAAAATAACACAACATTGCAAATCAAATACAGTCTAATAAAAATTAATTTAAAAAAAGCACAATTTCATAGTACAGCCAGTCTTGTCTGTTGTTTCATTTATACTCTGCTGTCTTAGAAAAAAATTTGAGAAGTCATGCCAGAAGCCCAGCCCTCCCTTTCTCCTGAGAGCTATGATTACACTGTACACAAAATCCTACAAAGACAGCTGACTCAACTAGTGGTTGAATTCTTTCTTCTGTTTACTTCCAGAAGAGATTTTCCATAGACAGCTGCAAGGCCAGGCTCCCATCTGAATGCCATGTCAACCTTGCTGCAGTCAGCCTTCCACCCATGTTCTTGCTCTAGACCCAGGAGTTGTCTCCTGCAGGTCTAGGAGACCAGAGAGGCCAGCCCAGGGCCACTTCAGGACTTAGAGACACCCTTGGATCAGCACAGAAGCCACATCTGCTATGCTGCAATCAGACATTTTAGGTTCAAATTCTGGTTCAGCCTTTTTCACTTGTATAATATCAGGCAAGTGCCTTAATGTCTCAGCCTCAGGGTCCTTCTCCATAAAATGAGGCTGGGGAAGGGATGAGGGCTAAATGACAGAATATGTGAGAAGCAATTGGCTTGATACCTACACTATTATTACTAATTACCATGATCACAGAAGAAAAGCTAATCATCTCTAGCATGGAATGAAAGAGGACAAAATGATATCAGCATTTCTTTCTCAGGGCAGGAAGGTCTCTACTCTTCTCTGAGCTTTAAGGCTGATTATCTTCAGACTGAAGGGAGAAAAAGTAGGTTATTTATATTTCTCTTAGACTCAATGATTCTCCTTCTAGGCCTCATTAAAGAGCTGCTCTGACTTCAAGTGATGCCAACGGAAGTGAGCAAGCCCTGCCTCTTGTGTGGGGGGTAGCAAGCACGGGTGTTACCATGTCTGGGAAAGGAACCCCAGGCCCCCTGCATTTTCTGACAACAAAGGGCCCACCTTGGTTGAACTCGCACAGTTTCTTGGCACCTGAAGGTGTGGCTGTGTGGACTCTCCTGAGCTGGTGTTCCCGGTCTCCCTCGACACTCCAACTGGCTGGATACCACATGCTCTGTCTCCTGTAAGAGAAATAGGAAAGGGAGATGAACTGTCAGCAGCCAACAGTTCCACAGAGTTCTCTGCTGGGGGCTGGGTCACAGAGCAGGGCAGCAAGCCATAGAAAACACGCACTACTGATGACTGTGGGCAAGGGGGCTGATGAGTAATTCAAAACTTAGAAAGTCTCTTTCTATCAGGCAGTAGCTGCCAGATTACAAAATAAAGAGGAGGTTTCTCTGATGGTCCAGTGGTTAAGACTACACTTCCAAAGCAGGGGGTGCAGATTCAACCCTTGGTCAGGGAACTAAGATCCCACATGTAGTGCGACCAAAAAAAGATCCAGAAACAGAATAAGGAAAAAGTAATAATAAAAGCCTAAATTTTACAAACATTAAAGACACTATAGAGCTTCCCTAGTGGCTCAGTGGTGAAGAATCCACCTGCCAATGTAGGAGACCTGAGTTCGATCCCTGATCTGGTCAGATTCCACATGCCTCAGAGCAACTCAGCCCAGGCGCCACAACTATTGAGCCTGTGCTCTAGCGCCCAGGAGCCGCAACTACTGCAGCTTGTGTGCCCCGGAGCCTGTGCTCTGCAATAAGAGACGCCACCACAGTGAGAAGCCTGCACACCACTAGAGAGTAGCCCCCATCACCGTAAGCAGAGAAAAGCCCACGCAGCAACCAATACCCAGCACAGCCAAAAATAAATAAAATTATGAAAAAATTATAGAAGAGTATTTAATGAATAAATAGATTTGAAAATATAATCTCCAGAATATGTATAGCATAGGCTCAATTTTGCCAAATCAAATATATGTATAAATGTACACACACACACACACACACAAATACACAAACACACATACAAAATTGAGACCAAGGAAACCAAAATCTTAACAATGACTAACATTAAGATGTCATTTTTTTTCTTTTGGGTGCTCATCTACATTCATTAAAATAATGATACATTATTTCTATAATAAGAAGGAAATTTAAGTGAATCTGAAAATTAAGGGACAAATAATTTTTATAAATTCCAAATCCCAAGTATGCTTAGTATCCCTTCCCTCCCCACTCCCTCCCTCTCTCTCTCTCTCATACACACACCTGGCTATACTGCACCCAAAGAAGTCACTAGATGGGCCCCATCATCCTATAATGAACTCTACTAATTAATTTAGAAAAACTAACAGAAGTCAAATCTAGAGAGTATCATAAATATTCCCAAATTAAAAGGAATCTGTATTCAATACAAAGACACACATACCCAAAATGAGAGACTTATATATGTTTAGCAATTGAAACACTACAGTGTTTGAGCCATGCCAGACCTCTGACAAAGGTTCCTTAGGATAAAATAGCCCTTCTTTACCTGAAAAATGAAACACAAAAACCAAAATCAGTAAGAAATTCAGAAAGTGCAGATGGCTACCGCCATCCAGTCAAAATATTCATGTGATACAGTGAATCAGGCTCTGACTGTGCAGTATACGGTGGTGACAGTGCAGACCAAGTTCCTCTCTTACGGGTACAGGTTGAAGTCAGTGTACGTGCCAGCTTGTGAGGCATCTCAGGAAGCATTTTTCTAAAATACAAGAATAGTTTGGCGGCGCTATTTCCCAAGTAGTTATCACAAACTTCTAAAGCAAAACCATAGGAATGCTTTCCTATAAGAGGGGTAAAATGGAAAGGAGGAGCAGAGCTGAGGAAAAGAAATGAACTAGAAACACCAAGATCCTTTCTTTCGTTTCAGTTTACTAAGCGTCCAGCATCAGGCAAGACGACACAGCACATGAGAGGGTGCCATTAGCGTCTGATAGTTCCCTAGACATAGTAGCTGCTTGCAAAAAATTCTACAGCTACATAAATACTGGTCAGGTTTCCCCAAACAATGGTTATTAAGTGAGATAGCTCTGCTTGCATGTATGTGAGATATGTGTCCTTAGACAAATTACATCCATTATCTGGACCTTGGTTTCCTAGTCTGTACAATGGAAATAATATTCCAAGCTCATGAGGGTATTGAACAAAATGCTTTTTTACTGCTTGCCAACTGGAGGCACACCATGGAATGGGAGCTCCTGATGATGATAATTATAATCCTTTTATAAAAATTCCTCCCAAGCTTAATATTCTGCAACTAGTGTTAAGGAAATACTTGGAGACTTAGCCCAAATGAGCTCAGCAAAAAGCAAACTATTTTGGTGCTGGGGTGCACATTTCAGGTTTCTATACTAATAATATTATTTTAAACATTGTATTTAGAAGCCACCCTACCTGGAGACCTAATGACAAGGCCCTTCTAATTTCTAAACAATTTAAAACAGAAATTTCAATTTTATTGAAACTTAAACCTTTCAAGAAAGAGTAGGTTTTTGTTTTTGTTTTTTCCCCCAAAGACAGTGTTTTATCTCATCTTTGAACTCAGAGAGGCTGAAAAGGGTTTCAGGCCATACATTGCAGGACTCCTATGGATTTTACACACAAAAGTAAGAATAAATAAATGGGAATACATCAAAACTAAAAAGTTTTTGTATGGCAAAGAAAGTGATCAATAAAACCAAAAAGCAGCCTACTGAAAAGGAAAAGATAATTGCAAATCATGTATCTGATAAGAGGCTAATATCCAAAATATACAAAGAATTCACACAACTCAATAAAAAAAAGAAATCTGATTAAGAAATGGGAAGCAGGCCATAGTAGACACCTTTTATCAAGGAAGGCATACAGATGGTCAACAGACACATGAAAAGAGTCCAGGATCACTGCTCATTAAGGAAACGAAAATCAAAACCACAAGGAGATATCATCTCACACCTATCAGAATGTCTTTCTGATAATAACTAACAAATAATTATTGGTGAGGATATGGAGAAAAGGAAACCCTCATGCATTGTTGGTGTGAATACAAACTGGGACAGTCACTATGGAAAACAGCAAGGAGTTTTCTCAAAAAATTAAAAACAGAACTACCATATGACCCAGTGATTTCACATCTGGGTATTTATCCATAGAAAAAAAAATACTAATTGAAAAGATATATGCTCCCTCATGGGCTTTCCAGTTGGTACTAGTGGAAAACAACCTGCCTGACAATGCAGGAGACATAAGAAATGTGAGCTTGATCCCTGGGTCAGGAAGATCCCTTGGAGGAGGGCATGGCAACCCACTCTAGTATCCTTGCCTAGAGAAGCCCGTGGACAGAGGAGCCTGGCGGGCCATAGTCCGCAGGGTCACAAGAGTCAGACACGACTGAAGTTACTTAGCCTGCATACACATACACATGCACCCTTATGATCATTGCAGCAAATAGCCAAGATACAAAAACAATCTCTGTCCATCAATAGAAGAACGGAAGGAAAAAAGAAGAAGAGTACAAACACATACAGGCACATTGAACATATTACTCAGTCATAAGAAAAGAATGAAATCTTGCCATCTGCAACAACCTGGGTGAACCAAGAGGGCATTATGCTAAGTCAGAAAGAGAAAGACATAAGAAATAAGTCAGAAAGAGAAAGACAAACACCATATGATTTCACTAATATATGGAATCTAGAAAACAAAACAAACAAACAAGCAAAACAAAACAGAAACATACCTATGAATGCAGAGAATAAACTGCTGTTCACCTAAGGGAAGGTGGGTGGGGGACTGTGCAATACAGGTGAAGGGGTTTAAGAGGTATAAACTTCCAGTTGTAAGTCATAGGTATGCACAACATAGGGAATATAGTCAACAGTACACATCACATATCGTGGTGATCAGCGTGTTATGCATACAAATGTTGAACTACTATACTGCACACTTGAAAATAATACAACATTGAATGTCAACTACAGTGAAAGTTAAAAGTGAAGTCACTCATTCGTGTCCAACTCTTTGCAACCCCATGGTCTCTAGTCTACCAGGCTCCTCCATCTATGGGATTTCCTAGGCAAGAGTTCTGGAGTGGGTTGCCATTTCCTTCTCCAGGGGATCTTCCTGACCCAGGTACTGAACCCAGGTCTCCCACATTGCAGGCTGACACTTTAACATCTGAGCCACCAGGGAAAAAAGTGATCATCTACTACATACCAAGGATGCTGATAGTTAAGAGGGTTATATAAAAGTGAATGAGACATCTTTGCCCCCAAAAAACTATAGAATCTGTGTTTGACAAAGACTAAAGCATGAGATGGAAGACACTAACCTGTCTACTTCTGTGTTACTGTGTTTGTCAATGCGGAGGTACAAACTGACCAGTGGGAAAGAAGCAAGTAGAAGCCAAGATCTTCTCCTCTAGGTTTATCTTCCCATCACCTAGTTAGGCATAGTCTGGATGGGCAACTGTAAGAGGAGTCATCCTACATCTTTTCCTGCTCCCAACCACCCTCTTCTATCCTTTGATTTCACCTCCTGCAAGTCCCAAGCCCAGCCTTAGTAAAGGTACTTCTGGGTTTTCTGCTATATGCTGGAACAAACTGTCTATGCTCTGAGACATTTCATGAGAAAGATATTATATAATAAGACATTATTTTGGTTATATTCTGACCCATGAGCAGAGGCTAGGATAGTACACAAAATGACAAGAGAGAAGTTGTCTATTAATTAGGTTGAGAGGCTCAAAACCTCAGCTGAACTGTTTACAATAGCCAGGACATGGAAACAACCTAGATGTCCATCAGCAGATGAATGGATAAGAAAGCTGTGATACATATACACAATGGAATATTACTCAGCTATTAAAAATAATGCATTTGAATCAGTTCTAATGAGGTGGATGAAACTGGAGTCTTTATTATACAGAGCAAAGTAAGTCAGAAAGAAAAACACCAGTACAGTATATTAATGCATACATATGGAATTTAGAAAGATGGTAATGATGACCCTATATGCGAGACAGCAAAAGAGACACAGATGTAAAGAACAGACTGTTGGACTCTGTGGTGAGAGTGGGATGATTTGAAAGAATAGCATTGAAACATGTATATTATTATATGTGAAATAGATGACCAGTCCAGGTTCGATGCATGAGGCAGAGTGCTCAGGGGTGGTGCACCGGGATGACCCTGAGGGATGGGATGGGGAGGGAGGTGGGAGAGGGGTTCTGGATGAGGGACACATGTACACCCATGGCTGATTCATGTGAATGTACGGCAAAAACCACTACAATATTGTAAAGCAATTAGTCTCCAATTAAAAAAAAAAAAACCCAGCTGAGTTGGAAAAAAACAGACACTCCTAAGCAGAAATAGTGAAATATGATATTTCAGCCTCGTTGGGATTCTAGAGAGTTCAGCTGGCTCATAAAGAATTTGAGAGAATCTAGCTTTAATCCAATGGCACAGCCACTGCTTCAGGCCCTTCCAAGTTTCCTAATTTGTACAAATCTATGACCCAGAAGAATTTTCCATTCTCATTCCAGTTTTTGCCCATCTGCTCTAGTTTGCCAAGTCAGAATACTACCTTTAAGTGTCAAAGACACACACATCCTCTAAATCTTAAAAGATATGGTGAGTCAAAACAGTCATTTTTCAGTCTTTTCACACTTGGGTTTTACCTGTAACCATCCTATTCCAAAATTGATTAAAACCGTCATTTTCTCCAATTTCAGGCTTAAATTTTAAATTAAATGGTTTTATAACTAATTACTCCATTGCTAATAAAAATGTCTTAAATTCATGGCATCATGTTCTTTCAAAGAGCTCTAGTAAACACATGATTAATGCATCTGATACCTCCACAATTCAGAAGGGCACATATTTTCAGCTTTTAAAACAAATTAGGAAAGTGGTATCAATATACCCTATCCTATATGACCCTAAAGTTAGTTCCTGTTACCTTAAACTTGCACAATTCTGTGAAAGTGACTTAAAGTCCATCTGAATAATTGGGACTTTTAAAGATTTTTAGCCCTGATTAAAAGAACTATTTGTTATTACCACATTTTCATAACTAGGGGAAAAGAAGCCCTGGAAGAGATGATTTAAATTTCTTTTAAAAATTGTCTGATTATTACTTTATGTTCTGATTCTTTAATAAACAGGGAACTTACATATTTCCTCAGTTTTACCACTTCCATTTTAAAAATAATTTCTGGGACTTTCCTAGTGATCCGGTGGTTAAGAATCCACCTTCCAATGCAGGGGACACATATTGGATCCCTGGTCAGGGAATGAAGATCCCACATGCCACAGGGCAACTAAGTTAGACTAATCAAGAGAAGACAAGACAGATGATTTACCTAGGAAGGAAAGACTGTCTTTTATGCAAGAGATGACTTCCTGAAGACTTTGCAAAATCTGAGATTTATATTTTAAGGTCACTCCCATAACAGAAGATATTAGGTATTTCTGTTCACCAGCTGAAGTGGAAATATTTCAATAAAATAAACACAGCTTATAATTCAATAGATCACTTTAAATAATGCAAATCTTGATAAATCTGGGGGGGAGAACTATATTATTTCAAATTTTTTGCATTGAGTGGCTTAATATTTTATATTCAATATTTTAATTCAAATTGCATAAAATAGGAGCATACTGTGCCACAGCAGTCCCCAACCTTTTTTGGCATTAGGGACTAGTTTTATGGAAGACAATCTTTCCACAGACCAGGGTGGGTGGGGGGTGGGTGGTTTTGGGGTTGATTCCCATAAGGAGTATACAACCTAGATCCCTAGCATGCTCAGTTCACTGTAGGGTTCACATTCCACTGAGAATCTAAGGTCACTATTGATCTGATAGAAGGCAGAGCTCAGGCAACAGTGTGAGCAATGGAGAGAGGATGTAAATACAGATGAGGTTTTGCTCACTTGCCTGCCACTCACTTCCTCTGGGTGGATGTGGGTACCAGTCCATGGCCCGGGGTTTGGTATCCCTGCTGTACCACCGAGCTAAAGAACCCAGAGCCTAATTCCAATCTCCTAAATCAAAATTTGGAGCTCTTTTCATTCTGTTTCAACGTTTCAAGTTTACTATTGTCAAATGACAAAACAAACAATTTAGTATTCAATTTGATGTCCTTTACTCAAGAGGAAACAATCCATGGGTTGGGGGAGCACAGTACCTATGAAACAGCAGAGCATTATTCCTGAGTGATTTTAGGCAAGAGTGAGTATTTAGGCAAAAGGTAACAAAGAAACAGGGCATGACTAGCTAAGAGGATGGGAATTTCCTTATAGGGCTAGCAAGGCCTATCTTCTAGTGTAAGGTAAGCCACCTAAAGATGATTTGCAGGACTGTAACTCATGTGTGCTTCCTCAACAATCAATTCCAGTAAGTACAGGCTGACTTAGGTATTATAATGGAAGTCCTGGCCAGAGCCATTAGGCAAGAAAAGGAAAGACACCTAACTTGGGAAGGAAGAAGTAAAACTGTCACTATGCCGATGACATAACATGATACAGAGGAAACACTAAAGACTCTACAAAAAAAAAAAAAAATAGAATAAACAAATTCAGTAAAAGCGCAGGATGCAAAATCAATACACAAAAATCTTTTATCTTTCTACACATTAATAAACTATCACAAGGAGAAATTAAGAAAACAAACCCACTTACAATTACATCAAAAAATAAAATAACTAGGAATAAATTTAACCAAGATGGTGAAAGACCTATAACTTGAAAAGATACTGATGAAAGAAATTGAAAAAGACACATGCAAATGGAAAAGATACTCTATGCTCACGTATTAGAAGAATTAGTAGTGTCAAAATGTCCACATTATCCAAAGCAATCTATAAATTCAATGCAATTCCTGTGAAATTTCAATGGCACTTTTTACAGAACTAGAATAAATAATTCTAAAATTGCTATAGAACCACAAAAGACATTAAATAGTCCAAGTAATCTTGAGAAAGAAGAACAAGGCTGGAAATACCATGCTACCTGATTGCAAACTATATTACAAATTTTTACTAATTGAAACAGTATTGTGTTGGCATAAAAATAGACATATAGATCAATGGAATACAATAGAACCCAGAAATAAACCTATGCATATGTAGTCAATTAATTTATAACAAAGGAGACAATAGTGTACAAATGAGAAAGGACAACCTCCTCAATAAATGGTATTGAGAAAACTGGACAGCCATATGCAAAAGGATGAAATTGGATCACTATCTCTTACTATATACAACAATTAACTCAAAATTCATCAAAGACTTGAATGTAAGACCAGAAACCATCAAACTCCTAGAAAAAACATATATGGTAAGCTCCTTGACATCACTTTAGGGATATATTTTTGAATCTGACTTCAAAGACAAATGCAGTGAAAGCAAAAATAATCAAATGACAAACTAAAAAGCTTCTGCACAGCAAAGGAAACTGCCAAAATAAAAAGCAAGCTATTGAATGAGAGAAAATATTTGCAAATCATAAATATAACAAGGGACTAATATCCAAAATAAAAAGAACTCATATAACTCAAAAATAACAACAACAAAAGCTCCAAATAATCCAATTTAAAAACAACAGAGATCTGAAAAGACATTATCCCAAGGAAGACATAACGATGGTCAAAAACCACATGAAAAGATGTTCATCATCACTAATCACAGGGAAATGCAAATCAAAACCATAATGAGCTATCTCACACCTATCAGAACAGCTGATAAGAGACAATAAGTAACAAGCATTGGCAAGGACGTGGAGAAAAGGGAACCAGGGTGTGCTACTGGCAGGAATGTAAACTGGTGCAGCCACTATGGAAAACAGCATGGAGGTCACTCAGAAAACTAAAGACAAAAATATTTAGTGATCCAGCAATTCTACTCCTGGGTATTTACTCTGAGGAAAAGAAAAATACTAATTTGAAAAAGTGTATGTGCCCCACTGTACACAGCAGCATTATTTACACTAGCCAAGATATGGAAGCAACCTAAGGATCCAGTGACAGATGAATGGATAACGAAGATGTAGTATGTGTGTACACATACACACACACTCACACACATACACATACAGGAATATTGCTCGGCTATAAGCAAGAATGAAATCTTGCTATTGGCAACAACACGGATGGACCTCGAGAATATTATGCTAAGTCAGATGAATCAGGCAAAGATGAATACTGTATGAAAGAAAGTGAAAATGAAAGTCGCTCAGTTGTGTCCAACTCTTTGCTTCCCCATGGACTACATATATAGTCCCTGGAATTCTCCAGGCCAGAACACTGGAGCGGGTAGCCTTTCCCTTCTCCAAGGGATCTTCCCAACCCAGGGATCGAACCCAGGTCTCCCACATTGCAGGTGGATTCTCTACCAGCTGAGCCACAAGGGAAGCCCAATAATAACAGATTGGGTTAGCCGACCCCTTCTCCAGAGGATCTTCTCGACCCAGAAATTGAACCAGGGTCTGCTGCATAAAATCATCAAATACTGTATGATTTTACTTTATATGTAGAATCTAAAAATGAATGAACAAACAAAACTCATAGACACAAAGAACAGATCAATGATTGTCAGAGGGGAAAGAGGTTGGTAGGAAAAAATGGTGAAGTTGTATGGTGATGGGTGGAAAACTAGACTTACTGTAACAATCTCTTTTGTAGTATATGCCAAAATCTTATTATTATGTTATACTCTGAGACTAGTGTGTTATGTACCAAATTTACCTCAACTGAAAAAAGATTTATTTATAGTGCAGGATGCCTTGATGGTTTTTAGTAGTCTGACTTGTGCCTACTTAGATTTTGATGTGCTGTTAGTCAAAACTGTCTGAATTTCTTCTCTTATTGCCCCAAGTTCACCTGTGATTTATGCTATGAAGGCTTACCTGGTAGTTTTGTGAGTCCCCTAATGGCTGCCATCTTGTTTCATTTAGATTGAGGAATATCTATTATTTTCCCTTGAAATAATCCTCCCTAATTCAAGCAGATTTACTGCTTCTAGCTGCCTGTGCACACAGTTCCTGAAAACTTAAAGTCTCACCCTGAAAACCTAGAGTCCCTCACAACTCAATTTTCTGCCTGCAAGAATTAGGTCAAATGAACTCAAAGAGCTCAGAATGCAAAAGAAGCAAAGTTCCACCAGAAGCAGAGTGGCCCAAGAGCCAGCAAACCAAGAGGGCTCCGATGGAACCTTCATCTGCATCTAGGACCTATTCCTGCGATCTTCAGCACCTGTCTTCAGATCCCATCTTGTCACCATTATTCAATGGCAAAACTAAAATAACTCAGTAACAAGTGTGATGTCTTTTATCCAAGGGAGTACAGCCTCTGAATTGGGAGAGTAAAGGGCCTCATGAGCAGTGGAACACTCTTTCCAAAGGATTCTGGGCAAGCAAGAGTTTTATAGAGTGTTTGAAATGGCAACGGGGAGGAAGAGCATGATGGGTTAGGAGCACGGGAATTCCTTATAAGATTGGTGGGTCATATTTTCAAGGGTAAGATAAAGGTAAAGCTGAGTTAGATGATTGTGACTGGTTTGTGCTGTTTCCTTGACAACTGTTTGCCATAAGTGTAGGCTGACTTAGGTTTAGGTTTGTGAAGAGGCTGGCTGTCTGGAATGCCTCCAATCTATGGGTTCTGTTAGACAAGGTAACATTATCGCTGTAGACCCAAGACATATCCCGTGCAAATCAGCATGAACACAGTTCCATTCAGCAGGTGTAAGGTCAAGAGAGCAAACAAAAGAGTGACAGAGAGAGTCACCAGGTATTTGGGTCCTCAGTGGTGTTCATTTTTGCTCCTCTGCAGCATGTGGATAAAGAACACAGGACTCCAAAGTGAGAGAGATCCACAAAGGCCAGAAGGTCCTTCTTTAATGAGCTTAAAAGTGGCTGGATTGACATCTGAAAACTCTTTACTGGACACTTCATTGCTTGCCAGAGAGAAGAAATCCAGATCCGCCCACCAGAACACCGACACAAGCTTCCTCAACCAGGAAACTTTGACAAACCACCCGTCCAACCCCACCCACAGCAAGGAACCGCCACAATAAAGAGATAACACAAACTGCCAGAATCCAAAAAGGCCACCCCAAACACAGCAATATAAACAAGATGAAAAAGCAAAGGAATACCCAGCCAGTAAAGGAACAGAATAAATGCCCTCCAAACCAAACAAAAGAGGAGGAGATAGGGAATCTACCTGATAAAGAATTGGGAACAATGATAGTGAAAATAATCCAAAATCATGAAAACAAATTGGAGTTACAGATAAATAACCTGGAGACAAGGATTGAGAACATACAAGAAAGGTTTAACAAGGATTTAGAAGAAATAAAAAAGTAAAAATATAATGAATAATGCAATAAATGAAATAAAAAACATGCTGTAGGGAACCAACAGTAGAATAATGGAGACAGAAGATAGGATAAGTGAGGTAGAACATAGAACGGTAGAAATAAATGTAACAGAGAGGAAAAAAGAATTAAAAGAAATGAGGACAACCTCAGAGACCTCTGGGACAATGTTAAACGCACCAATATTTGAATCATAGGAGTCCCAGAAGAAGACAAAAAGAAAGACCATGAGAAAATACTTGAGGAGATAATAGTTGAAAACTTCCCTAAAATGGGGAAGGAAATAATTACCCAAGTTCAAGAAATCCAGAGAGTCCCAATCAGGATAAACCCAAGGTGAAACATCCCAAGACATATATTAATCAAATTCACACAAGATCAAACACAAAGAACTAATATTAAAAGTAGCAAGGGAAAAACAACAAATAACACACAGGGGATTCCCATAAGGATAACAGCTGATCTGTCAATAGAAACTCTTCAGGCCAGTAGGGAAAGACAAGACATATTTAAAGTGATGAAAGAAAATAATCTACAGCCCAGATTACTGTACCCAGCAAGGAGCTTATTCAAATATGAAGGAGAAATCAAAAGCTTTACAGACAAGCAAAAGCTGAGAGAATTCAGCACCACCAAACCAGCTCTCTAACAAATGCTAAAGGATCTTCTCTAGACAGGAAACTCAGAAGGGGTGTGTAAATTCGAACCCAAAACAACAAAGTAAATGGCAACGGGATCACACTTATCAATAATTGCCTTAAATGTAAATGGGTTAAATGCCCAACCAAAAGACAAAGACTGGCTGAATGGATACAAAACAAGACCCCTATATATGTTGTCTCCAAGAGATCCACCTGGAAACAGGGACACATACAGACTGAAAGTGAAGGGCTGGAAAAAGATATTCGATGCAAATAGAGAGCAAAAGAAAGCAGGAGTAGCAATACTCATATCAAATAAATTAGACTTTTAAAAAAAGGCTGTGAAAAGAGACAAAGATGGACACTACATAATGATCAAAGGATCAATCCAAGAAGAAGATATAACAATTATAAACATATATGCAGCCAACATAGGAGCACCACAATATGTAAGGCAAATGCTAACAAGTATGAAAGAGGAAATTAACAATAACACAATAATAGTGGGAGACTTTAATACCCCACTCACACCAATGGATAGATCAACTAAACAGAAAATAAACAAGGAAACACAAACTTTACATGATGCAATAGACCAGTTAGACCTAATTGATATCTACAGGACATTTCACCCAAAAACAACAAATTTCACCTTTTTCTCAAGCACACACGGAACCTTCTCCAGAATAGATCACATCCTGGGCCATAAATCTAGCCTTGGTAAATTTTAAAAAAATGAAATCATTCCAAGCATTTTTTCTGACCACAATACAGTAAGATTAGATGTCAATTAAAGGAAAAAAACTATTAAAAATTCCAACATATGGAGGCTGAACAATACACTGCTGAATAATCAACAAATCACAGAAGAAATCAAAAAACAAATCAAAATATGCATAGAAATGAATGAAAATGAAAACACAACAATCCAAAACCTATGGAACATTGTAAAAGCGTGCTAAGGGGAAGGTTAATAGCAGTACAGGCTCACCTCAAGAAACAAGATAAAGTCAAATAAATAACCTAACTCTACACCTAAAGCAACTAGAAAAGGAAGAAATGAAGAACCCCAAGGTTAGTAGAAGGAAAGAAATCAGAAAAATTAGGGCAGAAATAAATGCAAAACAAACAAAACTGACCATTGCAAAAATCAACAAAGCCAAAACCTGGTTCTTTGAGAAGATAAATAAAACTGACAAACTGTTAGCCAGACTCATCAAAAAATAAGTGGAAAAAAAAACAAATGAACAAAATTAGAAATGAAAAAGGAGAAATCACAACAGACAACACAGAAATACAAAGGATCATAAGAGACTATTATCAGTAACTATATGCAAATAAAATGGACAATTTGGAAGAAATGGACACATTCTTAGAATAGTACAACTTCCCAAAACTAAACCAGAAAGAGATAAAAAAATCTTAACAGGTCTATCACAAGCACAGAAATTGAAACTGTAATCAGAAATCTTCCAACAAACAAAAGCCCAGGACCAGATGGCTTCACAGCTGAATTCTACCAAAAATTTAGAGAAGACCTAACACCTATCCTACTCAAACTCTTCCAGAAAATTGGAGAGAAGGTAAACTTCCAAACTCATTCTATGAGGCCACCATCATCCTAAAACCAAACCTGACAAAGATGACACAAAAAAAGAAAACTACAGGCCAATATCACTGATGAACATAGATGCAAAAATCCTTAACAAAATTCTAGCAAATAGAATCCAACAACACATTAAAAAGATCATACATCATGACCAAATAGGCCTTATCCCAGGGATGCAGGGATTCTTCAATATCCGCAAATCAATGTAATACCCCACATTAACAAATTGAAAAATAAAAACTACATGATTATCTTAATAGATGCAGAGAAAGCCTTTGATAAAATTCAACATCCATTTATGATAAAAACCCTCCAGAAAGCAGGAATAGAAGGAACATACCTCAACATAATAAAAGCTATATATGACAAACCCACAAAACATTATCCTCAATGGTGAAAAATCAAAAGCATTTCCCCTAAAGTCAGGAACTAGACAAGGGTGCCCATTCTCACCACTACTAGTCAACATAGTTTTCAAAGTTTTGGCCACAGCAATCAGAGCAAAAAAATAAATAAAAGGAATCCAGATTGGAAAAGAAGAAGTAAAACTCTCACTGTTTGCAGATGACATGATCCTCTACATAGAAAACCCTAAAGACTCCACCAGAAAATAAATAGAACTAATCAATAAACATAGTAAAGTTGCAGGATATAAAATCAACACACAGAAATCCCTTGCATTCCTATACACTAACAATGAGAAAACAGAAAGAGAAATTAAAAAAACAATTCTATTCACCATAAAAATGAAAAGAATAAAATACTTAGGAATATATCTACTAAAGAAACAAAAGAATTAAATATAGAAAAAAAATAAAACACTGATGAAAGAAATCAAAGATGACACAAATAGATGGAGAAATATACCGTGTTCATGGATCAGAAGAATTAATATAGTGAAAATGAGTATACTACCCAAAGCAATCTATAGATTCAATGCAATTCCTATTAAGCTACCAGCGGTCTTTTTCAGAGAACAAGAACAAATAATTTCACAATTTGTATGGAAATACAAAAAAACCTCGAATAGCCAAAGCAATCTTAAGAAAGAAGAATGGAATTGGAGGAATTAACCTGCCTTACTTCAGACTATACTACAGAGCCATAGTCATCAAGACAGTATGGTACTGGCACAAAGACAGAAATATAGATCAATGGAACAAAACAGAAAGCCCAGAGATAAATCCACGCACCTATGGACATCTTATCTTTGACAAAGGAGGCAAGAATATACAACGGAGAAAAGACAATTTCTTTAACAAGTGATGCTGGGAAAACTGGTCAACCACTTGTAAAAGAATGAAACTAGAACACTTTCTAACACCATACACAAAAATTAACTCAAAATGGATTAAAGATCTAAATATAAGACCAGAAACTATAAAACTCCTAGAGGAAAACATAGGCAAAACACTCTCCAACTTAAACCAAAGCAGGATCCTCTATGACCCACCTCCCAGAATATTGGAAATAAAAGCAAAAATAAACAAATGGGACCTAATTAAAATTAAAAGCTTCTGCACAACAAAGGAAACTAAAAACAAGGTGAAAAGGCAGCCTTCAGAATGGGAGAAAATAATAGCAAGCGAAGCAACAAACAATTAATCTCAAAAATTTACAAGCAACTCCTGCAACTCAATTCCAGAAAAATAAATGATCCAATCAAAAAGTGGGCCAAGGAACTAAACAGACATTTCTCCAAAACAGACATACAAATGGCTAACAAACACATGAAAAGATGCTCAACATCACTCATTATCAGAGAAATGCAAATCAAAACCACAATGAGGTACCATTTCACACCAGTCAGAATGGCTGCCATCCAAAAGTCTACAAGCAATAAATGCTGGAGAGGATGTGGAGAAAAGGGAACCCTATTACACTGTTGGTGGGAATGCAAACTAGTACAGCCACTATGGAGAACAGTGTGGAGATTCCTTAAAAAACTGGAAATAGAACTGACATATGACCCAGCAATCCCACTGCTGGGCATACACACTGAGGAAACCAGAATTGAAAGAGACATGTGTACCCCAATATTCAACACAGCACTGTTTACAATAGCCAGGATATGGAAGCAACATAGATGTCCATCAGCAGATGAATGGATAAGGAAGCTGTGGTATATATACACAATGGAATATTACTCAGCCATTAAAAAGAATACATTTGAATCAGTTCTCCTGAGATGGATGAAACTGGAGCCTATTATACAGAGTGAAGTAAGCCAGAAGGAAAAACAACAATACAGCATACTAATGCATACATATGGAATTTAGAAACATGGAATGCAAGACACCAAAAGAGACACAGATGTATAGAACAGTCTTTTGTACTCTATGGGAGAGTCCGAGGGTGGGATGATATGGGAGAACGGCACTGAAGCATGTAAATTATCATATGTGAAATCAATCACCAGCTCAGGTTTGATGCATGAGACAGGGTGCTAGGGGCTGGTGCACCAGGATGACCCAGAGGGATGGAATCAGGAGGGAGGTGGGAAGGGGGGTCTGGAAGGGGCACACATGTATACCGATGGCAGATTCATCCCAATGTATGGCAAAACCAATACAATATTGTAAAGTAAAAAGTCTTTATTGAATTTATTACAATAAAAAAAAATAAGAAAAAAACTAAAAAAAAAAAAGAGAGAGAGAGACACAGACATAAAAAAAAAAAAAAATGGCTGGATTAACCAGCTTCAAGAGAGGCAAGATGAGCACCCTTGGGTGTCCTGCAGGCCCCAAATCCAAGTGTCTTACTCCAGAGAGCTTCATGCCTACTCCTGTTTCACTGAGGAGTCAGGCCTTATACAAGCCCTCACCTCGTTAAACCAATGGCAACATGTCACTGAGTCTACAGAAGACCTCAAACAGGACAAAGCTCAGAGGAAAGCAGAGAACACACTCTGGACCTCATCACTCTGCTCTATTCCCTAGTAGCACAGGATCTCAAACTGCCACACCTAGGCCCTAAAAACTGCTTACATGACCTCTGAACCAGCCTGACCCCTCAAGACATTTGAAGCTCCTGACTTGACCATTAAAACTCCTAGGATTTAGGAACAGGCCACCTCTTCAGCATTACATACTTCCTGTGTTTCAGATTCCAGCTGATGCTTGAACAATGTAAGGGTTAGGGGTGACTTAGTCCACACTCCCAGTCAAAAATCTGCATCTTCTTATCTCTGCCTCAAAAACCAAGGAATAGATAAGTGACTCACTCACGAGCAAGAAGCTGAAACCACCTGGATAGAAACAGGACTTGAACCCTTCTTCTTTTGATTCCACATGTTGTCATCTCTAGTCAACACAAACTTTTCCCCACACTTAGTTCATTTAAAGATCTGTAAAATGAAAATACAGGTACTATAATTTTTTAAAAAAATAATCTGCATATAAGTGGCCTCCCACAGTTCCAACCCATGGTAACCAAGGGTCGCCTATACATTCACTTTTCATTCCAATATGTGGCTTCTATCAGGTGCCACATCTTGTGGTCTCCCTAATTCTTGCCCTCAGGGAGCTCATAGTCTGGTGGTGGCAAGGGTGGTATTAGTGGCCACACATAGGCAATTGCAGTATAGTATGATAGTATGAGCAATGCTACACTAGGATAAAGGTATGTATGAGATGCTCTGGGAACCCACAGAAAGGACACCAGAACCAGTTCATGGGAGAAGCATCACTGAAGTGGTCTGGAGCCCATTATCCAGAGTGAAGTAAGCCAGAAGCAAAAACAACAATATAGTATATTAACACATATATATGGAATTTAGAAAGACGGTAACGAGAACCCAGCATGCAAGACAGCAAAAGGAACACAGATGTATAGAATAGACTCGTGGACTCTGTGGATGAGGGAAAGGGTGGGATGATATGGGAGAATGGCATTGAAACATGTTAATTATCATATGTCTAATCAATCGCCAGCCCAGGATTGATGCTCGGGGCTGGTGCATCGAGATTTCCCGGGGGGAGGGAGGAAGGAGGGGGGTTCTGGAGGGGGAGCATATGTAAATCCATGGTGATATCATGTCATTGTATGGCAAAACTAATAAAAAAAATTTAAAAAAAATAAATAAAATGACAAAAAAAAATAGTAAGTCACTGAAAATTGTTAAGTAAGACCTGTTTAGATTTGCACTCGAGAAAAGCCATCTGGGGCCTGTCAGACAAGTGGATTAGAAGATAAGGAGAGATAGAGATAGAAAGGAGGACAGCTGGATAATCAGGGTACCCCAAGTAAGACATGATTGTCACTTGGCATTACAGAGGTGGCAGGCAGAATGAAGAAAGGCTGATTGGTTTAAAAGATACTAAACAGGGGACTGACAGGATGTAGTTGAATGATCAAGAGAAGGGACTGAAGATGATGTCAGATCTCTAGCTTGGAAAAATGGGATGACTAATAGGTCTGCTCCCTGACATAGAAGACAGGAAGAGAAAGAATGTTATGCAAGAGATGGGTGTCGTGCCCAGGAAGCATCAAGGTGGCAATGATAAATATATGGGCTGGAGTCCTAGAGGCACATCAGGGCCAGGAATATATATTTGGAAATAAGAATGAAGGTGACTAAAACTACAAGTGGTATAATTCCATTCAGCACATGAAGAGAGAGAAGAAAAAACCTGAAAGAGAACACCAGTATTCATGGGACTGATGATATATCATTAAATTAAAAATTAGGCTGCAAAACAGTGTATACAGTAAGAGCCCATAGGAGGGTCTTATGGTTAGGACTCTGCACTTTCACTGCTGAGGGCACAGATTTAATCTCTGGTCAGGGAACTAACCAAACTGACCACATGATCACCAAACTGACAAAACGTGGTCCACTGAGGAAGGGAATGACAAACCACTTTAGTATTCTTGACTTGAGAACCCAAGAACAGTACAAAAAGGCAAAAAGACAGAACACTGAAACGTGAACTCCCCGGGTCGGTAGGTGCCTAATATGCTACTGGAGATCAGTGGACAAATAACTCCAGAGAGAATGAAGAGACTGAGCCAAAGCAAAAACAACACCCAGTTGTAGATTTGACTGGTGATAGAAGTAAACTCAGATGCTGTAAAGAGCAATATTGCATAGGAACCAAGAATGCTAGGTCCATGAATCAAGGCAAATTGGAAGTAGTCAAACAGAAGCCAAGAATAAACATTCACATATTTAGGAATCAGTGAACTAAAATGGACTGGAATTGGTAAATTTAACTCAGATGATCATTGTATCTACCACTGTGGGCAAGAATCCCTTAGAAGAAATGGAGTAGCCATCAGAGTCAACAAAAGAATTTGAAATGCAATACCTGGATGCAATCTGAAAAACGACAAAATGATCACGATTCATTTCCAAGGCGAACCATTCAATATCATAGTAATGCAAGTCTACGCCCCAACCAGTAATGCTGAAGAAACTGAAGTTGAATAGTTCTATGAAGACCTATAAGACCTTCTAAAACTAACACTCAAAAAAGATGCCCTTTTTGTTGTAGGGGAATGGAATGCAAAGGTAGGAAGTCAAGAGATACCTGGAGCAAGACGTACATTTGGTCTTGGAGTACAAAATGAAGCAGGACAAAAGCTAACAGAGTTTTGCCAAGAGACTGCACTAGTCATAGCAAACACCCTCTTCCAACAACACAAGAGAAGACTCTACACATGGACATCAACAGATGGTCAGTACCGAAATCAGATTGATTATATTCCTTGCAGCCAAATATGGAGAAGCTCTATACAGTCAACAAAAACAAGACCAGGAGCTGACTGTGGCTCAGATCATGAACTCCTTATTGCCAAATTCAGACTGAAATTTAAGAAAGTAGGGAAAACCACTAGACCATTCAGGTATGACCTAAATCAAATCCCTTACAATTATACAGTGTAAGTAACAAAACGATTCAAAGGATTAGATCATATAGACAGAGTGCCTAAAGAACTATGGATGGAGATTCGTGACATTGTACAGGAGACTGGGATCAAGACCATCCCCAAGAAAAAGAAAGGCAAAATGGTTGTCTGAGGAGGCTTACAAATAGCTGAGAAAAGAAGAGAAGCTAAAGGCAAAGGAGAAAAGGAAAGATATACCCATTTGAATGTGGAGTTACAAAGAATAGCAAGGAGAGATAAGAAAGCCTTCCTCAGTGATCTATGCAAAGAAATAGAGGAAAACAATAAAATGGAAAGACTAGAGATCTCTTCAATAAAATGAGAGATATCGAGGGAACATTTCATGCAAAGATGGACACAATAAAGAACAGAAATGGTATGGAACTAACAGAAGCAGAAGATATTAAGAAGAGGTGGCAAGAATATACACAAGAACTATACAAAAAAGATCTTCATGACTCAGATAACCACGATAGTCTGATCACTCACCTAGAGCCAGACACCCTGAAATGCGATGTCAAGTGGGCCTTAGGAAGCATCATTAGGAACAAAGCTAGTAGAGGTGATAGAATCCCAGTTTAGCCAGTTGAAATCCTACAAGATGATGCTGTGAAAGTGCTGCACTCAATATGCCAGCAAATTTGGAAAACTCAGCAGTGGCCACAGGACTGGAAAAGGTCAGTTTTCATTTAAATCCTAAAGAAGGGCAATGCCAAAGAATGTTTAAACTATTGCACAATTGCACTCATTTCACATGCTAGCAAAGTAATGCTCAAAATTCTCCAAGCCAGGCTTCAACAGTACAGGAACTGAGAACTTCCAGATGTTCTAAGTTGGATTTAGAAAAGGCAGAGGAACCAAATATCAAGTTGCCAACATCTGCTGGATCATCAAAAAACCAAGAGAGTTCCAGAAAAACATCTACTCCTGCTTTCTTGACTACGCCAAAGCCTTTAACTGTGTGGATCGAAACAAATTGTGGAAAATTCTTAAAGAGATGGAAGTACCAGACCACCTGACCTGCCTCCTGAGAAATATGCATGCAGATTAAGAAGCAACAGTTAGAACTGTATATGGAACAACAGACTAGTTCCAAATCAGGAAAAGAGTCCTTTAAGGCTGTATATTGTCACCCTGCTTATTAAACTTCTATGCAGAGTACATCTTGAGAAATGTCAGACTGGATGAAGTGCAAGCTGGAATCAAGATTGCCAGGAGAAATATCGGTAACCTCGGATATGCCGATGATACCACTCATATGGCAGGAAGCAAAGAGAAAATAAAGAGCCTCTTGATGAAAGTGAAAGAGGAGAGTGAAAAAGTCGGCTTAAAACTCAACATTCAGAAAACTAAGATCATGGCATCTGGTGCCATCACTTCATGGCAAATAGATGGGGAAACAGAAACAGTGAGAGACTTTATTTTCTTGGGCTCCAGCATCACTGCAGATGGTGACTGCAGTCATGAAATTAAAAGATGTTTGCTCCTTGGAAGAAAAGATATGGCCAACCTAGATGGCATATTAAAAAACAGAGACATTATTTTGCAACAAAGTCCCGTCTAGTCAAAGCTATGGTTTCTCCAGTCGTCATGTATGGATGTGAGAGTTGGACTATAAGGAAAGCCGAGCACCAAAGAATTGATGCTTTTGAACTGTGTTGCTGTTGGTGTTGGAGATCTTTGAGAGTCCCTTGGACTGCAAAGAGATCCGACCAGTCCATCCTAAAGGAAATCAGTCCTGAATATTCATTAGAAGGACTGATGCTGAAGCTGAAACTCCAATACTTTGGCCACCTGATGCGAAGAACTGACTCACTGCAAAGACCTTGATGCTGGGAAAGACTGAAGGCAGGAGAAGAGGACATTAGAGGATGAGATGGTTGGATGGCACTGCTGACTCAATGGACATGAGTTTGAGCAAGCTCTGGGAGTTGGTGATGGACAGGGAGGACTGGCATGCTGCCTTCAGTCAGTCAGTCCATGGGGTCGCAGATTTTGACGTGACTGAGTGACTGAACTGAACCGACTGACTGACTGGGAACTAAGATTCCACAGGTGTTGCCAAAACAAAGAAACAAAAAACCATAAGAGCCCATGGAAAAGGTGGAGAAGATCAAATTTGTGTGTATGTATTTGTTTTTTTTTAATATGGGACATGTTAATTTATAGTCTATTTTTTGAATTGCTTAATGAGTATGTATTGTTTCAATACCTTAAAGTAAGAATATTTCAAATTGTACAAATTTTTTTTCCCTTTTATTGTTTTTGCCATTCAATGCCATGATATCACCATGGGTTTACATATGCTCCCCCTCCAGAACCCCCCTCCCTCCTCCCTTCCTCCTCCCTCTCCCTGGGAAATCTCCATGCACCAGCCCCGAGCATCAATCCTGGGCTGGCAATTGATTACACATATGATAATTATCATTGTACAAATTTTTAAGAGACAGGCAGATGGGAAGGAAACTGCCAAGAAGATCAAGTAAGAGAAATGGGAAGAAAATGCAGAGAGAAGGAGGCTTAACATCTAAATCCACTTTTGCCTTATTTTACTGTAATGGTCCATGATTTTAACCTTGTGAGGAAAATCAGGGTATGGCAATAAAATAAACAATAAATATTAGTAAAAGTGCACTTAATCATATGACTTCTGTCTGAAAATGGTATACTATTCTTTAAAATAGATGCTGCTGTTTCTTACAGCCTAGGTATGTTAAATTTTAATAAAGATAAACAATTTCCATCAGCAAGGTATCAAAAATCATGACTAACTGGGGCAACAGGAGCAGTGAGTCAGCACCTATAAATATAGCGACACAGCATAAGCCTTCTTACTAGAACCTGGTCATATTCACAAGGTAGAGATATGAAAGAAAGGCATGATGGGGCCTTCATCAAATCTACACTCCCTTCACTGCCCCACTGCCTCTCTAGCCTATGACAGAAGCTAGTGCCTCATTCTGACTTTAAAAGATGACTATCATTTTAAGACTCAGAAGTTCTAATTGCTGTGATTTTAATATAAATTAAATATTGATGCATATTTTAAATCATCTCCCTTTGAGTTAAGTTTTAAACTTCTTTAGATGCCTCTTTCTTACTATATAAAATTTCCTTTCCAGGAAAAAACCTTTTATTCCTCATTTAACAGAGAAAGTGAACAGCCTGTTGATATGGAAACTCTACCATGTTATTTTCTGAAATGATGTAACTATGTCTGTTATTCTTTGCTTCCAAATATCCCCCAGTGTTTCATTTCACAAGCTCCCTTGTTTATTTTATTTAGTTTAGCAAGAATCAAATTATTCTTCTACTCCAAAAGCAGTCATGAGAAAAATCCAAAATTATGATCACAAAAATGACCCCAGCTCCTCAAGCTTCCCCACTAATACCAAGAATAAGGAAAAGTTAGGAATCCTCAAACTCAGAAAAAGTTTCATACTCAATGGTGGCAAAGGACACCTTCCCATTCTTGTTATTAATAAACTCTGGTTCCTTGATAGCTACTTACTCAAATACACACTGAATACTTTCTATAGTGCCATGGGTGGTTCTAGCCATGGGACCATAGTGAAAAACAAAACAGATAAAAAATAAAAAAAGAGAGAGAGAGAGGAGGAGGAAGATGAAGAAAAAAAAGGAGAAGAAGAAAGTTCTAGCTTTTGCCAAGACAATGCAGATTTCTTCCCATTTCTGACTTTATATTGTAACAACAGGTGATCAAACCAATAAGCCTAAGGGTACCACAAGACACACAGTATCTTCTTAGAAGATCCATCTGTGCCCTGAGGGATACCAACTCATATCTTTTGCCCTCTCAATGCAGCTTCTTCATTCCCAAGATGTTTGCCTTATTCCCATCTTATTTATATCCTGTCTTAGTCCGTTCAGACTGATGTAACACAAATACCATGGACTGAGTAGCTCAAACAACAGAGATTTACTTCTCACTGTTCTGGAGGCTAAGAAGTCCAAGAAGCCAGCCAGCTGGGTTCCTAGGGAGGGCCCTCTTCCTGGTTTACAGATGGAATCCTTCTTGCTGTGTCTTTACATGGCAGAGAGAGGAAGCAAACTCTCTCATCTCTTCTTACAAGGGTGAAAGCTCCAACTTCAAGTATTATCACATTAGAGACCAGGGCTTCAACATACACATTTGGGAGGTATACATATGTGCAATCCATGCCATAGCCCACGGATCCTGAGTGGTCCCCCTTTAATCCTGTGTCCCCTGATGACTTTAGGCCACATCAACAGCCCAGTCTCTCTCCTTCTGGACTCGTCTTCGTATGTTAAATCCTGTATGGGCTTGTTTCACAATATATGCAGAATCTCTGCGCTTAGCTTATGTCCCCCAAGTTAAAATGTAAGCAAGCACCCCAATGGAGGATGTCTGTGTCTCGCATTTTTTTCAGTCTCTCAAAGTGTTCCAGCACCATAAAAAATACTTACTGATTCACTTACTCAGTCATAACATGTTCACTAAGCACCAGATTCTGAGGATCACTCGTTTGCAAATTAGGGAAATCTACACACACACACACACACACACACACACACACACACACATTTGGGAAATCTAAACACACACACACATTTCTACAACATAAAAACTAAATATTTGTACTGAAATGCCACTGTCTCATTGCTTGCCTGCTCATTCATTTCTGTAACTGGAAAGAGGCTAAAAGAGTTTGGCCTAGCGAAGGGCCTTGAACAGCTGTTTTACTAAATAAATAGGAAACTGTCAAACACTAACAGCAGCTTGCATTTTTCAGTATGTAAACTTCTCAAACTGTTTTCCCATCCATTAGCATAACTTATCAAGTATTTTTCCTTAAATAAGGGCATCTAAGTACTTGGAAAGAGTTTCACACATTATTACTATAATGTTTATAATAATGTAATATTATAGCCATTATAATTATATCTACATCATTATTATGTCTATAACAGTTTTTCATAGCTGATGGTCATGTCAAATTCAACCCAGATCTTTTCTTACAAATTCTGAACAAATGAAAACTTTAGATCTTCCTATAGAACACTGAACTGCTATCCAACTACTGAACAAAACAGCATTAGACAAAGGTGTTTCACAGCTTTCAGCATGGGGCACTAAGCACAATCTTGTATTAATAAAGAAACAGGTGTCTTTCATCCTGTTAAAATGGTCATGGAGGACTTACAGGAAAGTGTAATTGTTCTCACAATATGTGGAAGAGTTAACAGGAAGGACCATCATGCCATTCCAATATTCTCCTTTTAAAGACTTTGTGGAAGCATCAGATCTCTCCCATATTTAAAACATGTGGTTCACTTTTAGACTTTTTTCTTTTGAGGGAGGTTATAGAAGGCAGTGGAAGGAAAAGAAATAATGCTATCTCAGAAACTAGAAATGCCTGGATGGATTTTAATTTACAGAAACTTATTTTAAAAAGCATTTTATAACTGGAATTAAAATAAACTAAAGTGAAAATGAAATACTATATGCTACACTAAGCTCAAATTTAAAATAACAGCAGTAAGAAAATAAATCTCCATAGGAAAATTATTTTAAGACAGCTAAAGAGAACAGACACATCCAAAACAGTGGTATCTTGTGAATATCTAACATCTACTTGCATTACGGCTTCTGGTCCATTTTAATAGTGCACAAAAGAAGCCAAGTCTTGGGCAACAGCTTGGCTGGGTAATACTCCGGATACCAGACTTTAGGGGAACCCATAAAGGAGCAAAGTATTAGCTCCCTCTTAGAAATCTCCACCTACAACATTAGTACAAACCAAGACCAACTCTCTACAACCAAGGCTTGTCTTATCAAAGGCCACACTAGCAGTCTCTATGCCTAATTTCTCAATAAACTTAGACAGATAAACTAGGATCATTATTTCTAAGTCTTTATCAGCCACAGTAGAACATGTAAAATTTTTGCTTCAAAGGAGGGATCCATTTAGGAAGAACGTTTCCTTCCGCACAGTAAGATGAGATGACACATGTGCACTGAACTGAATAATTCAAATAAAAGTATCTCATGAAAAAGTTTTTATGTGGACCTGGGACAAGTCAAAGGATCTGTTAGACCCAATTGTGGTATAACTCATGCTGAGGAAGCTTTTAATTTGAAAGCCCAGCAATTACCTGGAATGAAGGAAGAGCTTAAACCCAGAACATATGAACTCAAAAGCATTTGGAACATCTGGCCTCAACAAACCTAAAAGTCACAGCTCCAAATTTGTTTCCATAGAACTCGAAGATCTAGGAAACCCTGAAGGGAGACAGGGTTCTACCAACTGGATGATGATGATAACTAAAGAAACTGCCTAAGAAGCAACTTTACAAACCAGGTCACATCACTTCCTTAGGATAAACCATCTACCAGCTCTCCACTGCCTGCACTGTGCTTCTTAACCTGGATCAAATTCCCCAGGATAGGAAAGGCAGGTATTAGGTGCAATGCCAGGGGGATGCAAACCCATAGATACAAGATGGAATAAAAGCTCCTTTATGAGCTCATTCTCCATATTTATTGACAGAGGTTGTCAATAAATACTTGTTGCATAATGAGCTATTAACATGGTGTAGTTTCTTGGGACATCAAATTTAAGTGAAGATTTAGGGATTAAAAAAAAACCTGCTTCCATAAAAACAACTTAAGGCTTTTTAAGATGACATGCATTTTACCAGTCAGGATGTTTTAATTGAATCAAAGATGTAATTTCTTGGGAAGCTTGCCAAATAACCCAAAGGACTGGAGAACCAGATGTGGGGCTGCAAAGTCAGAATTGTGCTCAGAACTGGTTCAACACGGACAACATCTGCCACCACTGAGCATCTCCAATGCTGTTGACCTTAAGACCATTACATTATTATCTTATTTTTTTAAGGAAAAAAGTAGATAAAGCAGCTTATGACTTCCCTGGTGGTCCAGTGGTTAAGAATCCACTTGCCAATGCAGGGGACACAAGTTTAATCCCTAGTCTGAGAAGATCCCACATGCAGCAGAGCAACTAAGACTGTGTGCCACAGCTACTGAGCCTGTGCTGCAACTACTGAAGCTCGCACGCCTAGAACCCGTGCTCCACACAAAAGAAACTCCCGCAAGGGGATGCCTCGGGACTGCGGGTGGAGAGCAGCCCCTGGTCGCCGCACCTAGAGAAAGTCTACATGCCTCAGTGAAGACCCAGCTCAGCCAAAAATAAATAAATACTTTAAAAAAAAAAAATAGCTTATTGAACTCTATCACAACACTTACTGTCACGATCACCCTGATCTCAGCACTACTAAATGTTGTGAATTTCTGGACTGATGAAAATCAACGGATTATTCAGCATGCAACACTTACCCACATACTGGCAATGGGCACCACCATGCACATCCCAGTTCTCACCTCCTGTTACATCGGCTTCCACTCCCTGTTTTGCCCATGGCCTAGCTGAAAGGGAGGCTGGAAAAACAAATACTGGCATTTTCAGCTTCTAGGGTGGGAAAAATTCCTGCTCTTTTATCTCTCCAGGGAGAAATTCTCCAAGCCCAAGAACACAGTTCAGATGCTGGGCAGCCAAGATAGAATGACTAATATTCCCTACAGGGAGATTTCAAAGAAATGTCCTCTTATGGGAAAAAAATCAGTCTCTTCTGAAGGGACTCAGAAAGATAGAAATATATTTGTGAAGCACCAGAATAGGAGAACTCCTTAGGCCGGAATATAAGGCCCTTACAATCCAACTGCTACAAACTGGACAATAAGCCAGCACCCTGTACAAAGTGTCAATAACATCTGTGCCATCAAGAAAGCCTGGCTTGGGAATTCCCTGGTGGTCCAGTGATTAGGACTTGGAGCTTCTACTATTTTTAATTTTAAAAATTAAAAATAAATTTAAAAAAACAGTCAGGCTTGAAGTTAGCATATTCTACCTGGTTTCTAATTATTTTGGAGCCAATTTTCCACCTCTGATGTGGCTATTAAGCCTAAAAGAGGGGTCATCAATGTGCCTCAGCTTCCCCAAGGCGGCAAGGCTCCAGGAACCCAAAAACGGACAGCAACATCTACTTACAGAAAAGTGGCAGCTGATTGTCTTGCCACTCTGCTCATGTGCTTGCATGGAAACAAGATGGCCCCAATCACACAGGATGGCCTAAAAAAAGCATTCCCACACTGCCTGAAAAAATTAAGTCACAGGAAACATACCAACCAGCATCCAAACCAGAGAACTCACCTGACAAAGGGCCCTCTCATTAATGACGGAAATATGCCACTAAAATATCTCTATTTCTTTCCCATCACTCCTCAGTAAGGGCCAGGAAATCCCTCTGCAATTGATTCCTTTATTAAAAATTATATAGTCTTCTTATTACAACAAATAAGAAGAATGTTGGATCTCTCCCTTTCTTGAGGCCAATCAAGTCTTATCCTCCAAGGCCCTCGATCCATTAAAAATCTGCAGTAACCTATTTGCTGTGTGTATAGATGGACCCAAATGTGGTTAATCCACTCTTCAATCAGTAAAAAATATAAATAAATTTTAATATAATCATCAGTAATACCATTCAGTCAATCATACCATTTTTGTGATCTTGAGCAAGTTACTTAGCCTCTCTGTGCCTCAGTTTCCTCTTCTGTAAAAAGGAATAAGAGTACCAGCACCTCACAGGGTTGTTACAAGAAATAAAAGAATTATTACATAAATATGTTACTTGTCATATACTAAATATCATATAAATATTATATGTAAATTTATTATTATGATAAAGCACTTACAACCAGGCTATGTCCATGGTGACTCTAGTTTAATCATACAGGGTTGTACCAGTCTTAACGGCCATCATTAAAAAGTCTACAAATAATAAATGCTGGAGACAGTGTGGAGAAATGGGAACCCTACTGCACTGTTGGTAGGAAAGTAAATTGGTACAACCAATATAGTTTTAGTTTCCTCAAGAAACTAAAAACAGAGCTACCATGTTATTCAACAATCCCCACTTCTGGGCATATATCCAAACAAAATTACAATTCGGAAAGATACATGAACCCCTATGTTCCTAGCAGCACTATCTGCAATAGCCAAGACAGGGACACAACCAAAGTCTCTATCGACAGATGAATGAATAAAGACATGAGATATACATATGTATATGCTGCTGCTGCTGCTAAGTCACTTCAGCCGTGTCCGACTCCGTGCGACCCCATAGACGGCAGCCCACCAGGCTCCCCCGTCCCTGGGATTCTCCAGGCAAGAACGCTGGAGTGGGCTGCCATTTCCTTCTCCAGTGCATGAAAGTGAAAAGTGAAAGTGAAGTCGCTCAGTGGTGTCCGACTCTTAGCGACCCCATGGACTGCAGCCCACCAGGCTCCTCCATCCATGGGGTTTTCCAGGCAAGAGTATTGGAGTGGGGTGCCATTGCCTTCTCTGACATATGTATATACATGTGTATATATGTATATATACATACACACCCATACACACGATGGAGTATTACTCAGTCATTAAAAAGAATGAAATAATGTCATTTGTAGCAACATGGATGGACTCAGAAATTATCATACGAAGTGAAATAAGTCAGAAAGAAAAAGACAAATACTGTAATACACCACTTACACGTAGAATCTAAAATATGACACAAACGTATCTGCAAAACAGAAACAGACTCACAGGCAAGGCAAATAGATTTTTGATTGCCAGATGCGGGGAAGGGAAGGAAGGATTGGGAGTTTGGGATTAGCAGAAGTAAACTATTACATACAGGATGGATAATAAAAAATGTCCACCTGTATAGCAAGGGAACTATATTCAATATCCTGTGCTAAACTGTAATGGAAAAGAACATGAAAAATTATATGAAGTATTTTTGGTACTTTAATAAATTTTTTAAAAAACATACAGCATTGTATATTTGAAAGCTAAGCAGATCTTAAGAAAAAGCATTCCCACCTCACCAACACACACACACACACACACACACACACACAGAGTTCTAACTATGTGAGGTGACAGATGGATTAATTCTCTTGACCTTGGCAGTCATTCCACGATGTGTATGTATTCTAAACCATCACACTGTACACTCTGACGTATACAATTTACCAATGATTTGTCAATAAACTTATAAAAGACACGGTTATCACCACAGAGTAATATTTTCATAAGTAGCACAGCTCTCCAGGTGTCGCCTAGAAGTTCTGAAGGAGGGCTGCTGCGATAATACTGGCAAAAAAGGGCACCTGGGAGCAACACCCCGGGGTTTAGGACGAGCTTTCACCTCATCCACTATCCACCTCTGAAAGCCAGGGAATTGACAGCGCTAAACAACTGTGTGTGTCGTGAACACTGGAGTGTGCATTCAGAAACGTCCGGCTACCCCACTGTTTTGTGTGATGAGCTGCTTGGTCCCCTGGCCCCACCCCTGGAAGGGTCCGTCTGCCCCTGGCCTGTGTCAGGTCTGGCTCTAAGGGGATTCGGGGCCCACTCTGTTCTCTGTCGAGGGAAAGGGTAGCCAATACGCATAACACAGCAACAGATGTGCCCTGCTGCAACTGCCCCTCTCAAGCCTTACTCTGAGTGTCTCCCTGTTCCTGTCTCTGAAGCCCACGTGTGCCCCACCACAGTGACTGGCTCCCAGTCACAACACCCTATACCTGCCTCTCTGCTCTGCCAGTCTGCTCAGAGCCCCACATCCACCTGTCTAGACTGTCTCGTCTAGCTCTGACCAGTTCCCCTGGAGCACAGAGAAGCCAGCCTAAACAATCTAACTTCAGGAAGTCCCTTGTGTCCCCTTCCTAGGGCTGCTGTAAAAATCAACACAACTTGGTGGCTTTAAACAGCACTTATTCTCTCGTGGCAGTGGGGACCAGAAGTCCAAAATCAAGGTGGCAGCAGGGCCTCGCTCTCTCCAAAGGCTCTAGGAGAGAATCCTCCCTTGCTTTTCTAGGCCCAGGAGGCTCCTGGAGTGCTCTGGTTTGTGGCAGCATCACTCCAGTCTCTTGCCTCCATCTTGCCATGGCCTCTTCCCTGTGTCTCTCTGTGCCCTCTCCCTTCTTAGAAGGACACCATTCAATGGTTTTAGGGTTCCATCCTATATCTATGATAATTTCATCTGAATTCTTACCTTAATTACATTCTGAAAGAACTATATTTTCAAGTAAGGATACATTCAAAGTTCCACATGGACATGAATTTTGGGAAGACATTATTTATTCCATTACACTCCTAGAGTCATAAGAGGGGAAACAGAGGCCCCTGTGGCATATGAATCCAGCATCACTGATGAAATACAATGTTACTGAGCATATTTTGGCAAATCAAGCAAACGTGATGGATGGTGTTGTTCACAAAACAATTATTATCGAAACCAACAGTCTGGGAAGTGAAAGAAAAGGCTAGGTCAGTCTCCATAGATAAGGGCATCTTTGAAATAGAATATAGGTCCCAAAATTGCTAAGGCAAAAAAAAAGATGACTTTAAAATCATCCATTTAGAACTAGAGAGAGAATAATTTGTATGTGTGTTAAAGACATGTTCTTTAGTATTGTTTGCAATGGAAAAACCTCCTTCCAAAGAATACAACCTTTAAAAGACTCTGAGATAAACCGCTGCTCACAATTAGTTCACAAGTAAGCAAGAGGAAGCCAAAAAGTACCCTAGCCAACAATAAAATGTGATCAGTCATAGCATTGCAATCAGACACTATAATAAATTCTAGAAGTGTCACTGAAGAAATTTTAATCAAATAATGAAATTTTTTCAGTGACAGGGAAATAATGCTCAAGTACAGTTGCAGCTTCATTTTCTGATTTTAAAAAGACAGTCTTTTAAAAATAGCATTTGAGAAGACTTTCACTGTTTGTCACTTAGAATTTTATCTCCACTGCCAGAGATGAGATCCCTGTCTCTTTTACTAGGGTAAGCACCCCACTGCCCTCTCCTCCTGATGCCTACTTCAAGCCCATCACAGTATCTGCTGGGACCCTCACTTGCCTCTAAACCCTGGAGACTCAAGACTATGACAGCGATGGCAGAGCTCACTGGGTTCCTGCCCTGCAGTCGGCCCAGGGAAGGCTCTAACACCCAAACCCTAGTTCTTTCAGGCCTTCTGTTACACTGGGAACCAATCACTGCAGTCCCATCCTCATTTTTTAGCATTAGGTGGAAGTGAGATAGTCAGATATTAAATAGGGTATTGTGTTCTGATTTTTTCTCTGTTTCCATCTTCATGTTTCATATTAGATAGAAAAGATCATAGTTGTTAAAAGTCTATAAGTAGCCAGCTGAAAAAAACAAACAACATTTTAAAAGGAGCCTTAAATCATGAGTATCTGCCTATTTTTTATTTGGAGGCAAACGAATTCAGTCTTTTGTTCGGTCCTCTTGTCTTTCAAAGGGAGTGGTACCTGCACCAGGCTAAATCAAATGTCAGTTTCAATACAACTGAGAAGGCAATAGAGAGAAGACAAAGAAATGATGGTGGAGGAGGGGGAAAGGGAGGATTTCTTTCTATGGATCCATGAAAACAACATTCAGTGATGTTTCCCCTGGTGGATTTTAAATCTGGCAGGTCATACCTTCAGTACACTTAGTGGTTTCTGGATTAAAACACACTGAAAGCCAAACACCCCACCATACTAGCAGGCTGATTAAGAGAGCTTTTTAAACCTTGATGGTTTCCCTTTGGTCATTCAATGTTAGTTTCAGCTGAAAAGTGAAAATCTAACACAAGGATGACCTTTTCTACTGGAAATTTCCCTGGCTTATGGTAACATGACCGAGACAAGCAGTCATTATACCGTAGTTCACCACGTTTAGGAACAAAAGAAGCAGAGTTGAACATCTACGTTCCTGCAAGAAATCCATGGCTTACAACTTATCAAACAGTAAATGTTGCAGGGAGCTCAGTTATTTAAAAAAAAAAAAAAAAGATTTATAACAAAACCAAGTAGGGTTTGGTTGGGTGGGAAGGCCAAGTGCCATCACGACTCAAAGATCACCAGTTACCTCTGCTAGAGTCAGTCAATTACATAATAAAGAAATGCTTAGTAGTATAGCCTAAAGTCAGGTAGGTTGATTCCACCAGTTCCATTCTTCTTTCTCAAGATTGCTTTGGCTATACGAGGTTTTTTGTATTTCCATACAAATTGAGAAATTATTTGTTCTAATTCTTTGAAGAAGACCTCTGGTAGCTTGATAGGAATTGCATTGAATCTATAGATTGCTTTAGGTAGTATACTCATTTTCACTATATTGATTCTTCCAATCCATGAACACGGTACATTTCTCCATCTGTTTGTGTCCTCCTTGATTTCTTTCATCAGTGTTCTATAGTTTTCTATATACAAGTCTTTTGATTCTTTAGGTAGAAATACTCCTAAGTATTTTATTCTTTTTGTTTCGATGGTGAATGGAATTGTTTCCTTAATTTCTCTTTCTGATTTCTCACTGTTAGTGTATAGGAATGCCAGGGATTTCTGTGTGTTGATTTTGTATCCTAAAACTTTGCTATATTCACTGATTAGCTCTAGTAATTTTCTCGTAGAGTCTTTAGGGTTTTCAATATAGAGGATCATGTCATCTGCAAACAGAGAGAGTTTTACTTCTTTTCCAATCTGTATTCCACTGCTGGGCATATACACCGAGGAAACCAGAATTGAAAGAGCCACGTGCACCCCAATGTTCATCACTGCATTGTTTACAATAGCCAGGACATGGAAGCAACCTAGATGCCCATCAACTGACGAATGGATAAGAAAGCTGTGGTATATATACACAATGGAATATTACTCAGCATTAAAAAAAAATTCATTTGAAGCAATTCTACTCAGATGGACGAAACTGGAGCCCATTATCCAGAGTGAAGTAAGCCAGAAGCAAAAACAACAATACAGTATATTAACACATATATATGGAATTTAGAAAGACAGTAAAGAGAACCCAACATGGGAGACAACAAAAGGAACGCAGATGTATAGAATAGACTTGTGGACTTTGTGGATGAGGGTAAGGGTGGGATGATATGGGAGAAGGGCATTGAAGCATGTTAATGTCATGTGTCTAATCAATCGCCAGCCCAGGATTGATGCTCGGGACTGGTGCAGCGAGATTTCCCGGGGGGGAGGGAGGAGAGAGGGGGGACCCGGAGGGGAAGCGTATGTAAACCCATGGTGATATCATAACAATGTATGGCAAAAACAATAATAAAAAATAAATAAATAAAAATAAAAAAATAAATAAAGGAAAAAAAAAAAAAGAAATGCTTAGACAGAAAAGCCATTCTTACATATGGCACTAGCCTCAGTCTAGAGCAGCAATATTCAAGGCAGCAGTCTCTGTCTGGTTGCTTATCTCCAGTAGGATTAATGCTCAAAACACAGTGCTACTGTTCTGTCTGCAACTGACATCAGTCAGGCTGTTTTTGATCATTTTAATATGGAAACAGGCTCAAAATCAGCCTTCCATTTGACTTGATGACAGTCATTGCTCATGGCAAGGAGGGTCCAGTGAGATAGTCTGCAGGCTTCCAGGGCAGATTTTTCAAACTCTTTTGCACTTCCATCTGGTTTTTAAGACTGTATCATCTGCTTTTTCCAGAATGCTTCAAATTGCTTGAAAATAGCTGGAGATGTAAAATAAATACAGCAATAAGCCTCAAAATGTAGAAAAGCTGCCGAGTTCCCTTCCTTTGCTTGTTTTAACTATCCTAGAAGGATCAAACTAAAAACAAAAAATTAATCCTGATGCTGTCAGCCTACATACAGCAACTAGCTACTTCTACCTTGGAAGAGGTGAGCGAGTTTAAACGTTTATGCCATTCATTCTTAATACAGTCACTGTATTAGTAAATAAAAACACTTAATGTCCAGTTAAATTTGAATTTCAGATACACAATGAATAATATTGTTGTGTTAGTATACCCTTGTAAATAACTGCTTGCACAAATTCCTGTTCCTGTTCAAAGCATTATCTACATGGGACATACTTATACTATAAAATTATTCATTGTGTTATCTGAAATTCAAATTTAACCAAGTATCTCATATCTTATCTGGCAACTACATCTCTTGCAAAATATGGAACCTAAAATTGTAGGCTTGAGGTTGATACGTTATATCTCAGTCCCAAAGTGATATTTAACCATGTTTGATAAAGTTTAGATTGGCAATTCCTAGTTCCCTGAAATGTCAGTTCATTATGTTTCTGCTCTCCAGACTTCCCAAACAGTTTCCCTTCCAAGCTCCAAAACAGGCTGTCTAAGTCCTCACTAAGCTGTTTCCTTTGCCTAAAGAACACCCTGCTCTTGGATAAATATCACCAAGTACAAGAGGATGTGAATTTGCATATCTGTGTGCATGCAGAAACCCAGTGCCCTCAGCTGACAATATTCCAATTGTCAAATCCACTTTCTATATGAAGAATTATTTCGGGATTATATTTTAAAATGCCTCTTCATCACAGTATCATGGGTTTAGCTAGTATCACCCAAAGTCACTACAATCTTCTGGCAAAACTAAAACCACAATTATTCCTAGATAAAATATAACTCTGAAGTTTCATTTGGCAAATAGAGGAAAAGCAATAACTAAACCTACTTCTTTTGTCCAGATAATAATGAAGCAGGTGTTTAAAGGAAGGTATGTGGGACTTCCCTGGTACTGCAGTGGATGGGAGTCTGCCTGGCAATGCAGGGCATGCGGGTTCGATCCCTGGTCTAGGAGGTTTCCATATGCCGCAGAGCAGGTGGATCCATGTGCTGCAGCTGCTGGGCCTGCACTCTAGAGCGGGTTATCTGCAACTACTGAGCCCGAGTGTCGCAACAACTGAAACCTGCATGTTCTGGGGCTTGCGAGCCACAAGGAGCAAGCCCCTGTGCTGCGACCACTGAGCCTGAATGCGGCGACTACTGAAGCCCATGCACCTAGAGCCTGAGCTCAGCAACAAGAGAGGCCATCGCAACGAGAAGCCTAAGCTCCACAGCCGAGAGTAGCCCCTGCTCTCCACAACTAGCGACAGCCTGAGCAGCAGGGAAGGCCCAGCAGCGGCAAATAAATAAATACAGACATATTTAGAGGAAGGGATGCATGTATAAAACTCCAATTCCTGTGAGAAACAATAATATAATGCCATGTATCTCTTTTAGTGAATTAGCCTAATTAACACTCTCTTCCTCCTTCTAGTCCTTGACATGAAGAATATTAATACACCACTGTTTTGAAGAACTGGAAGAGAAAAAGACCAATTAACTTCTTGCTGTAGGTTATATGCTACTTGGAAAAGAGATATGGAAGTCATTAGTGCTGCTGGCCAGGATTTCATTCTTCTCCTGGGGAGACACTGTCAGATTAGACTGTCTTGTCCTATGCGATAAAGTGTGGTTATAGGGGGATATATGGCCAGCTCTTGCCCATTAGTAGAGAACAGAAATACTGTGTGTGGCTTCAGCCCTAAATCTCCTAATCATTGGTTCAAAATGCTCTAGTGCTCTCTTCTCTCTCTGATTCAAAACCAGCATATTCAAGATTGTCGCTGTTTGGTTAAAGTCCTTAATCGACCTCCATGAACACACTTCCTGGTAACTAATGATAATTATATAACATGTATAAGAAATGCACTTCTGTTGTTTTAAACTACTAAGGTTTGAGATTATTTGTTATTGCAGCAGAGCTCAGCCTAGCTTAGCTCAGGAGATGTGCAATTATTGAAGTTTTAGTATATATCCAGTCAAATGAGTCTAAGAAACATTCTATACATTCTCTTTAGAGCCTTAAAACTTGCTGAACAGTTAAGGTTATATCTTTATCACTTTCAATTCTCAACAAACTATTATGATAACTACAAATTATTATCTCTGTTTTATTGATGGAAAAATAAACAAATGACCTAGTAAGTAGATGTTTAAAGTCACAAAGAAAGTAAATGACTGAGAAGGAATCTGAACCCATATCCATTGGGAACTATAAACCACGCTTTCTACCACCTCACTATACTGGCATTCAATTTAGCTCTGCAAGTTAGTAAAGGAAAAATCTCCATAGTAGAGGGAGCAAGTCTTGGAACCCCATGGAGGGTGTCCCATGGATGCTTTACTCCCCTTTTTGTATGTTGACAGGTCTTGACTATGGGCTGAAAATATAGGGCTACATGTATAATGTCAGAGACCATCTTTGGAACTACATAGGGAAATTGGAGATTCTTTAAACCACAATTTATTTATCTATGCAAAGGATGCAGAAGAAGAAGATAAAAAAACTAAAGAACCATCCTATATAGCAGCCACCTGTATCTCTGCTAAACATTATAGGCAGTGTGTAAGTGGAGATCAGTTCTTGCCATACCCCACTGCTATACTCAGAAGAACCAATAACATCAATACCATCTTGTTCATGTTTTTTAAGGGGAATTCTTCTGTAACTTCCGTCATAGGTGGAATATCAATTAGATAATGGACTATACAGTCCATGGACTTCTCCAGGCCAGAATACTGGAGTGGGTAGCCTTTCCCTTCTCCAGGGATCTTCCTAACCCAGGGATCGAACCCAGGTCTCCTCTCCCGCATTGCAGGAGGGCTCTTTACCAGCTGAGCCACAAGGGAAGCCCAAAAATAGTGGAGTGAGTAGCCTATCCCTTCTCCAGGGGATCTTCCTGACCCAGGAATCGAACCAGCGTCTCCTGCATTGCAGGCGGCTTCTTTACCAACTGAGCTATCAGGGAAACCTATAACTTTCATCATAGGTAGAATATCAATTAGATAATGTGGCCTTGGGCACTACAATGCTAACATTTCAAACGCCCCATTGCTCATAAGCTTGTCTCAAACCCGTTATATGAACACAGACTCCGTCTTAGCGACAAATTTTTTAACTTCTGAGATTCAATGTCCAGGCAAACAGGGCACATTACTTCATTTTAAGATTCCTTCTTGTTAGTATTAAGCTGAATATATTTGCTTATTTGGAAAAAAGGAATAAAGTTTATATTACAGATTCAGATTTATTCCTAAAAATATCTTTCTTCATCAGCTTAATTACTAATAATAGGCTGGTTGCCATTTTAAGAGGAGTATCAGAATCAGATATACCATGAGAAACAAGTAAATCCAAACACTGACTCAAATGGCCTCACTTTCAAGGACTCTGAATTTCTCTACACCGTATCCCCTATGAATCTCAATCATTTTATTCTTGGAGAAGTGGTGGGGAACCTGGGAACAAAAATCCAGAGGACCATATTTCATTCAGGCCACTAACAAGTCTTCCCCCAAATCCAAACCTCAACAGGAACTGAAGCAAAACCTTTACACTGGAGCTGCAAAACCAGCCAAGAGAAACAATGCATCACAAACTAACGTGTCAAAACAATTATCTAGCTAAGACCAACTGTTAGAATCATAGTGAATTCACGCTTTTGACACTGCAAAAAGCAAGCCTTCAAAGGCATACTCAGAACTTAAAAGTCTTCCTTTTACTGAAAAATAAGTGAAATTCTACGAAAATTCATTTTAGCTTTCCAGGGCTCTCACTTTCAAAGTCAATCATCTGTACAGGTTTTCTTGCCTTTATCATTTGCACTAGCTCAATGGTTCAGTAATATATTAAGAACAGCATACGTGAAGTAGATTTGTAACTGGAAATAGAACTTTCCTTCTTTTTCAGGTTAAAAAAAAATGACTCAGAATTAACTATTGTCTTTCTGTTAATTCTGAGAATAACACAGAAAGAATAAGGGCTATACTTTCCTAAAACAGAAATGTAGTAAATACTTCAAAGTTAAGTTATTCTGCCTTACAATCTTCTTTTTTTTTGGAGGGGGGGTTCATTTCTACAGAAAGATAAAAATGTAGTTTTCACAATCAGACCTGGATCCCTTTCCAGCCTAATAACGCATCAGCTAGAGCCAGGTGGAAGAAACCTAATGCTGATGTATACCAGACCCAATAGCTGGTTTCCCCAAGGAAGTGGATTAGCAGCATGATCACGGCACACAGCTCACTGCAGAAAACTATAGCCTCTGACTTTTTGTCTTCTACCAAAATAGCCATCAGAGAGGAAGGACAGAAGAATTGTGCATAGTCTGGAGCCAGCTGGAAAGAAGTGAAGATGGTTAGACTTGATCTACCAATGGTAACTCTAAATGCCCTTTGCACCCTTATGAGGTCCAATATAAGAAGCTGGTTCTGTTAGTCAAATTTAATCATCCCCAAATCAGGTTACTAGTGATTAGTGCTACAGCAATACAGAATTGATTTTAATTTCTCATAACACATTACAACATATAAAATCTATTGCCTTTTAAAAAACAGGATAAGCTCATTTTATTTTTTTGAAATAATGATAAAATGCATTACTTGTTTTTGTTTGCCTATTCTCTTCCACCATGCCGCATGGTTTCACATGGTTTGAGGGATCTTAGTTCCTCAACTATGGACTGAACCCAGGTCCTGGGAGTGAAAACACTGAGTCCTAACCACAGTACCACCGAGGAATTTCCTAATTTTTACTTTTTACAGGAGTATAGTTGATTTACAATGTTGTATTAGTTTCAGGTGTACAGCAGAGTGATTCAGTTTTATATATATATATATATACACACATACATACATATGTATATATACATACATACATACATATATCTGTTCTTTCTCAGACTCTTTTTCCATTTAGGTTATTACAGAATACTGAGTAGAGTTCACTATGCTATAAAGTAGGTCTTTGTTGATTTTCTATTTTATAATAGTGTGCATATGTTAATCCTAAACTCCTAATTAGGACATGTTAATTTAATAAGTAGAGGAACATCAACAAATAAGGATTTTTAAATAAACAGTAAGTTTCTACAATTTTTCCTGGGTAATCAGGAAAGTGTGAATATGAAAAATTAATATAAGACAAATAGCTGTAGAAAATGATACAAATTGTACTGAAAACATGAAAGACTGATCTAGATGGCTGGTCACACAAAAAGTAGAAAGTATGTGTGCTGGTGGGTAAAGAGGTCATCCCATAGTCAATTTCAAAGTTTACCAAGATAAAGAATTACCTAAATATTCTAAAGGAAAGAGATGAAAGAAACCACCAGAGTTCATTGTTAATCATGAGATGAGGCACACATACTTTTTACTGAAATATAACTGATATAACAGTATAACAATGAATTGAGATATGTGTATTTTGCAAAATAATAACCAAAATAAGTCTAGTTAACATTCATCACCACACATAGCTACCAATTTTTTTTCTCTTATGATGAGAATTTTTAAGAGCTGTGCTCTCAGCAACTTTCAAATCTACAACACAGTACTATTAACTAGTCATCCTGCTGTACATTACATTCCCAGGACTTATATCTAAAATTTGTATCTTTTGACTTTGACCACCTTCACCCATTTCACCCACTTGTCACATTCTATGTAATTTTTCACAAAATATTACAACATATACACTGCATTGCCTTCAATTAGTCCTCCTTCCTAGAAAGGGTGATTACTATTTAATATGACATTCCACAGGATAGCAAATTGTTAACTTGATTCTGCTTTGATGAAGAGTTTCTGCTTAGCACAGACTCTTAAGTTCTGCTTTAACTTCAAGTTCATCATATCAATAAACTCTAATATTAGCATCAATAAAACTTGACCCTTCAGGAGACATGTCATCAAATGGTCTTTCTCCAAGCCATTCTTTCACAAAGCTCTCTATCTAAGAAAGACAAGAATTCTCTAATAACAAGAAATGTTGAGCATCTTTTCACGTGCCTATTGGCTATCTGTATGGCTTCTCTGGAGAAATGTGTATTTAGGTCTTCTGCCCAGTTTTCGATTGAGTTGTTTTTTTGATACTGAGTTGCATGAGTAGTTTATATATTTTCAAAATTAATCCTTCGTCAGTCACATCATTTCCAATATTTTCTCCCAGTCCACAGGTTGTCTTTCTGCTTTGTTTATGGTTTCCTTTGTTGTGCAAAAGCTTTTAAGTTTGATTAGGTCCCATTTATTTTTCCTTTTATTTCTATTATCTTGGGAGATGGATCTAAGAAAATATTGCTACAATTTACATCAAAACATATTTTGCCTATGTTCCCTTCTAGGAGTTTCATGGTGTCATGTCTTATCTTTAAGTCAGTTTGAGTTTATTTTTGTATTTGGTAGGAGAAAGTGTTCCAACTTCACTGATTCACAGGCAGCTGTCTAGCTTTCCCCAACACCACTTGCCAAACAGTCTTTTCTCCATTGTATATTCTTGCCTCCTTTGTCAAAGACCAATTAACCATAGGTGAGTAGGTTTACTTATGGGCTCTCTATTCTCATCCATATGTCTGGTTTAATGCCAATACCGCCCCATTTTGATTAGTGTTGGGGGATTCCCTGGTAGCTCAGCTGGTAAAGAATCTGCCTGTAGTGCAGGAGACCTCAGTTTGATTCTTGGGTCGGGAAGATCTGCTGGAGAAGGGATAGGCTACCCACTCCAGTACTCCTGGGCTTCCCTAGTGGCTCAGCTGGTAAAGAATCCACCTGCAATGCAGGAGACCTGCGTTCAATCCCTGGACTGGGAAGATCCCCTGGAGAAGGGAACGGCTATTCACTCTGGTATTCTGGCCTCGAGAATTCCATGGACTGTATAGTCCCATGGCATCACAAAGAGTTGGACACAACTGCGCAACTTTCACATCACTTGATTACTGTAGCTTTGCAGTGTTGTCTTATGTCTGGAAGAGTTATGACTCTGGCTTTGTTCTTTTTCCTCAGGACTGCTTTGGCAACTCTGGGTCTTCTATGGTTCCATAAAATCTTTAGGATTATTTGTTCTCACTCTGTGAAAAATGTCACTCAATTTGATAGGAATCACTTTAAATTTGTTTTGGGGAGTAAGTCCATTTTAACAATGTTAATTCTTCTAATCCAAGAGCATGGGATATCTTTCCATCTTTCTATTTCCATCTATGATTTTCTTTATGAATGTTTTATAGTTTTCAGCATCTAAAACTTTTATCTCCTTGGTTAGATTTATTCCGAGGTATTTTTTAATGTGATTTTAAATGGGATTTTTTTTTTTACTTTTGCATATTTTATTGTTAGTGTAAAGAAATGCAACAGATTTGGGTATATGAATCTTGTATCCTGCTGTCTTGCTGAGTTCATTTATCAGTTCTAATAGTGTTTGTGTGGCAATTTTAGGGTATTCTATACAGAATATTGGGCTTCCCTGATGACTCAGTGGTTAAGAACCTGCCTGCCAAGGCAGAAGACATGGGTTCAAACCCTGGGTTGGGAAGATCCCCTAAAGAAGGAAATGGCAACCCACTCTAGTAGTCTTGCCTGGGAATTCCCAGGGACAGAGGAGCCTGGTGGGCTACAATCCATGGGGCTGCAAAGAGTCGGACATGACTTAGTGACTGAAAATGCATGCATAAACAGAATATCATGTCATTTGTATATAATGATAATTTTACCTCTTCCCTTCCAACTTGGATAATTTTATTTCTTTTTCTTGTCTGACTGCTATGACTAGTACTTCCAAAACTATGTTGTATAGAAGTGGTGAGAGTGGGCATCTTTGTCTTGTTCCATAATTTTCTGGGAAAGCTTTCAGCTTTTTATCATTTAGTATTCTGTTGACTGTGACTTTGTCATAAATGACTTTTATTATGCTGAGATATTAAATATCTTAATTTATTTAAGGACATTCTTGACTTGCCTTACTGGTTCCTGGACTTTTGCTTGATCAGCAAATATACCTAAAAGCCCTTCTCTTTTAAATCATTCATAGTGAGTGCAAAACTGGAATCACATTCAGACATACACACAAAACCTCAGATTCTGATACTCCAGAAATTAAAGGAAAGTTGCTCTAAGTAAGACTGAATCTGACCCTCTATAAATAAGTGGAATTTCTGATTTCAACTTTGAGGTTGATCAGAAATGTAACAACGAGCAAAATTTTCAATGGTTCCTATCTGACCTTTTCTCCCTTGCCCATATCCTCATTCCCAACATGATTAGAAACAGACTGAAGATCCACTCTTGGGTCCTGAATACAAACATTATGACAAGAGAACCCATAACGGCAATAGCTAAACCTTCAGCTTCAAAGAGGGCTGCTTCTCAGTTATGAAAGTTGTGTCCAACAGTTCTTCACAGGTACTTTTAGGGAATTATGCTCTCATAACAGACCATTTAGAACTGTGCTTTGATGTCAACAAGCATCAAGCAGGATTTGTAGCATAAGCTCAAATTCCCCAAATAAACCCCAGCTTTACAAACAGAACTATGCTCTCTACCACAGAGCATAGTTGATGGGCCATTTACCCTTTCATCAAAACTCTTACGAAATGCATAGCTCTATCAGACTCTCATATATTTGCTCCATTCCTGTGGATCTTCATCTGACGATATTAGATAACAATACTCTATTATTATCAATGATAATTGTGGCTATCATTTAAAACATAGACTTGACCCATAGCCTAATTTCTGTCATTTGAATTTAGCAACATCATGGCCAGGGATTTTCAATCAGGGATGTACAACAGACTTGTCTGTGGAGTTTAATAATAATGCAGATGTCTAAGACCCACACCAGACTTAAAGAATTTTTTACGTGATATTCTTGACATCTTCTAATAGGATTATTATGCTATATTTCAAGGTTTTTTTCACTGTAAGCATTCTATTCCTCCATTTTTGTAAAACCAGAAGTAAACTCGCTGAGTTCTTTGTTTAAAAAAAATAGCTTTATTTATTATCTTTTGAAACATTCTAACTTGAGGGGAATGATTTTATTATCTTGCTTTTCATGTCACATTATGTGTCACATTTATTATGAACTGTCATCAGACTTTTCACATTTGAAAATTACTAGCAGTAAATTAACCAAAATCACTTTTCAGTTTCTATCATCTACAGATGTTCGTTTGCCTCAGATACTTGCCTGAAAGTTCTATTATCAGGTTCAGGCCAGGGTTTGCGTCTTCAGCAAAGAAGAATACTCTCAACAGTCCCATGGTAAAAGCCCAGATATTTTAAATAATTGACATTTCAAAGAACAGACTCTTGGATATAGGCGTTTAATGACACCTGAGTCAAGACTCACAGATTTTTAGTCCAGAAGCAGACAATTTCATGCTACAGCTAACCCAGGATCAGGTGGAATAAGAATTAATTAGAGTCCATCCTAAATGGCCTCATAAGTGAAATTTTACAACTACTTTACTGTTGTTATTGTTGTTGTCATTGCTTTAAGGAGTCTGGGAATAGGCTACTTGTTTATTTATTTATTTGGCCACACTCGTAGGGATGTGGGATCTTAGTTCCCTGACCAGAGGTCACACCTGCGACACCTGCATTGGAAGCACAGCATCTTAACCACTGGTCTGCTAGGGAAGTCCCCTGAAATATTGTTGTTTAAATGGTCCATCTTCTGGATCTATTAGAAAGTCCCTCTCTATCTACTTCAACTACTTTTTTGTGATACAATTTAGAAGATTCTTATATGAATTTTATTGTGCCTATCTTTGCATGAAATGTTCCCTTGGTATCTCTCTTCATCTTGAAGATATCTCTAGTCTTTCCCATTTTATTTTTCTCCTCTGTTTCTTTGCACTGATCACTGAGGAAGGCTTTCTTATCTCTCCTTGCTACTCTTTGGAACTCTGCATTCAGATGGGTATATCTTCCCATTTCTCCTTTGCCCTTCACTTCTCTTCTTTTCTCAGCTATTTGTAAGGCCTGCTCAGACAACCATTTTGCAATTTTGCATTTCTTTTCCTTGAAGATGCTCTTGATCGCTGCCTCCTGTAAAATGTCACAAACCTCTGTCCATAGTTCTTCAGGCACTCTGTCTATCTGATCAAATCCCTTGAATCTGTTTGCCACTTCCACTGTATAATCGTAAGGGATTTGATTTAGGTCACACCTGAATGGTCTAATGGTTCTCCCTGCTTTCTTCAATTTAAGCCTGAATTTGGCAATAAGGAGTTCATGATCCTAGCCACAGTCAGCTCCTGGTCTTGTTTTTGCTGACTGTATAGAGCTTCTCCATCTTTGGCTGCAAGGAATATATTCAATCTCATTTGAGTATTGACCATCTGCCCATGTCCATGTGTAGAGCAGTCTCTTGGGTTGCTGGAAGAGAGTGTTTGCTATGACCAATGTAGTCTCCTGGCAAAACTCTGTTAGCCTTTGCCCTGCTTTATTTTGTACTCCAAGGCCAAACCTGCCTGTTATTCCAGGTATTTCTTGACCTCCTACTTTGCATTCCAGTCCCCTATGATGAAAAGGACATCTTCTGGGGGTATGAGTTCTAAAAGGTCTTGTAGGTCTTCATAGAACTGTTCAGTTTCAGCTTTTTCAGAGTTACTTGTTAGGGACTAGATTTGGATTACTGTGATACTGAAGGGTTTGCCTTGGAAACAAACAGAGATCATTCTGTCATTTTTGAGATTGTATCCAAGTATTGCATTTTGGACTCTTTTGTTGACTATGATGGCTACTCCATTTCTTCTACGGGATTCTTTCCCACAGTAGTAAATATAATGGCCATCTGAATTAAATTTACCCATTCCAGTCCATTTTAGTTAACTGATTCCTAAAATACTGATGTTCACTCTTGCCATCTCCTGTCTGACGACTTCCAGTTTACCTTGATTCATGGGCCTAACATTCCAGGTTCCTATGCAATATTATTGTGTACAGCATCAGACTTCACTTTCATCACCCTTTTTTCACTTTGGCTCCGTCCCTTCATTCTTTCTGGAGTTATTTCTCCACTCTTCTACAGTAGCATATTGAGCACCTACCAACCTGGGGAGTTCATCTTTCAGTGTCCTATCTTTTTGCCTTTTCATACTGTTCATGGGTTCTCAAGGCAAAAGTACTGAAGTGGTTTGCTGTTCCCTTCTGCAGTGGACCACATTTGGTCAGAACTCTCCACCATGACCAGTTGATCTTGGGTAACACTACTCAGCATGGCTCATAGTTCCATTGATTTAGACAAGGCTGTACTCCATGTGTTCAGTTTGATTAGTTTTCTGTGATTGTGGTTTTCATTGTGTCTGCCCTCTGACAGATAAGGATAAGAAGCTTATGGAAGTTTCCTGATGGGAGAGACTGACTATAGGGGAAATTGGGTCTTGTTCTGATGGGCGGGGCCATACTCAGTAAATCTTTAATCCAATTTTCTGTTGCTGGACTAGATGAAGCACAAGTTGGAATCAAGACTGCTAGGGAAAATATTAATAACCTCAATATGCAGATGATACCACACTTATGGCACAAAGCAAAGAACTAAAGAGCCTCTTGAGGAGAGTGAAAGAGGACAGTCAAAAAGTTGGCTTAAAAGTCAACATTCAGAAAACTAGGATCATGGCATCTGGTCCCATCACTTCATGGCAAACAGATGGGGAAACAGTTACAGACTTTATTTTCAGGGGCTCCAAAATCACTGCAGATGGTGACTGCAGCCATGAAATTAAAAGACACTTGCTCTTTGGAAGAAAAGATATGACCAGCTTAGACAGCATATTAAAAAGCAGAGATATTATTTTGCCAACAAAGGTCTGTCTAGTCAAAGGTATGGTTTTTCCAGTAGTGATGTATGGATGTGAGAGTTGAACCATAAAGAAAGCTGAGCACTGAATAATTGATGTTTTTGAACTGTGGTGTTGGAGAAGACTCTTGAGAGTCCCTTGGACTGTAAGGAGATCCAGCCAGTTAATCCTAAAGGAAATCAGTCCTGAATTTTCATTAGAACGACTGATGTTGAAGCTGAAACTCCAATACAATGGCCACCTGATGTGAAGAAATGACTCATTTGAAGAGACTCTGATGCTGGGAAAGATTGAAAGTGGGAGGAGAAGGGAACAAAAGAGAGTGAGATGGTTGGATGGTGTCACCGACTCAATGGACAACAGTTTGAGTATATTCCGGGAGGTGGTGATGGACATGGAGGCCTGGCATGCTGCAGATCCACGGGGTCGAAAAGAGTCAGACACAACGGAGCAACTGAACTAACTGAACTCTGTTGAAGGGAAGGGCTGCGTTCCCTCCTTGTTATTTGACCTGAGACCAAACTATGGTGGACGTAATGAAGAAATGGTATGGACCTAACAGAAGCAGATGATATTAAGAAGAAGTGGCAAGAATACACAGAACTGTACAAAAAAGATCTTCATGACCCAGGTAACCATGATGGTGTGATCACTCACCTAGAGTCAGACATCCTGGAATCTGAAGTCAAGTGGACATTAGGAAGTATCATGACGAACAAAGCTAGAGGAGGTGATAGAATTTCAGTTGAGCTATTTCAAATCCTAAAAGATGATGCTGAGAAAGTGCTACACTCAGTATGTCAGCAAATCTGGAAAACTCAGCAGTAGTCACAGGAATGGAAAAGGTCAGTTTTCATTCCTGTGCCAAAGAAGGGCAAGGGCAAAGAATGTTCAAACGACCACACAATTTAACTCATCTCACATGCTATAAAGTAATGCATAAAATTCTCCAAGCCAGGCTTCAAGAGTACAGGAACTGAGAACTTTCAGATGTTCTAAGCTGGATTTAGAAAAGGCAGAGGAACCAAATATCAAATTTCCAACATCTGGTGGATCATCAAAAAAGCAAAATAGCTCCAGCAAAACATCTATTCCTGCTTTATTGACTACACCAAAGCTTTTGACTGTATGGATCACAACAAACTGTGGAAAATTCTCCAAGATGGGAATACCAGACCACCTGACCTGCCTCCTAAGAAATCTGCATGCAGGTGAAGAAGCAAGAGTTAGAACTGTACATGGAATAACAAACTGATTCCAAATGAGGAAAGGAGTACATCAAGGGTGTATATTGTCACCCTGCTATTTAACTTCTATGCAAAGCACATCCTGAGAAATGCCAGGCTGGATGAAGCACAAGCTGGAATCAAGATGGCAGGGAGTAATATCAATAACCTCAGATATGCAGATGACACCACCCTCATGGCAGAAAGTGAGCACAAACTAAAGAGCCTCTTGATGAAAGTGAAAGAGGAGAGTGAAATAGTTTGCTTAAAGCTCAACAGATTATGGCATCCAGTCCCACCACTTCATGGCAAATCAATGGAGAAACAATGCAAACAGTGAGAGACTTGTTTTATTTGGGGGGAGCTCCAAAGTCACTGCAGAGAGTGAATGCAGCCATGAAATTAAAAGATGTTTGCTCCTTGGAAGAAAAGCTATGACCAACCTAAACAACATATTAAAAAGAAGAGATTTCCATACAAATTGTGAAATTATTTGTTCTAATCCTCTGAAAAAGACCTCTGGTAGCTTGATAGGAATTGCATTGAATCTATAGATTGCTTTGGGTAGTATACTCATTTTCACTATATTGATTCTTCCAGTCCACGAACACGGTATATTTCTCCATCAATTTGTGTCCTCTTTGATTTCTTTCATCAGTGTTTTATAGTTTTCTATATACAAGCCTTTGGTTTCTTTAGGTAGAAATACTCCTAAGTATTATATTCTTTTTGTTTCGATGGTGAATGGAATTGTTTCCTTAATTTCTCTTTCTATTTTCTCATTGTTAGTGTATAGGAATGCCAGGGATTTCTGTGTGTTGATTTTGTATCCTGAAACTTTACTATATTCACTGATTAGCTCTAGTAATTTTCTGGTAGAGTCTTTAGGGTTTTCAATGTAGAGGATCATGTCATCTGCAAACACAGAGAGTTTTACTTCTTCTTTTCCAATCTGGATCCCTTTAATTTCTTTATCTGCTCTGACTGCTGTGGCCAAGACTTCCAAAACTATATTGAATAGTAGTGGTGAGAGTGGACACCCTTGTCTTGTTCCTGACTTCAGGGGGAATGCTTTCAGTTATTCACCATTGAGGATAATGTTTGCTGTGGGTTTATCATATATAGCTTTTATTATGTTGAGGTATGTTCCTTCTATTCCTGCTTTTTGGAGGGTTTTTATCATAAATGGATGTTGAATTTTGTCAAAGGCTTTCTCTGCATCTATTGAGATAATCATGTGGTTTTTATTTTTCAATTTGTTAATGTGGTGTATTACATTGATTGATTTGCGAATATTGAAGAATCCCTGCATCCCTGGGATAAAGCCTACTTGATCATGATGTATGATCTTTTTAACGTGTTGTTGGATTCTATTTGCTAGAATTTTGTTAAGGATTTTTGCATCTATGTTCATCAGTGATATTGGCCTGTAGTTTTCTTTTTTTGTGGCATCTTTGTCAGGTTTTGGAATTAGGGTGATGGTGGCCTCGTAGAATGAGTTTGGAAGTTTACCTTCCTCTGCAATTTTCTGGAAGAGTTTGAGTGGAATAGGTGTTACCTCTTCTCTAAATTTTTGGTAGAATTCAGCTGTGAAGCCATCTGGTCCTGGGCTTTTGTTTTTTGGAAGATTTCTGATTATGGTTTCAATTTCCATGCTTGTGATGGGTCTATTATCTATCTCTTCCTGGTTTAGTCTTGGAAAGTTGTACTTTTCTAGGAATTTGTCCATTTCATCCAGGTTGTCCAGTTTATTTGCATATAGTTGCTGATAATAGTCTCTTATGATCCTTTGTATTTCTGTGTTTTCTGTTGTGATCTCTGTTTTCATTTCTTATTCTGTTGATTTGCTTCTTCTTCCTTTGTTTCTTGATGAGTCTGGCTAATGGTGTGTCAATTTTATTTATCTTCTCAAAGAACCAGCTTTTGGCTTTGTTGGTTTTTGCTATGGTCTCTTTGTATAGCCAAAGCAATCTTGAGAAAGAAGAATGGAACTGGAGGAATCAACCTACCTGACTTTAGGCTATACTACAAATCCACAGTCATTAAGACAATATGGTACTGGCACAAAGACGGAAATATAGATCAATGGAACAAAATAGAAAGCCCAGAGATAAATCCACACATCTATGGACACCTTATCTTTGACAAAGGAGGCATGAATATACAATGGAGAAAAGACAATGTCTTTAACAAGTGGTGCTGGGAAAACTGGACAGCCACTTGTAAAAGAATGAAACTAGAACACTTTCTAACACCATACACAAAAATAAACTCAAAATGGATCAAAGATCTAAGCATAAGACCAGAAACTATAAAACTCCTGGAGGATAACATAGGCAAAACACTCTCTGACATAAACCAAAGCGGGATCCTCTATGACCCACCTCCCAGAATATCGGAAATAAAAGCACGAATAAACAAATGGGACCTAATTAAAATTAAAAGCTTCTGCACGACAAAGGAAACTATAAGCAAGGTGAAAAGACAGCCTTCAGAATGGGAGAAAACAATAGCCAATGAAGCAACGGACAAACAGTTAATCTCAAAAATATACAAGCAACTCCTGCAGCTCCATTCGAGAAAAATAAACGACCCAATCAAAAAGTGGGCCAAAGAACTTAACAGACATTTCTCCAAAGAAGACATAAAAATGGCTAACAAACACATGAAAAGATGCTCAACATCACTCATTATCAGAGAAATGCAAATCAAAACCACAAGGAGGTACCACTTTACACCAGTCAGAATGGCTGCGATCCAAAAATCTACAAGCAATAAATGCTGGAGAGGATGTGGAGAAAAGGGAACCCTCTTACACTGTTGGTGGGAATGCAAACTAGTACAGCCACTATGGAAAACAGTGTGGAGGTTCCTTAAAATACTGAAAATAGAACTGCCATATGACCCAGCAATCCCACTGCTGGGCATACACACCGAGGAAACCAGAATTGAAAGAGACACGTGTACCCCAATGTTCATCGCTGCACTGTTTACAATAGCCAGGACATGGAAGCAACCTAGATGCCCATCAACTGATGAATGGATAAGAAAGCTGTGGTACATAAACACAATGGAATATTACTCAGTAGTAAAAAAAAAAAAAATTCATTTGAATCAGTTCTACTCAGGTGGACAGAACTGGAGCCTATTATCCAGAGTGAAGTCAGCCAGAAGGAAAAACAACAATACGGTATACTAACGCATATATATGGAATTTAGAAAGATGGTAACGAGAACCCTGCATACAAGACAGCAAAAGGAACGCAGATGTATAGAACAGACTCGTGGACTCTGTGGAAGAGGGCAAGGGTGGGATGATATGGGAGAATGGCATTGAAACATGTTAATTATCATATGTGAAATCAATCACCAGCCCAGGGTTGATGCTCGGGGCTGGTGCACCGAGATGACCCAGGGGGAGGGAATCGAGAGGGAGGAGGGTGGGGGGTTCTGGAGGGGGAGCATATGTAAACCCATGGCGGTTTCATGTAATTGTATGGCAAAACCAACACAATAAAGTAAAGAAAATTTTTTAAAAAAAAGAAAAAAGAAGAAGAGACATTAGTTTGTCAACAAAGGTCCATATAGTCAAAGCTATGTTTTTTCCATTAGTCATGTATGGATGTGAGAGTTGGACCATAAAGAAAGCCTAATGCTGAAGAATTGATGTTTTGAACTGTGGTGTTGGAGAAGATTCTTGAGAGTCCCTTGGACTGCAAGGAGATCCAACCAGTCCTGAATATTCATTGGAAGGACTGATGCTCAGGCTGAAACTCCAATACTTTGGCCACCTGATGGGAATAACTGACTCATTGGCAAATTCTTTAATGCTGGGAAAGATTGAAGGCAGGAGGAGAATGGGACAACAGAGGTAGAGATGGTTGGATGGCATCACTGACTTGATGGACATGAGTTTCAGTAAGCTCCAGGAGTTGGTGACAGACAGGGAAGCCTGGCATGCTGCAGTCCATGGGGTCGCATATAGTCAGACACGACTGAGTGACTGAATGAACTGAATTGAATGAACTGTTTTCGATTATTTTCTATATTCTTGATGCTCTGGTATTCAGGGCCACAGTGACTGGGGAAAGACTGGCTCTCCCAGGGCTTACCAATTCTTAGGTATAGCAAGCATAACAAGTGACTTGCCCCAGAGTGTGCCTTTCATATTCAAACTGACAATCCAGAGTTCATACTCTCAACTCCTCTTCTATCTGCTTCATGTGTTCCAAGAAGTAACATTCCTCTATCCTAAGCATCCCAGGGCCTCGTAACAGACCTCTAGAAAGAATTCCTATACCTCGGATTCTGCTGAAATTATTCAAACCAGCCAATTTAAATATTGTTTTCTCTGCCTTGCTTTGTTTTTCCAATAAAAACAATAATAAAGTCCCCTGCCCATGCTGTCCCCTTGCCCCATCTTCCTCCTGACCAATTTTGGTGCTTCCCTACATGGCCTGGCATGACACGGCATGCCTGTCTCCTTAAGAAATATGAATAGGATCCTTTCCAAATGGCAGTCATGGTCTGTTCTGTAGGTTTCCTTATACCTGGACAATAATAAAACCTACATTTAAAAACCTTTTTTTATAAAAGCTGAAATATTTTAAAATGATATTTGAGTCTCACTGACTCCCATAGTTCAGAAATTCATACCAAATGTCCTTAACTTCCAATGGCAAAAGGGTTATTATATATATTCAGTAATAATGTCTTCCTTTTTAACATAATATAACTGGAGAAATCTACTACCTAAATAACGTCTTGCCTAGAATGTCATATTGAGAATGATGCTCCTTGGATCAGGTAAGAACTGATGTGGCTTTATTATGGAGCCAATACCTACTAAGGGTTCTTAGGATAACTGCCCTGCTAGTTCACAGGATCCAGCCTTATAGGTGGTAAAGGACCATCACTTCCTGGCAGGCCAGGAACCTAGTTACTTTGGGGACTTCAATAAAAGAGGAACTTACACAAATGCGTAAGTATTGCAAGTGAAACAAGGTGGAAAGAATTTGTTGAACTTGATTTCCTTGCCTTCGGAATGCAAATGACAAAGGCATTAAAAGTCCAACCTGAGATTCCTTATGAAAACCTCCAAAGAGAAGTTAATTTTGAAATTATTCAAAACTATGCCTCTAGATTTTGCAAAGTATGTAAGAAAGCGTAAGTGAGAGTGAAAGCAAAAGTGCAAGTTGCTCAGTCATTTCCGACTCTTTGCCACGCCATGGACTATACAGTATTCTCCAGGCCAGAATACTGGAGTGGGTAGCCTTTCCTTTCTCCAGGGGATCTTTCCAACTCAGGAATCGAACCCAGATCTCCCACATTACAGGTGGATTCTTTACCAGCTCAGCCACAAGGGAAGCCCAAGAATACTGGAGTGGGCAGCCTATCCCTTCGCTAGTGGATCTTCCTGACCCAGGAATCAAACCAGGGTCTCCTTCATTGCAGGTGGATTCTTTACCAACTAGAAAACCTATGTGGTAAATTAACACTTTTGCTACACATCGGTAAATAATAAGGCCATACCTAATGAGACTAGGCTTACCTTATGATCAAGGTTTATCTTTCTTTGATATTATTATGATCACAAGGAAGAAGGAGAGAGGGAAGGAGGAAGAGAATATAAGGAAAAATTATTAAAAAACTTTGAAATTTAGTGGATATTCTGGCTAGCTCATCCATCTGAATAATCTCTGCTTTTTTTTTTTCCTTTGCCTATATCTAGGCTATTTTACAAGGTTACAAAGACAAAAATTAGCTTTTAGAAACCAACGACAATGCAAATAATTTCTCTCCATAGAAACGTAAATTGTAATCACAGAAAAGCAGTTGATTATCACCCCATAGATACTGCAAGTTTTGCCAATTCTGTGTGCATCTATAAATTTATCTCAGCAATCCTTGTCAGACTATAAATGTGCAATACTTTGTATTCTGTTTTGAACTGGTTGTAAATATCTCATTGATTTTCTCATTAACTCATGATTTAAATAAAATTTTTGACACATCTCCTATTTCATATCTGTGTAGGAGACATGATTATATCCTCTTTTGAAAAATGAATTTCTATAACTAAATAAAGATATAATGCTATTTTATAGAAAAAAATATATATATACCATTTTACAAAAAATTATTTATGTAAGTACATACATGAAATATATGTTTGTGTCTGTGTGTGCATGCTAAGTCACTTTAGTCATGTCTGACTCTTTGTGACCCCATGGACTGTAGCCCACCAGGCTCTTCTGTCCATGGGATTCTCCAGGCAAGAATAATGGAGTGGGTTGCTTTGCCCTCCTCCAGGGGATCTTCCCAACCCAGGGACTGACTCCCATCTCTTATGTCTCTTGCATTGGCAGGTGGGTTCTTTACCATTAGCACTACCTGGGAAGCCGTGTGTGTGTGTGTGTGTGTGTGTGTGTGTGTGTGTGTG
>ML663567.1:11056752-11159614 GCA_007570785.1 Antilocapra americana | reverse complement strand
GTGTGTGTGTGTGTGTGTGTGTGTGTACAAACAGCTGTGAGTCATTCAGTGAATAATACTGAGTGACTGAGTGCTGGAGATCCAAAGATAGACAAGAAAGACTGACTCACTGACCTCAAGGAGTTTAAGTCCTAGTGGACCTAACACTCACTCAAACAATGTTTGTCTAGCTAATGTGACCAACATCACAAAGCTCCAGGCAGAGAAGGAAAACACACTTACAAAAGTCTCTCCAAAGTAATCCTTTCTCAATAACTAATTATTGCTTAGGAGTACAATATATCACCAAAGGGAAAAACATTCAGAGTGAAGTAACAGGTTTTATATAAAAAGGGGGTAAGTAAATTGCTAGACTCATACTTGTAAGTTCTGGATATCTCTTGTTAGACGCATTGTGCTTTTATGGAAAAAAGAGTTTCCACTCAAGTTCTTCCAAATCTGACTCAAGAGGTTATATAATCCCTCTAAATTTTTGTTTTTCCACTTGTACAAAAAGACAATAATAACAATTTCATGGGATTGTCGTAAACATGGTACATGCCTGGAACACAGTAAATGCTTAAATAGGTGTTAGCTGATTTTATTAATAATGTTATTTATTGATGCTCAGTTCTTGATCAGTACTCAACCAATGTTAAATGTATCTCTCCAAAGTAAATGGGAAGAATGAAATCTGTTTCAACTTTTTCTAAAATATGGAAGACCTAAAATTATATTACTGAAGTTCTCTTAGTCATTAGAGGCAAAAAAATCTCCTTGTGTACACAGAGATCTGAAACTGAATTGGAAATTTTACCTGCAGCCCAGGATTCCAATGCTGTATTATCAGAGAAGCCTACACCAGTCTCTCTTTCTCTTAGAATCTTCCTGTGCGTGAGCAACAAATTTGGAATGACTTGCACCATTATCACTGTATTACAAGTAACAACTGGGTAATTTCTACTGAGCCAGACTACAAGATGACAAGAGAGAGGGCATTCAAGGAGAGATGGCTGGTTACTCAAAGCCCACAGTGTTGAAGGTGATCCTCAGTAGGAGAATCAAGGTCGGCAGTTACCCAGAACCAGACTCTGCTGGCAGCCCTTTGAGCACCTGTGTCCTCCGCAGCACCAGGCTCCTAAACAAACAGGAGGGTCTCAAGTTCATCATAACTCCAATGGTATTTTACACTTAACCTTGCCCTACAACTCAACTCAAATTCAGAAAATCTCAACAGTTTCATGAATGCAGAGGGCATTTCATCTCACTGCGAAATTGACTAAATAAGAGGTCACAATGCCAAAAGAGAAGAGAGATAAAGATAACAAGGCCAATAAGAAAATTACAAGATCAAATAAACTGCCCAGGCAAAGTTGTTCTAACAGAGATCACCTGGTGCCTATTTGCTAGGTAGGACTGGACTTCAAGTTATTTTATAGTTAACGTATTACACTGAGAGCCTCCCACATCATATTCAATGTCAATAGCTTCAGTTAGTTCAGTCGCTCAGTCGTGTCCGACTCTTTGCGACCCCTTGAATCGCAGCACGCCAGGCCTCCCTGTCCATCACCAGCTCCCAGAGTCCACCCAAACCCATGTCCATCGAGTCGGTAGCTTAACGTTAACAAAAAAAACAAAGGTCACATTAGAAGCACTATGTCTCCAAAACTGCGTTAGAGGCATTACAAGTACAATCTTAAGGCTGGGACCATTAACCTCCCAGTAAGATTAAAATGGGTTATATTCATCTCTTTTTATAAGAGATAATAAATTATTTGAGGGGTTTTAAGAGTTTCAAACTACCACACAATTACACTCATCTCACACACTAGTAAAGTAATGCTCAAAATTCTCTAAGCCAAGCTTCAGCCGTTATGTGAACCATGAACTTCCAGATGTTCAAGCTGGCTTTAGAAAAGGCAGAGGAACCAGAGATCAAATAGCCAACATCCACTGGATCATTGAAAAAGCAAGAGAGTTCCAGAAAAACATCTATTTCTGCTTTATTGACTATGCCAAAGCCTTTGACTGTGTGGATCACTATAAACTGTGGAAAATTCTTTTTTTTTTAAGGGGATGATTTTTATTTTTATTTTTTAAAATTTTCTTTACTTTATTGTGTTGGTTTTGCCATACAATGACATGAATCCGCCATGGGTTTACATATGCTCCCCCTCCAGAACCCCCCTCCCTCCTCCCTCCCGATTCCCTTCCCCTGGGTCATCTCGGTGCACCAGCCCCGAGCATCAACCCTGGGCTGGCGATTGATTTCACATATGATAATTAACATGTTTCAATGCCATTCTCCCATATCATCCCACCCTTGCCCTCTTCCACAGAGTCCACGAGTCTGTTCTATACATCTGCGTTCCTTTTGCTGTCTCTCATGCAGGGTTCTCGTTACCATCTTTCTAAATTCCATATATATGCATTAGTATACTGTATTGTTGTTTTTCCTTCTGGCTTACTTCACTCTGGATAATAGGCTCCAGTTCCGTCCACCTGAGTAGAACTGATTCAAGTGAATTTTTTTATAATGCTGAGTAATATTCCATTGTGTATATGTACCACAGCTTTCTTATCCATTCATCAGTTGATGGGCATCTAGGTTGCTTCCATGTCCTGGCTATTGTAAACAATGCAGCGATGAACATTGGGGTACACGTGTCTCTTTCAATTCTGGTTTCCTCGGTGTATATGCCCAGCAGTGGGATTGCTGGGTCATATGGCAGGTCTATTTGCAGCTTTTTAAGGAACCTCCACACTGTTTTCCATAGTGGCTGTACTAGTTTGCATTCCCACCAACAGTGTAAGAGGGTTCCCTTTTCTCCACATCCTCTCCAGCATTCTTAAAGAGATGGGAATACCAGACCACCTGACCTGTCTCTGGAGGAACCTGTATGCAAGTCAGGAAGCAATAGTTAGAACTGGACATGGAACAACAGACTGGTTCCAAATAGGAAAAGGCGTATGTCAAAGCTGTATATTGTCCTCCGGCTAATTTAACTTATATGCAAAGTACATCATGAGAAACGCTGAACTGGAAGAAGCACAAGCTGGAATCAGGATTGCCGGGAGAAATATCAGTAACCTCAGATATGCAGATGACACCACCCTTATGGCAGAAAGTGAAGAGGAACTAAAGAGCCTCTTGATGAAAGTTAACGAGGAGAGTGAAAAAGTTGTCTTAAAGCTCAACATTCAGAAAACTAAGATCATGGCATCTGATCCCATCACTTCATGGCAAACAGACGGGGAAACAGTGGAAACAGAGCCAAACTTTATTTTTCTGGGCTCCAAAATCACTGCAGATAGATGGTGACTGCAACCTTGAAGTTAAAAGGCATTTACTCCTTGGAAAGGAAGTTCTGGCCAACCTAGATAGCATATTCAAAAGCAGAGACATTATTTTGTCAACAAAGGTCCGTCTAGTCAAGGCTATGGTTTTTCCAGTAGTCATGTATGGATGTGAGAGTTGGACTATAAAGAAAGCTGAGCACTGAAGAGTTGATGCTTTTGAACTGTGATGTTGGAGAAGACTCTTGGACTGCAAGGAGATCCAACCAGTCCCTTCTAAAGGAGATCAGTCCTAGGTGTTCATTGGAAGGACTGATGTTGAAGCTGAAACTCCAATACTTTGGCCACCTCATGCAAAGTGTTGACTCACTGGAAAAGACCCTGATGCTGGGAGGATTTGGGGCAGGAGGAGAAGGGTCCAATAGAGGATGAGATTACTGGGTGGCATCACCGACTCGATGGACATGAGTTTGGGCAAACTCCGGGAGTTGGTGATGGATAGGGAGGTCTAGCATGCTGTGACTCGTGGGGCTACAAAGAGTTGGACACGACTGAGTGACTGAACTGAACTGAAGAGTTTTAAAAATCATATTCTTTGCTACCTCCCTCTACAACTAGAAAAATAAACTAAGTAAACAAATATGTGTATGTAGATAAAATGAATTACTTGACTCAAGTTGGACAGATGCTTCATTCATACATGTAAATAATTGCTGACCTCAAAGAACCAGACTCTCCACACACATTAAAACAGGAACATACATTGCTTGAGTGTTTTTCCAAAGCCACTAACCTGCAGCCTAAGAAGAATGGCTCTAGATAACCGAGGAATTTTGATCTGCTAAGAAGAGTCTCCAAGTTTGGGGCCACTGTTTCCTGTCCTGGGTAAGTGAAGATCACTGGAGACCCTCCTCCACTCTCCCCCGCAAAGACTACAGCAGTTCCTCTCAATCAATGTCATCAAAGCCCAGCATTTCAGAGTAGCACTTTGAAAGGGCGCTTAACGAGCAGACTTCCCAGCACACAGCGCTGTTAATACCCACAGAAGGGGAGCATGCATATGTCCCAGGTCGCCAGTGCCCAATGACAAGTCAAGCTAAACAGTCTACAAAAAAACGCGCTCAGACCTTCACCAGATCCGTGCCAGAGACACACACGGCCTGGCCAAGTTGCCCAAGGAGGTGCTCGCTGCTACCTGACTTTCTCCGTGGCTCCTCCCGTTCTCCGCCTTGAAGATGGACTTGGGTTTCCGTGACTTGAAGTTGCCCATGGTAGGGCGCAGCACATCCAGCCGTGGGGGCTGCTCTACATGCTGCGGCTCACTCGGTGGCGGCGTGGGCTCCTCTAGCGGAGGCCTGGCATCGGGGTAATTTTCTTTATTGTCTTCATCTCTAGAATAGAAAAGACTCGGGTTTAGAAAGCACCTAAGAGCCTAATAACCCACCCTGGGAAGAGGCTGGTAATACCCACTGCTGTTCATTTACATGGTACTTGGCAAATTTTTAGTGTAGACTGTTTCAGAGGGCCTGAAATTCCCTATTTAGAACACACCACACCCCCTTCCAGTCTTTGCTAGTGGGTACATTTTCCGTAGCTGTAGTTTTGTACATGCTATTGTATTTGCTTTCCTTTTTTAACTTCAATGTGGTTTCACATATGTCGTATTTTTCTTTCACAATAATAATGTGAGATATCCCAGTTAGTTAACCATCACTTCATGTCAAATAGATGGGAAACAGTGGCAGACTTTATTTTTGGGGGCTCCAAAATCACTGCAGATGGTGACTGCAACCTTGAAATTAAAAGAAGCTTGATTCCTGGAAGAAAAGCTATTACCAACCTAGATGGCATATTAAAAAGCAGAGACATTACTTTGCCAACAAAGGTCCATCTAGTCAAGGCTATGGTTTTTCCAGTAGTCATGTATGGATGTGAGAGTTGGAACATAAAGAAAGCTGAGCACTGAAGAATTGATGCTTTTGAGCTGTGGTGTTGGAGGAGATTCTTGAGAGTCCTTTGGAAAGCAAGGAGATCCAACCAGTCCATTCTCAAGGAAATCATCCCTGAATATTCATTAGAAGGACTGATGCTGAAGCTGAAACTCCAATACTCTGGCCATCTGAGGCGAAGAATCAACTCATTGGAAAAGACCCTGATACTGGGAAAGACTGAAGGCAGGAGGAGAAGGGGATGACAGAGGATGAGATGGTTGGATGGTATCACCAACTGGATGGACATGAGTTTGAGCAAGCTCCAGGAGTTGGTGATGGACAGGATAGCCTGGCGTGCTACAGTCCATGGGGTTGCAAAGAGTTGGACGTGACTGAGATGAACTGAAATGTTCCTCATTCAAGGAGAATTCTAGAACACTCAAGAATAAGAAGAAAGTGACTTTTCAAATCTTAAATGACTGTTTTGATAGACTTCTTCCTAAAAATAAAACCTGAATTTTGTTTTTATGTCATATTTTCAAGGCACCCAAAAGATGTAAATGTCATTCTTGACTTGAAGAACAAGGAAGGTTGGGGGCAGGGGGAAACATCTTTATCTTATTATACAAATGTAAACATAAATACAAAAGTCATGTTTATGAATACATTTCCAACCTACTACTGGTTCCTCAGAATCCCCAAAACAGAGTACAGGTAATGTAATTTATGTCACTTCTTTTTGCAGTCAGCCATAACTGAGAATGAACATGGTGTTCTAAAAACAACAGGAGTCCAAAAGATCCTCCCACTTGTTAGAAATGCATCCTGAGCCACACCACCTCATCTCTGTGCCCCTCATCCACAATATACTATGCATCTCTAGTACAGCAGTACAGGTGGTACAGTCTCTGTGAAACACCTACCAAAGAAAGTTGGCTCCAGACCCCAATCCAATAAATAGGGGCTATTGTTACTCTTACATGGGGCCTAAGGTGAGTAGCTATTTGCAAAGAAAAAACTGAAAGTTATTTTTAGTCTTCAGGATAAATGCCTCCAGGATAAATTTCAAACTCCTTTGCAAGGTACTTAAACCTTTTGTAATCGGGTCTTTGTTTATCTCTGGAACTTTATTTCTTACCACTCCTGGCCTTCTTAGCCCTCGGGTTCCTGCCATCCTGAACTGCTTGCTTCAACTTGAATTCTTCCGCCCTCTGTTGGCTAGCCAGTAATCTGTTCCCTCTGCTTGGTAGCATCATAGTTTTTAGCCTTATATTCCACCAGAAGAAAAAAAAGAGTCATGTGCCACATGTAATTTTCTTCAGGAATCCATCCCAGAAACCTCACTGGGCTATCTGGTCCTTCTAAGTGAGTCTTCTGTTTCCCTGTAGTAAAACAACACTTAATGCACTGTAGCATCATCTTCTATATTCTTGTCTATCTTCTTCAGTGCACTGAACCCCTGGGAGCAGAGACTGATTTGTATTTCTACATCCCATATCTGTCTCCACTGGTTTCTGACACACACAAAAAAGTATGAAACAAAGACCTTCAACAAATGTTCCTTATTCAACAAGTGGACTTTAGTCCACATACACCAGAGTCCAAATTCTGCCTCATCACAGCTGTGTTATTCTGGATGAGCTATAATCCCTCTGAGTCTCAGTTTTTCCACCTTGGATGAGGAAGGAAACAACAGCTTCCTTTCAGCTGTTAAGATTAAATAATAAAATGTATGTGAAAGTGCTTGAACATAGCGAACTTGGAAGAGAAACGGCTAATGTTGAGATTTTTGCCATCATACCATGAACCCTCCGATGACCAAGACTGCCATGTCTGGTGAGTAATTCTAGAACCTCCTCCTTAAAGTCTATGATAGGAACATTTAGATGCACTAATCAATGCTTAATTCAATAGGCATTTACTGAGCATTCTCCACAGAAAAGATACTGTCCTGAGTGCTAAGGGGGGGTATCCAAAAGTGAACAAAACTTCCTTCAAGAGCTGATCATCTATTAGAAGAAATAGGACATGAGAACAAATCATTAGAATTCAAAGAGAATTAAGACACCAGACCAGATGGTTTCTGTCCTTCATAATTAAGAACCAGGCAATGGTGGGTCCTACCTGAGACTGGAGCAATCAGTCTGATCTTCATGCAGAGAGACTGTGTCTTCGTCACACCTGAAGAGAGGAAATAAACCACATTAGATCCAACTGTCTGCTGAAGCAGAAGAAGCAATATTCTAGAATTATCTGAAGATTAGCATAGGAAACTAAAGAAAGGAACAATCTTTACCACTCTTACCAAACCAGCATCAACTCCTCAGATGTCTACCAGGTAATGATACCAATGCTGTCATATCATGTGAGCTTAAATGCTTAGAACCAGAGGTAACACTCCTTTTTCATCTACTGCTCTGTATCACCTCAACTAAAAAGACCTTAGCAACCTAAGTGTTCACAGCACTTGAGAGAACGTCTGACACCAAGACTGGTAGATTGTTGTTGGCTTACAAGGGATGCAGCTACATGCCTCCTGGCATTTCTTCTGCCTTAGGCAGTCCCAAACCACACCAGCTGCCACCTGGCTTGCTCCACTGGCCTCCAGACTTTCCTGACCTTCTTCCTTTTCACAAAACTTATGAAATAACCTTATGAAAAATTCTTGGCTTTTCCATACTGAAAAATCTCCAGAGCTCCACACTGCCTAAGGGCATCTTGAGGAGGACCATGGTCTCACCCCAGTGTATGAGGGAGCCTTTGTTCCTGTTCTCAGACTTCCCCACCCCATTGCACCCAACCTCACCCCACCCTGCTCCAACCTGGAACGCTTTTTCTATCTTCAACTCCTACCTGGCATTCACTGCTCAAGCCTTACAAACGCTGTGAACTTCCCTTGCCAAGATCATCCACATTCCATGTTCCTACTTTAACCTTAGTACATAACTGTTTACGTTTCATTCTGAGGTTTTAGTAACCATCTCGTTCTTGCCTAGTGCTATTATGTAGTTTCTTTATACCTCTGAGATCTTTTTAATTAGTTGTTAATTTCATGAAAAGAAATAACCATCATGTCTTTTTCTAGATATACTGCCACAGTGCCCACAATGGGCACTGCCATGCGCTCCCAAGGGCGGGTAAGTCCACCGGCGTGCACACAGGCAACGTTCCCATTTGTGAGTGCTTACCAACTGGTTCCGACTGCTGCTGAGGACTGTTGGTGAGCACTAGTACTATTTGGGCATTTTGCCAGTTGGTTCTGACATGTGTCTGATGTTGAGGATCATTTGTGAGCACTGACTGCTATTTGGGCATTTTTGCCAATTGGTTCTGATGTCCCTCTGCCATTGAGGACCGTTTGTGAGCACGAAGTGCTATTGGGCATCTTGCCAACTGGTTCTGACATCTGACTACCACTGAGAACCATTTGTTTGGGGACTCCAAAAAGTGTTTGTCTGGGACTCTGTTCTGGTCACCCTCAGAGAGGTTTAGGATGGATCTGTTGTTAGGTGTGTGAGTGTATATATTCCATTTGTGTCGACTGGTATTCTTGTTGCCTTATGTAAACTGGGAAATTCAGGTTCAATTCATTAAGAAAAATTTTAGTTGTGAATTTCTGTCTAAAAAAGATTTTTAGACAATGTATGGCTACAGTATTCTTCAGAATCTGAAGAAAACTGATTAAGCTGAAAGCTCTGAAATTCAAAAAACTGGTTCTTTTTGCATATGCAGTTAGGGAAAGCTAACTTGATAAAACACTTTTTTTCAGATCCTGAGAAAACAAAAATACGCCTGAGAAAAAGTTTGAGCGACATTTATCATGTCCTTGAAATACAAACACAGTCCACTTTGCCTGGATCTTCATCCTTGGGTTAACTATACAAGGAAAAAAAGGCTTTAAAACTGAATGTATAATTTGGCTATTCTGGCTATACTCCATAAACTGATTACCTACTTTTGTATTCTTGTAAAACCAAGAGGGAAACTAAAGATGTTTGGGTTTATTAAACGTATGTGTTGTACTACTGAATAAAAATTATGCTATAAAAAATTTATGGTTTTTTTTGAAGTTATGAAGAATGTTCTTAAGTTTGCAATCAGAAAATGCTGGTGTAACATTTCAATCACTTGTTTCTTAGTTTTGTTAAAACTTTCAAGGGTTAAAAATTTTAACTGCTGTGGAGGACTCTTGGTGAGTTCTCAAATGTAAAAACGATAAGTGAAACATTTTGGTATGTAAAGTAATTAGGATATATGTTGTCAACAAAGAGAATGTATAAAGAATGGAGATATTTTTGTTGAGGAAAAATGATGATAATAAATTTTTCCTATGGTTGTTTGTTTCTGTATGAAGAAATACAGCACAAATTTGTCTGGATCTAGAAAGTGACAAAAAGTTTGGGAAAAAGAAATTTTGGGGAAAAAAATGTGTATGTTGTCAGGATTAAGATTAGACTGACTTTAACTAGGTAAACGAATTTTGTTACTAACAGTAAACTGATGCAAGACTGAAGTTGGGTTTTCTGTCAAAAAAGAAAAAGCTCTTCTAGAATATTCGACTGATTTTGGTAACAGAGACTTCTAATGGAAAGAAATTGTTTTATTTCTAATCATACTTTTAACCCCAATGTTCAGGATGGAAAAATTCTCCAATAAAGTTGTCACCAAGTATAGATGCTCATGTTTAGCACTGCTGACTTCAAGTGTACTGCTTAAACCATGTGTACAATGTTTGTCTGACAACTGAGTATGAATGATAAAATGTATGGCCTATAGAGCACTTCCCTATTTGAGCCTGTTCATGATATCTGATTAGTTTTCCCCCAACGTGGACAACTAGGCAAACATATAAATAAAAAAGAGGCCAAGCACTGAGGGACATGGATGGACATGTAAATGTACCCCTCTGGCAATACTGGATCAATTTCCTTGCTTTTCCTTTTTTTTTTTCTTTTTGAAGTCTCAGTAACCGACTCTGTCCATCTCATGGAAAACAATAATTCCTAAATGCTATCTTGTTCTCCACTATTTGAGGTATCTGCTTTAATAGATCATCTGGACTTTGTAATGTGAATTAAAATGTTTCCCAAAAAAAAGCAACCTAGCTAAGCAGAAAAATTAATGAAGAAGAAAAATCTAGAATTGTTGCTTCCAAAGAACTAGGGTTCAAACAGAAGTTCAACCTTTGAGCTCAACAATACCTATTGTTTAAGAATTTGGCAAGAACTTTTCTTTTCATCCCCCTCATTTGATTTATTAATCTTTCTTCTCAAAGCACAATTAGTTAAAAATGGAAACTCAGTACCAGAGCATGCAAAGGTACAGATGCTTTCTGAAGTAGAAGGCTAGACCTAATTAGCTGATCAGATATTGAGGACTACGGAACAACTCCAGCCATCGCCCAAGAAAATACAATTTCTAGCTTGCAGATATGCGAATGAGATAGATGTTTCTATGGCTTCCAGGGCACACATACACAAGCTCTTTAAGTTCAACTGGGTTTTCCTTTGCTTCTGTGAAGATCATCAAGTTCTACTCAATTAACATCTTCTTTCTGATTGTTCTACTGAGTCCTTGCCCCAGAGCCCCCCACAAATGCACAATACTGGCTCAACTGTAAAACTAGATTTCGCAGTGGGAACCCATATCCAGATATCCTGATTCTGGGAAAAAATAAATAAATTTAGATCAAGTGCCCAACTGGTCCTGGGTGGGCATGAGAGTCTCTTCCTACACATTATTCTGATAAAAGAATTTAAAGACCAATCTCTTTAATGATCTTCATAAATATTAAAACTGACCATCTTCTAGTACAATGTTTTTAAAACTATAAACTGTGACCTACTATACAGGGTTAATAATGACCTGAAATTAGATAGCAGCTACCAGCATTTTGTTTTTATTATTGGTAGAAAAACAGATTAGAAAAAAAAATGTTAGTATAGTGAGGGCTAAGTGTTATTTCATGAAACTTGTTTAAATAAATCATGTATGTATGTGCATGTTGGATTACAATATAAAATGTTTTTTTAGTGCGTTCAGAGTAAAAATGTAAAGACACCTCTACCAAATGATTTCCTTTGAGGTTCTCATCAACTAGATTCTAAGTCCAAGAGTTTTTAATTTGTGGTTGCCCAGATAATACATGAATAATTTGTCCTTGCCATCATTTTCCTGTGAAGTGCTCAAGGTAGTTATCTCTCTACTTGGACTTTTGCTTCCTCTATCAACCACAAGCAAGAAAAAGTTAAAATGTACTTCGAAGTTTATCTTCTCTTTCATATGACCTCAATTAAGCCTGACAAGGGTGTGAGGTAAGCATTACCTTCGCCCAGTGGCTAAGGGATTTCCCAGGATTCCAGCGCATAAAGTAGTGATGCCTGCAGTGCTTCTGCTCCACATTAAGCCCACCAAATAGTCTCTTCAGTCTATGTTCCCAGAGGGTCAACAGAGAGAAAAAGACTGGTTTTTTAATATAATGGAGGAGAAAGAAATACCCATAAGTCTCTTTTTTGATTTGGGGTAAATAAGGACAGAGGTATCAGATTGGTGATGAGATAAAATGTAGCTGTACTCAAAAGGGGACTGCCATTCCCTGCAGTACCGTGTTCCTTCAAGGCACAGTTGCAGAGGTACAGCCTGCAATCCTGTGGGGTTTCTCAAAGTGTGCTCCCAGAACCATTTGCATTGGCACCACCTGGAGTGTCTGAGCAAGATGGCAAGCAGTGCTATATTCAATTTCCTTGGGATCAACCATAATAGAAAAGAATATAAAAAAGAATGTATATACTTGTGTAATTGAGTCACTTTGCTGTACAGCGGAAATTAACACAACAATGTAAATCAACTACACTTCAATTTTTTAAATAAATTACTTTTAAAAAATGGAAAAATATAGCAAGTTCCAGCTTCATCTTCACTGCTAGCCCCACTACATCGACTCTCTGAGGGTAGGGCCAAGGAATGTGAGGTTTCAAACTAGATTGCTTTTCCCGCACATAATCAGTATGCTTCTAAAATGTTCAATGCTGACCTAAAGGTTTAGAAAACCCAGACCAGCATTTGGCTGACTCCAACACCATCACCTATCTCTAGGTTTCCACTTGAGAATGAAGCCCCAGGAACTCTGGATTTTTCACAAGCCCCTAACCCCTTCCCCAAATGATACTAACAGTCCTTTGGTTTTGAGAATTATTGCTTTGGATGATAACTAATTTGACACAGAATTCATTGTGGGGTATGCTTCATTTCAAATAATGAGTTAGCCAGGGCAACATAGGAAATGACCATGGAAAAATAACAGATGAGAGGGTACACAGATAGGAACGCAAGGCCAAGGCCATTCTGATCATGGAAGAATTTAGGCAGAAAAAAGAAACTGAATTTTGCCACATTTGCACAGACAGGGACAGGCAAGGCATGGGAAAAATTAAAAAGAGAATAAAATGTGTCCTTGAGTCCCTCCCAATTCCCACTCCCTTTGACTCTTAAAAGACCCCCAGCTGGCCAAGCAGAATCCTCTAAGGTTAGACTAGCTGATAACATAATTTATATTAAAATATTAATGACAATTTGAATCCACCTCCCAGGGACACAGACTTTTTAAATTTCCATTTTAATAAGGGTCACCACCAGAGTTCTTCATCCAAAAAAAAAAAATCTCTAGGTAGAATTTCAGGCAGTAGAAAAGATAAGTATGTGTGGGTGGGGAGGAGGAAGTAAGAGTAGGGTGGAGATAGGAGAAAGGCGAAGTTTTCCTTTATCTAAAACATAGAATAGAGGCAAGCCATATGCCAAGACCAGACCTGAACATTTATGAATCACCTGCTACTTCTCTGTCTCAGTATAGCACATTCTGATCCTGCTGGCTTTGGGGTCATGCCTAAAGAACCAAGGAAAACTGAGGGAAGGAGAAAATACTGTATTAAACAATAACTAGCTATAAAGGGCCCTAAACTGTACACCTGTGAAGACTTGGTATGCTTCAAATATGCCCCTCAGATTTTTGGATTAGCCAGATGGCATCCCAATTGTCACTCAGTGCCTTTTAAAATAAATCACTGTCACTTCTCTGAAAACAACAACAAGATCTTATGCAATCAGAACTCCTTAGGGACTATCCAAAGACAAGGTACCAGACTTTCCCCACCATTTACCTAAAACCATTTTTAAAACACTGTCCATGTGAAATCTAAAACTAAGGAACTCCATTTTGAAACTGCTATGCCTATGGCTGACTTTGGGGATTCGGTCACACCAGGTCCTGAGAGTCGGGCCCAGGAAGCACTTGGTGCTGTATGCATAGCAAAAGGAAGAAAGCAATACCCGTGTACCCAAACCAGTGAGTCACAGCCTCATCTCTGGTCTGCACCTCTCCCCACTCTAAGGCTTTTAGAAAAGCAAAGTTGTAGCACTGTTAACAAGCAAGTTCATTAACAGGATGAAGGTTTCAATGAGTATTTTATACTGAATCTTCTAAAATCAACCCTGGATCTTTTTCTTTTCTTTAAGTAACTCCACTTAAGACAGCCCAAAGCTCAACTCTCAGAGAGTAGCATCCAAAGAGAGAAACAAAACAATGTAAAAATCAAGAGGGTCTGGGAAGCCCTATAGTCCTCCATTACCAAGTCATTGATAAAGTGATTGGAACCTCACATCGTTTATTTGCCTTTTAGGGAACTTCAGCAAACAGTTCCCAAGCTACTGGGACTCCTGTATCAAACTTGCAGCGTTTTTTAATATAGTTGAGCATATAACCATATATACCTCTTTTTCCTGAAAAACTATTTAGAGTAACTTCTATCATAAGATCCCAGAAGTAAACACTGCAAGTTAGCCTAGAGAAAGTGAGGGGAACGTGTGCAGGGTGGGGCCTGCTCTGCCCAGAGCAGCTGGCCCAAGCTCCACTCCCAACCAGCTTTCCAGAAGACACAGAGATCGAATCCACCTGTGCTACCCGCTTTAATCAGAGACAGCCCTACCAGGGGAAGGGAAGGCTGTCAGCCTCCCACGTGCCTCACTGCTAAATAAAGCATAGATATTTCCTACATATATGTATATATGTAAATTACATATCAGCTATATATAGTATTAGCATAATATACAACCCATTAATTTTTAACATATACATATAATACAGTATTAGAAAAACATTAAGGAAAGAATGACAAGAATTAAAAGCATAAGCTCTAACTATCTAATAAAAAACACCATGCATGCTGGTCTTGAGTAAAATATTTACACTCCTTCATTCCATGTTTGAATGGTACTAGCTGTCCCAATCAAAAGCTTTAACCATAGGACTAGATAACACAGTCCTACAACAGCCAGATCTCTGAGGGCAGAAGACAAAATTGACAAAGGGCATGCAAAAAAAGTTTACTGTCTTTAAAGTCTGTACAAAGGAGAGGGTGAGGCTAAGTTTAGCCTATTTATCACATGCTGGAATTCAGTTCAAGTCATTTCACATCCATCTCCTTCTTGCTATAAGTGTACACAGCGTGCTCATGAAAACAGACACCAGTGTTGGCAAAACACAACAAAGCTTCCTTGCTGACATGTCAAAGAGATTTATTTTTCAAAAATCTGAATTCCAAGAACACAAATCTGGGAGCACTGTGCTCCCGTAAGCCATCAGTTTGTTTTAATAGCTCTCCCATAGTTGCTAAAAGGCGGATTTCAACCTGAAAAGATTTCTGAGCCCCATCAGGCCCCACGTCTCCCGGTCTTCACAGCCTCAGATTACAGGAGACAATGCATCTAGTACCCAGAGCAGCTGGGGCCGGGGGAGGATACCTTCACGTTAGTTGCTTCCTGAGAAAGGCATGCAAATCTTGCTGTATTGACAAGAATCACTTACTCTGTTACAGCGGTGCTGCTGAAGGAATTATCCTGAAGGCTGAAACAGAAACAAGAAAACATCAGCCAAGTCCGGCCGGGGAGCCGGCTCCCTGGTTGCTCTCCGGGAGTCAGAGCGCACACACAAACATGGCATTGCAAGGCAAGTCCCAGGGCTCGCCCGGCGCGCTCGCTCTACCTTGAGCTGCCGTCTGCACATGCTCCTAACGACACCCCCAGCAGGGGCCCAGCCGCCCGGGCGAACCACAAAGCCCGGCAGCCCGCGAGGCTGCAGGGACAGAGCTGGGCGGGGCGCGGCGGCCAGCCGCCCCGGGACCCCCGCGAGGAGCACCTGGAGTGGTCCTCCGGGACCTCAATCTCGCCAGCCCAGCGCCGCCTTTAACCCAGGCCTCCCCGTGCCGGCCACCCCCTGGAAAGCCCGACTGTTTCCACCGAGGTGCTGAAATCCCCGGGAGACTTGCTTTCTTCCAGACGTCTCCTACCAGTTTTACAAGAGCTACCCCCTCTAGGGATGGAGGCTCGCAGAGATGCACAGATCGTTCAGAAAAAGCTGGAAGGGAACCAGACGGGGGAGGGAATCATAACTGCTGTTTTTGGTGTCTATGTTTATTGCCCAGGAAGAGAAAGAGCCCTGAAAGAGGGCTGTTAGCATTACACCAGTCAGTCTGCACTCCGTTGTTTCCGTCCCCAAGAGGAAGCGCCCAGCGCAGGACCTCAAAGCTCTGAATGAACCAACGCACGGAGAGGCGAGAATTTATTACAGGCATTAGCTGGTGACTGCGGGGAACGTACGCGGGGCGGGGCCTGCTCTACCCAGAGCAGCTGGCCCAAGCTCCACTCCCCACCAGCTTTCCAAAAGATGAGGGATGGAATCCACCTGTGCTACCCGCTTTAACCAGAGGCAGCCCTACTGGGGGAAGGGAAGGCTGTCAGCCTCCCACGTGCCTCATTCCCCAGGAGATGTCTGTCCTGTTCTCTTTTCACTGTTAATTTCTCCTGCCTGGTTGACCTTGATATGGAGTGAACAGTTACCTGGGAAAGATGCTTATTTTGAATTGAGAAGATCCTCATTCCCTTCTTTTAATCTCTTCACTCTCAGAAGCCATTGAGATGGTGGTTTTTAGTCTAAATTATATAAGACGATGAGTTAAACAACAAAAAAAATCAAAATTTAATTTTCAGATTATTAGAAAAATTATTCAAAACTTGGTAATAAGGGTAAAGAGCAAGCTCTTTCAGCGTCACACCAAGACAGTACTTCACAGGTCCACCCAAGGACTGCTTAATTCTCTACAAAAATGGACTGTGTTTGACTTGCTAGTCACTCTTGGTTAGATTCCGGACACTACAGAGCTATGTGCTAGCGTTGCACATTTTGTCCAATCTGTCTAGAAGAAAACCTCAGCATTTATGGTTTTACTGTATTATGCAACTTGAACCAATTTTGTATCTAACCTAACAGTCTTATAATATTAATAACATTCTTTCTAAATGCCTGTAACTATCCAGATCCTCAAAACACTCTTGGAACCAAGAGCATCATCATCTTATGTGTGCGTGTGTGTTTAGTTGCTCAGTCGTGTCCGACTCTTTGCGATCCCATGGACTGTAGCCTGACAGGCTCCTCAGTCTATGGGGATTCTCCAGGCAAGAATACTGGAGTGGGTTGCCATTTCCTTCTCCATCATCTTACAGATACCCTCATTAACAAGTTAATAGATCTCTGGTATGTGCCTATATTTGTATGAAAGTCGTATCTTTAACTATGAAAGACATACTCTGAAAAATCGAAATTGAGTTTTCAAAGAACAACAGGTTTCATTAATGTCCTTTGCGATTTTTCTTTCCCCTCTCTAAATATTTTGAAAAGTAACTGAATAAAAGCCTAATACAGGTTATTCCTTGAATATACTTCAGGTTTGGTTCCAGACCATCACAATAAAGTAAATGTTGCAACAAAGCTCATCACAGGAATTTTTTTGGTTTCCTACTATATACGTTATGTTTACACTACACTATTAGTCCATTAAGTAAACAATAGCATTATGTCTGAAAAGAAAAGTATATACCTTAATTTAAAAATACTTATTGCTAAAAAATACTAACCTTGTCTGAACTTTTAGCAACCTGTAATCTTTTTGGCTGGTGGAGGGAGGTTCTTGCCTCAGTATTGATGACTGCTTACTGGTCAGGGTGATAGTTATCTGAAGGCTGGAGTGACTGTGGTCATTTCTTAAAATAAGACAGTGAAGTCAGCCACATCAATCCATCAATTTACACTTCCATGCATGAATGATTTCTCTGGAGCACAAAATGCTATTTGATACCCTTTTCCTCACAGTAAAACTTCAGTTCTCTCAAATCCTGTCACTGCTTTAGCAACCAAGTTTGTATAGTGTTCTAAATCTTTTGCTGTCTTTTCAATAATCCTCACAGCAAATCTTTGCCAGGAGTAGATTTTATCTTAAGAAATAACTTTATTATCCATAAGAAGCAACTCATTCGTTGGTGATCTCTCATGAAACTGCAGCAATTCAGTCACATCTTCAAACTCCACTTCTAATTCTAGTTCTCCTGCTGTTTCCATGACATCTTCAGTTACTTCCTCCCCAGAAGTCTTTCACCCCTCAAAGTCATCCAGGAGGGTCAAAATCAACTTCTTCCAAACATTTGGTAATGTTGATACTTTGACCTCTTTCCATGAACCACAAATGTTCTTAATGGTATCTAGAATGATGAATTTTTTCCAGAAGGTTCTCAATTTACTTTGCCCAGAGATGTTAGAGGAATTACAACCTAGGTCAGCTACAGCCTTACAAAATGTATTTCTTGGACAGTAAGACTTGAAAGTTTAAATTACTCCTTGATTCATGGGCTGCAGAATGGATGCTGTGTTTCAGTTTCCTTCAAGAACATTTTCTTTGTATTTACAACTTGAATGTGTGGCACAAGAGCCCTAGCTTTCACATGCCTTCCTCTTCTAAGTTTAATCATTTCTAGTTTTAGATGCTAGGAAGAGATGAGCAAATCTTCCTTTCACTTGAATACTTGGAGGGAACTGTAGAGTTGTTAATTGGACTAATTTCAGTATCTTTGTGCCTCAGGGAATAGTGAGGCCTAAGGAAAGAGAGACAGGGAATGGCCAATTGGTGGAGCAGTCAGAACACAGAGAACATTCATCAGTTAAGGTCATCATCTTATATGGACATGGTTTGTGGTACCCCCAAAACAATTATAATAGTAACATCCAAGAGCACTAATCACAGATCACCATAACAAATATAGTAATAATGAAAAAGCTTGATATAGTATGAGAATTATCAAAATATGACAGAGAGACACAGGATGAGCCAATGCTGGTGGAAAAACAGTGCCAAAGACTTACTTGAATCATAAAGATGAGAGCAGAAATAAATGAACTAGAGACAAAGAAAACAACAGCAGAGATCAATGAAAATAAAAGCTGGTTCTTTTTAGAAGATATAAAAAACTGTGGGAATGCAAACTAGTACAGCCACTATGGAAAACAGTGTGGAGGTTCCTTAAAAAACTGAAAATAGAACTGCCCTATGACCCAGCAATCCCACTGTTGGGCATATACACCAAGGAAACCAGAATTGAGAGAGCCACATGTACCCCAATGTTCATCGCTGCATTGTTTACAATAGCCAGGACATGGAAGCAACCTAGATGCCCATCAACTGACGAATGGATAAGAAAGCTGTGGTATATATACACAATAGAATATTACTCAGCATTAAAAAAAAATTCATTTGAAGCAGTTCTACTCAGGTGGACGGAACTGGAGCCCATTATCCAGAGTGAAGTAAGCCAGAAGGAAAAACAACAGTACAGTATACTAACGCATATATATGGAATTTAGAAAGATGGTAACGAGAACCCAGCATGCGAGACAACAAAAGGAACGCAGATGTATAGAACAGACTCGTGGACTCTGTGGATGAGGGCAAGGGTGGGATGATATGGGAGAATGGCATTGAAACATGTTAATTATCATATGTGAAATCAATCGCCAGCCCAGGACTGATGCTCGGGGCTGCTGCACCGAGATTTCCCAGGGGGAGGGAGTCGGGAGGGAGGAGGGAGGGGTGTTCTGGAGGGGGAGCATATGTACACCCATGGCAATATCATGTCATTGCATGGCAAAACCAATAAAAAAAATAAAATAAAATTGCAGGTAAAGCTGAGTAAAAAGAATGAAAGACAGCAGCAGGGTAAATTTTAAAGATGACAGATCTTTAAGATAGACTTTCTTGAACTTTATTTTGAGGCCTCAGTCCTCCAATTAAACACTCTACTTCTAAAAAAAAAAAAAAAAAAAAAAAAAACCTGATAAGCTTTTAGCCAGACCCATCATGAAAAAAAGGAAGAGGACTCAATAAATTTAGAAATGAAAAAGAAATCACAACTGACACCACAGAAATGTCAAGAATCATAAGAGACTACTACAAGCAATCATACACCAATAAAATGGACAACCTGGAAGAAATGTACAAATTCTGAGCAAGGTAAACAACCTTCTAAGATGGAACCAGGGAGAAATAGAAAATATCAACAGATCAATCACAAGTACTGAAATTGAAACTGACTGAAAAACTTCCAACAAACAAAAGTCCAGGACCAATTGCCTTCACAGGCAAATTCTACCAAACATTTGAGAAGAGTTAACACCTATCCTTCTGAAATGCCTTCAATGAACTGCAGAGGAAGGACTTCTCCCAAGCTCATTTTACCAGGCCATCATCACCCTGATACCAAAACCAGACAAAGATATCACAAAAAAAGAGAAAACTACAGGCCAAAATCACTGATGAACATAGACACAAGACACTAGAATCCTCAACAAAAGGCTTGACACAGGTTGCCAGAAACCTTCAAATTGTTAAAAAACAAACAAACAAAAAAAACCACCACCATTAGTATCTGCAAAGAACAATAAAGGGAAGCACATTAAAATGAGTTCTTAGATCTGAAACTTATGAACTAAGTTTAGAAATATTCATCACTTGAATGATTTAATATACAGTATGTATACATTCCTAAGCCTCTTATGAGTAACGTTCAGGAGTGTGAGCCATGGCCTCTTCACTATATATATATATATATATATATATATAAAATATATATAACAATAAAATATATATGCATTATTTAGCCATCACAAAACAAGGCTTATTCTTTCTATCCTATTGAGACTCATACAGGTAAGTTGATATTCAGTATTCCTGGCTCTAAAAATTCAAAGGTTGCCAGTTTTTAGAAACATCTTATTCATTGTCTATGGGGCTGATTCAAAATGTTCTAATGCAGAGAAAGATCCTATTTTTCTCATTTAAGCATCCTTAGTGATCCATTTGGAATGGAAAAACATACTGCTTTCAACTTTGAAAAGAACTTGACCAAGTATATGAAATAATGTGGGCTCTTTGAAAACAACATGAAATAACAACTGTATAAAACATATGTAAGTATTTAATAATGTCTACGGAAAAGAAATAAGAATTTTCAGCAGTTCCATGAATAGTATGAACTAAAATTAGATTTTAGGTAGTACTCTCACTCAATGAAAGAATTTGATGATATAGTTGATCATGGTTTTTAAAAAGTCAAAGGAAAAAAATACTTGTTTTTGGCAGCGTGTAGAAAAATCAGCCGTTTTTATTTTTAACCAGTTCTTAAAGCATTATTTGTTTGCATTTTAAATCAGGTTTAAAGGTTATGTTTATACTATCTGAGGCTTTGTTTTGTCATTTTGTATTATTCAACTTGGAGTAAGAAAATAGTGATGACTATTCATACTACACTGGTTATTTGGGAGACACTAACTGACTAAAAATACAGTAGTTCAAGGTGAGTTTAAAAAGAGAAGCAGAAAGCCTAGGGTCCTAGAGTTCTAGATCAGTATTTCCAAAAATGTCCTCAGTGGAATTCTAGTCTCCCAGATGGTCTAAGGAAAGAAAAAAAAAAAAACAGTTATATGATCAAAAATAAGTTTTTGAAAAGGATGTATAACTTCACAATGCATATTGGGCAGTAAAGCATTTTGCTGTTTCTCAACCAACATTTCTCAAACTTAATGAAGACTAAATTGTTTTTTGTTAAATACATTACCTATTAACATCATGTTGAATGAAGAATTCTGAGGAAGAATTTCCTAAGTATGTCAGGGAAAAAATGCAAACTATATTAACCAGTATCATTATTAACTGAACAAATGAATGAATCAACAAATGATGCTACATGATTGTCACTATTTCATAGCTATGAACAAGCTAGACACAGTCCCTGTCATGTTTTAGAGTAATTATGTAGTATGTACACATATATGATATATAGTGTACACTGTATGCACAACCCTATTTTGTACAATATAAGTAGAATAAAGGGAAAATGAAGATGCTGGATTTGAATATGTTCATTTACATGATAGAAGTTTCAATGTTTTACTTTTTCTATCAGTGCTCTTAAAATCAACATCTGAATTTCAGACTAAATAACAACAGTCTTCACTATAATTGAAAATAAGTTAATTCTAATAAATTGACTTGGCTATATACACAATACAAAGCAATACATATGGTCAAGAAAGAAATTTCTTGAGTTGCCAGAGTTTAAGATCCACCAGTTAGTTTGAACTTGGACAACAACTCCATGCCTCAGTTTCCTCAACTGTAAAATTGGAGGTAATGACAACTTACCTCATGGTTTTTAATGGAGATAAAATGACACAAAAAGGTCAACAAATGTTCTCATTATAATTATTATAACAATAAGAAGAAGACTATATTAAAATAAAGTTAATGAGTTATATTTAGGAGTACGGGACAGGATGAACAAACTGCTGTGCTTGGGTAGAAGGTTTAAAAGAGGACATTTTCTTTCTATCTCTTATAATGGCACAGTGTTTATACAGCATTTTTTAAGAACAATAAAAATGAAAACTTTACTAAATGTAGATGGGTTGCTCTTAAAAATGAAATGAGCTCCATCCAGAATGGCTTTGTGCTCACTTTATAGGTCTTTGATGCAAAGTACTCACACATCCCTAGAGGAACATTCAATTCTGAGAAATCACTTTCTGCAAGGTCCTGCGGCAAGGAGCCAGGATCTTCACAATGCCAGGAAGTCAACAGAGGCCTGCTCTCCTGGCCTGCACGCAGTGACTTGCAGCTTCCTGCCAGGACCCTGGGGAGTCATCAGACTTCCCTGTTGAAAAAGAGGACTCTTGCCTGAAAAGATAATGTTCCATAAAGAAATCTCTCCCTGATTCTCTGTCCTCTTGTCCTTTCTCTCACCAGTTCTAGTAACTGATGTTACTAAACAGGCCTCCCAATCTGAATGGTATCTGAGCTCCTAAAGATTCAAAGATACCTAGGGAAGCAAAGTTGAGATACCAAATACAAACTGACGGCGGACAGCTTATTTAAACATCCCCTCCCCCAATTAGTGCTAGTCCAGCTTTGTCTGAGAATCTCTTTTTGTTCCATCTGACAACAAAATATACATACACTGTAAACTGACAGCTTATCAAAATTTTAATCTTGGCAGAAGATTCATGATTTCATGAACTCAGTAAAAGATGATGGAGACTGGCTTGAATCACATTCAAAACCAATGGTAAATGAGGTTTTGGCAATAACGACGAAAGAATAAAATTTGACAAGGATGGTAATATGTAAATATTGAAGGGAATGAGTTAAACACCAAAGGATTAAGAGTGTTTCTTGGAAAAATTTATGAAGCCTTAATTCATTTTGTAAATGTTACCTTTTTATAATTATGCAGTATATGTCAAATGTGAAATGAAGGTGAACAATAGATGAGCTATTAACATTTTCGCAAAAAAAATTATATATGTATACACACACACACATACATATATGTATATAGCCCCTCCAATGGGCATAATTTATTCTTGACTATTTCTAAGAATTAGCTCACTATTATAAATTGTATTCATAATATAAACTAAGAACATTTTTATGATATATTTACTGTTTACCCATGACCTACAAGGCCCTACACACACTGGCCCTGAGACAACTCGAAACTCAGCTTCAATCATAGTGGTCTCCCTGCTCTCATTATAACAGATGAATTTGACCCCTCCCTCACCCCTTTGCACTTGCTATTCCCTTTGCTGGGAAAACCACCCCCAGATCTGCTCAAATATGCTTCCTTGGGGAAAACATCCCTGACCAAACTTGCAAAATTGGCAGCTCCAATCACTTATTCTGTCTCTTCTTCATAGGACCTGTCACTACTTGACATTTATTATTTGTTTAATTGTGTTATAATTGCCTCTTCTACTAGAATGGGGGCTCTTTGAAAACAAAGATTTCTGAGTCTTATTCACTACTGTATCCCCAGGGCTGAAATTGGTGTCTACCAGAGTAGATACCCAGTAAATATTTGAGAAATAGAATGAAAGAGTGATTATTCAGTTCTACTTTCTTTTTCAAGATAAAGCTCTATTCATCCCTCATTTTTCTATTCACTTTGAAATGTTAGCTCCTGTTTTAAGTGACTCACCTTAAGTGGGCTTTTTCTAAGACAAGTTACCTGCAGGTAATGAGGCCTTCCTGTTTTAGACATTGCTTCCTTCCCTTTGCAGGGATAACAAACAGATGTCATGCTGTTAGACCAACATGGCTGATGGTACTAGCTTTCCAGAACATTGTTTCTGAGGTGGGGTCCCAGTCCAGCCAGAAAGAGCACTGGAGAACTGATCAATCATCAGTGTTTTCTAGGGGACAAGATGGGGTCATGGTAGTAGAATTATTGATTTACAAAACCTTATTAAAACAAAAATTTTCCTGGGAAAAAAACACATTTTGTTATTAGCACCTTAGCTTCAATTTTCAGATGACCAAATACATCCTTCCTATTGATAGGATTCTTAAGAACCTCAGGAGCTAACTGGTATAATTTTTTTTTCAACATCTAAACATGTGCCAGGACAACCCTCCAACTGCTGTTTGAAACCTTCAGGAATAAGAAATTTTCAGCTCACCAACTCCTTTATTGGACTCCTTTAATTCTTTAAAAAAAAAAATGTTTCCACTTAAGCTCTCCCCTGCTTCTTGTTACTTTCACCCATGACTGAAAGCCCCTAAAAACTAACCTCCTTGGTCTTCTGGTCTCCTGGCCAAATTTTCCCCTTTTCTTCAGTACATTCTCTCATGATGTGATTGAGAATCCCTTCAGCATCTTTCGGAGTTGTTGTAGCACTGGATAAATTGTGAAAATGTCTTCAAAAAGTACACCTGCTATTCTGAACATGTTATGACTCCAGGCATGCTTTGTTCAGTGAAGAGTGAAATGGGATTTGCACCTCCTTCTTTTTAACATTATACTCTTTGTGCATGGCCCAAAACCACTGTGAGTGGCTCTAGCAGTTACATCACACCACAGTCCCAAATTATTGAAGTCAACTGCTAATCCAGATCCAGATCCATGCCTTCCAAAACGAGAGCAATGGTTTTATGGAACTCAAGTCACAGCTTTGCATACATTCCCATGAAATTCTATGTGTCTGAGGTGATACCATATACAATCAAATTCAACCCTTCAGATCTTTTGAGAATATGTATGTTTAGCAAAAATTATGTTGACTATCTCTTCCAGTGTCATAGAATCAGTCTGGTGTAGATAGAGTCCTTCCAAAAACTGGAGCATACAATAAATATTGCTGTTGTTCAGCTGCTAAGTCATGTCCAACTCTTTGTAACCCCATGGTCTGCAGCACACCATGCTTCCCTGTCCTTCACTATTTCCCAAAGATTGCTCAAATTCATGTCCATTGAGTCGGTGATGCTATCTAACCATCTCCACTTCTGCTGCTCCCTTCTCTTTTGCCTTCAATCTTTCATAGAATCAGGGTCTTTTCCAATGAGTCAACTCTGCATTAAGCGGCCAAAGTATTAGAGCTTCAGCTTCAGCAACAGTCTTTCCAATGAATGCTCAGGGTTAATCTCCTTTAGGATTGACTGGCTTGATCTCCTTGCAGTCCAAGGGACTCTCATGAGTCTTCTCCAGCACCACAATTAGAAAATATCAATTCTTCAGCACCCAGCCTTCCTATGGTCCAATTCTCACATCTGTACATGACTACTAGAGAAGCCACAGCTTTGACTACAATAAATATACTTTTATTCAACTTGAAAGGTTTTCATTTATATAAATCAGGAGGAATGTATTAAATAATTATTTTAATATAGTAAAACTCAGACTATTTGAAATTATGTTCCTTTATGGGTAGTAGCTAGGCAGAGAAGAAATGAGAAAAAGGGTTTGGACCCAATATTTGAGGTGCTACCAGGGTGACAGAAAAGTGAGGGCCCCATGGTTACTAGGCCACAGCTGGAAGTCATAAATTGATTCAAGGTGGGAATGGCAATTCCCCACCTCTTCAGCACCATCTTCCTTCCAGCAAAGTGGTATAGCTAAAACTCTAGTTAAACACAGATAGCAATTTAATGAGTCATACCACTAAAGGACAGCCACACACTTTCATGGGTTCCAATAACAGAAAACATCTCAGATACCTGGGGCCCACTCAGCAAAACTTCCTTTGTTCTGTGAAAGAGAAAGGGTATTTTTCTCCCCATAATTCCTCCTACACCTTCCAAGAGAAATTTCTAAGTTTTTCTTTCTCCTCCCACAGCTCCATTTAACTACTCGTTTTTAACTCTCAACAGCATGCTCCTTCTTTATACATGCTCTCTGAGCTTTGGCCTATGTAAATCTGCTCACATTTTCACTGGTAATCTCCCTTATATAAATGCCTTTGCTTACCACACAACATTCTGTGCCTCTTTAAAATTCTCAACCTAGGTGATTTTGGTTATCTATTGTTTTAATGGCTTTAAAAAAACTTCTTTTTTTTTTTTGGCTCATGATTTTGAGGGTCACGAATTCCAAAAGAATTTGGCTGGGCATTTCTGATCCATGTGGTATCAGCTGGGGCAGGTGGAATGGGAGGACCATCATCCAAACTGTCTTCTTTACAGATAGACAACAACTCAATGTTCCCGGCCAAACGTCTCCCCACAGTGTCTCTTCCTTCAGGGCCTCACCACATGGTTTGAACTTCTTACAGTATTGTGGTCTCAGGGTAATCTATCTTCTTAATGATGGCTGACATCCAAGAGACCAAGGTAGAAGCTTCCTGTCCACTAAAAGGCTTGCCCTGAACTGCTTTAACGTCTCTTCTGCCATACTCTGTCGCTTAAAGCAGGTATGAGTCAACTCAGATTCAAGGGCAGGATAACGAACCCACCTCCTTAGGGGAGGAGCATCAAAGAGAATTTGTATCTATCTTTAATCTGCCAGAGACATTTATACTGATTGTTGACTTCCTTATCCTTAAAAATCATGATGGCAGATAGTTATACTTCTCATTTCAATGGACTATTAACGTATACTTTTGGGATATATCATATATATACACACACACAATACTGTTGTTAAGAAGAGAGGCAAGATTCCTGGTATTCTCAAGGAACAAGAGGTCTGGCTATCTAATTTAGCTTATACAAGCAATAGTCCTCACCTGTGTTATCTGAACACCTGGCTCGTTGCAACTTGCAAGTCATTTCTCAAATATTGACATTCGTGAACAACTGAATTTCTGAATAATAAATTAGAGCTGATCCAAGCTTTTTTCTATAATGGCATCACTCTGTCTCCCGTGAATTCCCAACTGCATTCTCCAGGGGAGGTTTAAAGGGTGGAGTTGCTGTAGCTCTTCCACTGAGAACTGCTCATAACCCTGGCACATGATGGGAAAATTCCACACCCCAGCCATCACCCATCCTGCATGGCTTAGAGGGAAAAAAAAAAAAGATTAAGAATGTTCAGCTTAAAGCATGTTGTTAATGAAGCCAGTATTAGCTAGCTAGATAAAATCTGGGTAAAATCCAATTATGAAGCAATTTTGAGTTTTATTTTGCTCAATAGTGACAAAGCAAAATCTTCTAGTCATGTCCTCCCTTGTCTCTTCTGCCTTTCTCTCTCCTTCTCCCAGCCCCCTCCCCACAGAGCTCACAAATATGGGCTAATAAAACTCAGTAAAATGTACTAACTACCAATCAGACTGGAAAAAACAACTCAAAAAGTCATACATTGCTAAGATTGGGCAAGAAAACTGTTTGCTGACACTGAAAACAGCAGATATTTATAGTTTCAAAAGCACAATGTCTCATTCCACAACTATTTCTAATTACTAAGTATATACTGTTATAAAAATAAGGAGGTGCCCTTATCACCTCCTAGAGACAATGATTTAGCTCCACCTTCCGTGGACCTTGTGAGCTGCCTGTCATTTGCAGGTGGTTTACATATATCTGAGAGAATGCTCTCCCTTGGGCCCTGGAGCAGTCAGGGCTGCTCTGTTTCTATATTTGGTATCAATCCCACAGTGCAGGATTCGGCTGCACTGGGTCTGTTGTTGCTGGGCTGAACTTCGCACAGAAACCAACTAACTTCTTAATGATCCTCACAAAATCATTAAAAATTCATGTGTGACACTGTGCCTCTTAGCTACAACAGTAAATACCGGATCCTAGAACCAAGAGGACATGAATTCCTGCCACAACACTGATTAGAAATGGTCAATCTAGTGAACAAAAATAGAGTATCTAGAATCAACTTACAAGGAAATAAAAATTTTAAAATGTTGATCACTCATTAGAGATATTGTTAATAAGTAAAATGCTGCAAGCAGAAAAGCCTAGAAAGCAGCATAATTTTAGAAAAAAGTACAGGTGAAGAGTTCTGGGGCTTGAAAGATGCCTCCTTTCTGCCACAAACACACTCAATCATGTGTATGGGGTGAGTGGTTCAACTTTCCTGAACCTCATTGTCCTCAATTAGGAAGCAGCTAGATTTGACAGTCCTTAATGACTTGGGCAGATTTAGAATTTCGTGGTTCTTGGGAAATGTAAGCATTGCATGACATCTCATATGTAGAATATAAAAAGAAATGATACAAATGAACTTACTGACAAAACAGAAAGAAACTCACAGACTTAGGAAAGGAACTAATGGTTGCCCAGGGGGAAGGATGGGGGAAAGGAATAGTTAGGGAGTTGGGATGAACATGAACACTCTGCTCCATTTAGAATGGATAACCAACAAGGACTTACTGCATAGCACAATGAACTCTGCTCGATGTTATGTGGCAGCCTGGATGGGAGGGGAGTTTGGCGGAGAATGGAAATATGCATATGCGTGGCTGAGTCCCTTTCCCTGTTCACCTGAAACTAGCACAACATTGCTAATCGGCTATACTCCAATACAAAATAAAAAGGTTTTAAAAAAATAGTTGCATGGCTTGTTTTTGGAAGGGAGGGGGAAACAAAGAAAAAGGAAAGGGGGAGGAGGCAGTGAGGGAGCGAGGGAGGGGTGGAGGGAGAAGAACTAAGGGAGTGAGGAACAGAGGAAGGGAGGACTGGAAGAAAAGTAGGGTGGGGAAGGGAGGAAGAAAGGAAAGAAAGAAGAAAAGGAGGAGAGGGGGAAAGGACGTCGGAAAGGTCCCATCATAATGACCAGAAGTCTGGGAGCAGATGTGGGGGAAGGAAAGTGTTTGGAGACTACTGAGGTCATGGAGAAGGCTCAGAAGGAGAAAAGTGGGGGTCATGAGAAGTATGAAAGGAAGTGAGAAAAGAAACGGCAGGCAAAATATGTATGGATATTAAGAGGCAATGGGGATATGTGGATTTCCAATCAAACCCTGAAATTCTCCCATCTGTCTGCCTTCTGTGCTGTTTCACACACTAACAATCCCCGGTGTATGCACCTTCTTCCCACCATCATAACAAATAACTTACCTGTGTATAGCACAAGGAACTATTTCCTGTAATAAGCCATAATGGAAATGAATATGAAAAAGACTGTGTGTGTGGGTATAATGTATTTTGCTGCTATTGGTGTTGTTCAGTTGCTAAGTCACAACTGACTCTTTGCGACCCCATGGACTCTAGTCTGCCAGGCTCCTGTCCATGGGATTTTCCAGGGAAGAATACTGGAATGGGTTGCCATCTGTTTCTCCAGGGGATCTTTCCAGCCCAGGGATTGAACCCACATCTGTTGCTTGGCAAGCAGATTCTTTATCTCTGAGTCACCTGGGAAGCCCTGTGTGTGAGTCTGTGTGTGTGTGTGTCTGTATAAAACTGAGTCATTTTGCTATACAGTAAAAATTATCACAGGGCTACCTGCAATGCAGGAGACTGGGGTTCGATCCTTGGGTTGGGAAAATCCCCTGTAGAAGGAAATGGCAACCCACCCCAGTATTCTAACCTGGAGAATCCCCATGGGAAGAGGAGCCTGGTAGGCTACCATCCATGGGGTCACAAAGAGCCGGACACGACTGAGCAACTCCACTTCACTTCAGAAATTATCACAACACTTAAATCAACTATACTCCAATATACTTTGTAAAAATTAAAAAGAAAAAGAAAGATTGCCCTGGAAGAGGTTTCACCTCACATTCTCCAGGCTCTGGAGAGAGCACCAGCACAGACATAAAGCACGCTCACGAGAGCAGGGGATGGTCTGGTGTTTGCCTCGTACCATTCAGAAGTGGGCAGAGATGCTCTGCTGTGCTCTGTGTTGTCAAGAATGGAGTAGGGAGTTTCACGTTCACACTCCTAAAACTGAGGGAGACTATATCATGGGACCACAAAGGACTGACCCTCGGGCTCCGTTTTCCACCCTGTGTATCACACTGTCTTGAGCTCTCGTCACTCACTCAGCAGCTCCTTTCCTTGGTTGGCCTCCAGCCCAGCTAGGTTTTAACTCAAGGATTTCAATTCTGTTTTCTAACTTTTCCAGCATACACCAAAGTAGAGAGAGCAGCAGAACAAACACCATATGTTTTTGTTACATATTTGGCTTCACCAACTATCAGTATTCAGCCGTCCTTCTTTTACCAAATGCCGGCTGCCCACAAAATATCATCAAAATGGCCTTTTGATAAGACAAAGCTGAGTTTATTCTTATCTGATAAGGGAGAATAGCACCTTCCCAGAGTCTTACTACTTTCTTTAAAGGAAGGATGGCAAACTTGGGATATTTAGTAGATCGTGGAGTCTAGCTTAAGGGGGATCATTCAGTGGGAGGAGGGTATGATTAGGATTAAGTAAGGATCATGATGTAATCATTCACAATCTGTGGATACAGTAAGGTAAGGATTTTGAGACAGAGTTCAAAAATAGTCCTGGGGCATAAACACTGGCTTGTTGCTGTTAAAAAGTTAAGTAGTTTAACGTTCATTTAAATGGGTTTTACGAGAAGTTCCTGTAACAACCAATAAATTTATTAGTTTCTTCTATCTTCCTGGGCAACAGTACCATGGAAGAGTGAAATCAACTTGATGAAGGCAGTGGAATAAAACAGTTACACTGGCTAAGCAGCCAAACAGTGCGTGTGTGCACGCTCAGTCGCATCGGACTCTTTGCAACCCCATGGACTCCAGTCTGCCAGGCTCCCCTGTCCATGGAATTTTTCCAGGCTAGGAAACTAGAATGGGTTGCCATTTCCTCCTTCAAGGGATCTTCCTGCCCCAGGTACCAAACCTGTGAGTCCTGTGTCTCTTGCACTGACTGGCAAGTGCATTCTTCACCACTGAGCCACCTGGGAAACCCAGCAGAATAGTAAAGTCATGTTAATGTCTACAGTAAGTTCTGTGGGTGTGTGTCTTTTGAGTTCCCACTGTCATCTACTGGTCACTCACTTTTATTTTTACGTGCTTTAGTATTTTTAATTCTTGCTTTTTTTTTTTTTAAGTTACCAAACAGTATCCAGTTCATATATACAGTGTGTGATCGCTAACAACCAAAACCCTCATATACATGCAATTTAAAATTTCTTTCAATTATTCTGTTCATAGCTTTATTAGGAAAGCCAAGGAAATACCTCTCATGCTAGGAATTCACTATCATACTCAGGAATAAAAACTGTCAAGGACTATTCAGTATCTCAGAGAGCTCTAAATAGAAATCATTGCCTTATTTGGCCAACAGCCAGTCTAAGCCATGCTAACAGGAGCAATGAGAGCCAGCAAGTAAAATTTCAATGTGGGCTTTGTGGGGAGTGTGTGGGTGAGGTCAGCTCCTTTTTATTAAATTAAGCCATTCTTCTAAAGGAAAATACTGCATAAAGAAAATAAGGAAAATATATCCTAACTTTGAATATTTATTCCTTTGGGTTTCTGGTAAAAATATGAGTGTATTCAGGCTACAAACATTAATTGAGCATATTTTAAATGTGGAGCAAATAAGGAATAAAATAATGCCATTTGCACAAACATAGAGGAACCTAGAGATTATTATCACAGTAAGTGAAGTCACACAGAGAAAGAGAAATACCATGTGTATCACTTATATGTGGTCTAATTTAAAAAAAAAAAAGACAGGAATGAACTTATTTACAAAACAGAAATAGACTTACAGACATCGAAAACAAATTTATGGTTACCATATGGGAAATATGGTGAGGAGGGATAAATCAGCAACTTGGGATGAACATATACACACTACTATCATAAGATACATAACCAACAAGGACCTGCTGTACAGCACAGGGAACTCTACCCAATATTCTGTGATAACCTGTATGAGAAAAGAATCTGAAAAAGAATAGACATCTGTATAACTGACTCACTTTGCTGTATACCTGAAACTAACACAACACTGTAAATCAACTACACTCCAATAAAATTAAAATACTAAAAAATACAGTAAGTGTGGGGCGAGGAGGGACTACATAGAAGGGAAAAGCCACTGCTGGGTTTTTGAGAAAAGCCTACCTTGGTGAAAAAAATCACCACTTGACTTAAGAGACAAATCTGGATGGGAGTGGCAAAGAAATTACTCAACATCTAATCTGTTGATGCTTTTAAGTTTCAAATTCTGCTATAAACAATCCTGCAAGATCTTAAGGATGGGAAGAAACAATGCACAGGTAATGACCTGTATCTCTAAGCTATTGTTTTAGCTGCAGTTTCTGCCCTGGGGGAGACTAGTAAAGGCCAAGAGGAGGAGGGAAGGCCTCAGGTTGTGTTGGGACCAGTCATCTGGAGCCCCTGCTGTCATGTTTGGCTGTATTCTGTGCATCCGTGAACAGGATCCTGTTTTGATTACAGCCATGCTTCAAGAGTATGAACAGCCAGCATCACCCTCAGATTCGGACAAGAAGGGGCTCTGTTCTGGGCCCATGCTTTACAGGACTGTTAGTACCCAGACTGTGACCCCTGGGTTCTTTGGGACCTGACCTCAGCACTAAGGAAGTGTGACCAGCAGTTAAATGTTCACACCTGTCTCTAACCCTGCTTCGGCCTCAGGGCAACATTGCCCCACATCTCTTGCCTTATAGTCTTGAAAAGAAAAGCGACTGTGTGTCCTAATGCCCCAGGAGTTTGCAGGTCTTTCTACAGACACTGCTCCAGAGAACTGGGAGGACCTGAATGACAAGAAAGCTCAAGTAAGAGAAAAGACAAATTAGCTAGCCTGTCAATCTGTCCTCTCAAAATACACTAGACTTCTGCATAATGAAGTATTTCCCAGGAGTGCTGAGCACCCATTTACCTCTCTTCTTTCCTACTCATAGTTCTAGAGACAAAAATCAGTGAACTGTTGGCAGCTGAGAAACACTGAAACAACGTGAAACAATTCAAATGACTTAAATATGTATCAGGCTGAACCATATAAAATTTTTCTTTTTTGGGTAGGCTAACCTGAATGGTTTGAATATTGACCATGGTGAACAGGACAGACTTTGTATTCTGTCTATAAGAGGCCCCTACAGCCCACCTGCAGCCCACTGTTCCATTGTTCCCAAGAGGGAATGTGGGGCAAAGACTGCCAGAACCTGTGCTTTTTTAAATAGTTAGGAATATGGATTCTTTTTTTATTTAGGTCATACCTGAATGGCCTAGTGGTTTTCCCTACTTTCTTCACTTTAAGTTTGAATTTTGCAATAAGGAGTTAATGATCTGAGCCACAGTCAGCTCCTGGTCTTTGTTTTACCTGACTGTATACAGCTTCTCCATCTTCACTTCAGGTATGACCTAAATCAACTCCTTTATGATTATACAGTGGAAGTGACAAACAGATTCAAGGGATTAGATCTAATAGAGGCAAAAAGGCAAAATGGTTGTCTGAGGAGGCCTTACAAATAGTTAAGAAAAGAAAAGTGAAAGGCAAAGGAGAAAAGGAAAGATATATCCATCTGAATGTAGAGTGCAAAAGAATAGCAAAAGAGATGAGAAAGCCTTCCTAAGTGACCAATGCAAAGAAATGGAGGAAAACATTAGGATGGGAAAGACGAGAGATCTCTTCAAGAAAATCAGAGATACCAAGGGAATATTTCATGCAAAAATGGGCACAATAAAGGACAGAAATGATATGGACCTGACAGAAGGAAAAGATATTAAGAAAAGGTGGCAAGAATACACAGAACTACACAAAAAAGAGCTTCATGACCCAGATAACCACGATGATGTGATCACTCACCTACATCAGACATCCTAGAATGTGAAGCCAAGTAGGCCTTAGGAAGCATTGCTACAAACAAAGCTAGTGGAATGACAGAATTCCAGCTGAGCTATTTCAAATCCTAAAAGATGATGCTGTGAAAGTGCTGCACTCAATATACCAGAAAATTTAGAAAAGTCAGCAGTGGCCGCAGGACTGAAAAAGGTCAGTTTTCATTCCAATCCCAAAGAAAGGCAATGCCAAAGAATGTTCAAACTACTGCACAATTGCACTCATCTCATATGCTTGCAAAGTAATACTCAAAATCCTCCAAGCTAGGTTTCAACAGTACCTGAACCAAGAACTTCCAGAAGTTTAAGCTGGATTTAGAAAAAGCAGAAGAACTAGAGATCAAATTACCAACATTCGCTGGGTCATAGAACAGGCAACATAATTTCAGAAAAACATGTACTTCTGCTTCATAGACTACGCTAAAGCTTTTGACTTAACTGTGTGGATCAAAACAAACTGTCAAAAATTCTTAAAGAGATGAGAATAACAGACCATATTACCTACCTCCTGAGAAACCTGTATGCAGGTCAAAAAGCAACAGTTAGAACCAGACATGAAACAACAGACTGGTTCCAAATTGGGAAAGGAATACATCAAGGCTGTATATTGTCACCCAGATTATTTAACTTATACGTAGTGTACATCATGCAAATTGCTGGGATGGATGAAGCACAGCTGGAATCAAGATTGCAGGGAGAAGTATCAATAATCTCAGATATGCAGATGACACTACCCATATGGCAGAAAGCAGAGAGGAACTAAAATGCCTCCTGATGAAAGTGAAAGAATAGAGTGAAAAAGCTGGCTTAAAACTCAACATTCAAAAAACTAAGATCATAGCATCTGGTCCCATAACTTCATGGCAAATAGATGGTGAGAAATGGAAACAGGGACAGACTTTATTTTTGAGGGCTCCAAAATCACTGCAGATGGTGACTGCAGCCATTAAATTAAAAGATGCTCACTCCTTTAAAGCAAAGCTATGACCAACCTAGACAGCATATTAAAAAGCAGAGATATTAATTTGCCATCTAGTCAAAGCTATAGTTTTTCCAATAGTCATGTATGGATGTGAGAGTTGAACCATAAAGAAAGCTGAGCGCTGAAGGACTGATTGTTTTGAACTGTGGTGTTGGAGAAGACTAAGAGTCCCCTGGACTGCAAGGAAATCAAACAAAGTTAATCTTAAGGGAAGTCAGTCCTGATGTAAGGACTGATGCTGAAGCTGCAGCTCCAGTGCTTTGGCCAGCTTATGGGAAGAACTGACTCACTGGAAAAGATCCTGATGCTGGGAAAAATTGAAGGCAGGAGAAGGGGACGACAGAGGGCGAGATGGTTGGATGGCATCACTGACTAGATGGACATGAGTTTGAGCTAGCTCTGAGAATCAGTGATGGACAGGGAAGCCTGGTGAGCTGCAGTCCATGGGGTCACAGAGTAGGACACAACTGAGTGACTGAACTCAACTGATGAGTTTTTTTATATATATAAATCTCTCGATTGGAAATATTTATTTTTTAAAACTATGTAGATCAAACAAAATGCTTCTATGAACTGGATTTAACCAATAAAATCCCCGTTAGCAATCTTTACTTTAGATACAAGTTATAGGTACAAGAACAGGAACTAACACTTGCTTTGTGTTCTGCCATTTCTCATTTATTCTCCTCATGGCTAATTCTCTGTTTTCTCCTTCTCTTCTCCCCTGCTTCTCTCCACCTTCTCCCTGCCCCCTCCTGCCCCCGTTTGGCTTTCCCTGGTATTTTGTTTGCACTGTGAAATACCACTGCCACACACATTTTCACTTCAGTTACAATTAGACACTAACTAGCCAAGGAGAGAAAAGTCTCTCTCAAGCACCACTGATCAACCGGAAGGGAAGTATCTAGAGAATGTGGTTTTGGACATCAAAGGTATCCCCCCACAGGATGATGGCAAATTGGTCAAAGAATAAACTGCCTTGAGAAGGTATATTTGGATTTTTAAAAATCAAAATAAATCTTTTCACGCGAATGACCAAATATTTGCTATTTCTCAAGTTTACTATTTTATATCCAAAGTTACCGAACCTGCCAATCTCCCACACTCACACTAGAACAACAAAAACCAACTTGGGGAATTAATAATAATGCTTACTATTACTCATGCATGCACACAACCTATGGTGTAATCTAATTATAATTGTTACATATACTCAACCTGATGCTCATTATCTAAGATGTATTCCCTCTTATAGCTGGCAGTATATTTAGTGCTAGATTCTGTGTGCTAACACATCTACTCCCACACAAAGGCAACAGGAAACAACTGGGGAAAGAAGAGAAGGGTGCTAGGAAAATTATCACAAAGAACCAGAAAGAGAACTGGTAAGCTAAACGCCACAGTTTTACAGTGTAGCTACAAAAGATGGAACAAGATAAGAAAAACTGCACCCCACTCAATGTTCCAACAGTTGTCCTCTTCAAATTCAGTTTCCTAATTTCTTATCTCAAGTCTTCACTTTCATTGTTGTAGAGGCCACTTTTTTGCCCTAAACGGCTATTCATAGAAAATCATACATTTTAAATGTCAAGTAATATTTAAGACATTAAAAATATAAACAAAATAGATAATTTGTGGAGGCTTCTCTGGTGGTCCATTGGCCAAGATTCAGTGCTCCCAAGGGGGCCTGGGTTTGATCCCTGGTCAGGGAACTAGATCCCACGTGCCATAACTAAGAATTCATATGCTACCACTGAAGATCCCACATGTCACAACTAAGACCCAGTGCAGTCAAACAAATAAATATTTAAAATATATATATACCTGATGCAAAGAGTCGACTCATTGGAAAAGACACTGATGCTGGGAAAGACTAAAAGCAAAAGGAGAAGTGGGTGGCAGACGATGAGATGGTTAGATAGCATCATGGACTCAATAGACATAATTTAAGCAAATTCTCGAAGATAGTGAAGATCAGGGGACGCCAGTGTGCTGCATGCAGGCCATGGGGTCACACAGAGTTGGACACAACTTGGCAACTGAACAAAAGGGGTCAACTAGTTAATAACTAGCAGATCCCGGGCTTGAATTCTTAACTTTTTAGCTTTACTCTCTTTCTACTGTTTCCAAAAGCATTTCTGAGTAAGACAGACAGACTCCTTTCATGGTTAATTATATTGGTCAACCTGATGGGGTCACAGGATGCCCAGATATTTGTCAAACATTATTCTGAATGTTTCTGGAGGATGTTTTTTTAGATGAGAGTAACATGTAAATCATTCAACTTTAACACTCAATTAGATTAACATTTTAATAGTACAGTAAGCAGGCTGCCCTCAGGAATGCAGGTGAACTTCATCTAGTCAGTCTAAAGTCTGAATAGAACTAAAAGACAGATCCTCCCTCAAAATAAAGAGAATTTTCTAGCTGATGGCCTTCAGACTTCATCTGTGACTCTGGCTCTTTCTGCCTGACAACCTTCAAATTGAAACATAGCTTTCTGTAGGTCTCCTGGACCACTGGTACACCTTGCAGGTTTTTGACTTACCAACCTCCATGACTGTATAATCCAGTTCTTTATAATGAACTCTGTACATACATGTATGTAGATAGGCAGATAGACAGGTAAGTAGATAGATATGGATATCTCCTATTGGTTCTGTTTCAATGGAAAATGCTGACTCAAATCAGGATTTTAAATTTTAGGATTTCAGGATTCAGAATTGTGTTTCTGAATAGGTCTATTTTACTAAATAATAATCATTTTCATGTTTTTTATTTAATATTTTTACTTTTTCTAAATTTCCCCTGTTAAAAGTTTCAAACTGGACAGGAGGGTTTTGTATCAGGCTGAACCTTGTATGTCAACTCCAATGGGCTGATGGGCCCCTACTCTCCTAAAGCAATGGCTGTCTCCTGGACCACACCAACACTTAACTAAATTCCCCAAGATGGGAGATATAAAGTTAAATTCTCAGGCCTCCATGGCCCTATGGCCCTCGGGCCAAATTACCCCTGTCTTTAAGGACATGAAGGCCATACAGGAGGTTCCTAAGTTGCCCAGGGGACTGACCGCACAACCAGAATCTGGGGAGTTAAGTCCCTGCAGAGTGAAACATGACCCCTGGGAACGAGGGACAGGTGGGTGTCAGATGGATCATCTGCCTTCCTTTACCACTTTCATAGACCACCTTGAGGTGCACAACCTCCTCATAGCCCTCCTGGAGGTCCTTTGTGATAAGTGAGCATACCTTCTGAATGACCTGCTGTTTCTCTTTGTGGCTCTTTGGGACATGGTAGTCAGAGTGGAAATACATCATGTCATGCAGTATTACAGATTTCTCTGGCTCACTTGCCCTCTTCCTCAGCCTTACCACTACAGATTTATAGCTCTCAAATAAAGTTTCAGCACTTCAATCCTTGCCTTAGGCTTTGCTTGCTAATGCATAGAGGAAAAGACACATTTATGAGTTAGGATTGGTGACTGCTTGGTAACAGATTGGTAAAGAATAGTTAAGTTTGTCCAACAACTGACTATTTGAAAAATTAAAAACAGAAGTTGTATTGTATATTTTTATAAAAGCCAGATAATATCTTGTTAACATAGTCAAGGAATAAAAGATACTATGTATATAAAATTCCTGGTTTGCTTTTAATTAAAATCTTTTCACTCCAAAAACAAATTGAAAACTTTTGCGGTTTGAGTCTGGGTTTATGAATGTGTTTAGAAAACATACTTCATATTGACTGTTGAATCTTGAGATTTTTTTCAGTGTTTTGAGCAATGTTCCCACCACTGATCATGATGGCTTGATACCAAACACAAAACGATACCTGAAGCTGGGTGGATGAGCATCTTCAGGCTGTTTGAGATACCTTTTAGCCAAGTTAATCTGTTACTTGTCTCTTTCTCTTAAAGTGACATGTTGAGAGTTAGTTTGATAATTTCTAACTAATCAAGGTTTTCCTGTTATGGACTGAATATTTGTGCCCCCTGAAGTTCATATACTGAAGCTCTAACCCCCATTGTAATGGTGTTTGGAGATGGGGCCTTTGGAAGTAACTAGGTTTGAGTGAGGTCACAAGAGTGGAAACCTCATGGTTGGATTAGTGCCGCCCTTATAAGATGAGATCAGAGAACTCACCTCTTCCCATCCATCATACAAGAACACAGCAAAACCATCAACCGCAAACCAGGAAGACAGCTCCCACCAGGAACAGGAATCAGCCAGGACACTGACCTTGGACTTCTCAGCCTCCAGAACTGTGGGAAATATATGTCTGTTGTTTTTAGTCCCCAGTCTATGCTATTTTTTATAGCAGCCTGCATAGATGAATACAATGACACTGATGATTTACTTCACTACTTATTTCTCTCTAAATCAGTCTGCAAAAACAGAACTGGTGGAAAGAATGAAAGCAAGAAAGGCAAATGATCAATGAAGGGTTCAGGGTAAAATTGAGATGCCGTAATTCTGCTGAAATCTTCTCTAAACACAAACCATTAGAGAAATAAACTTTCTATGAAACTCAGAATTCCTGATGTTGACCTTGGCCTCTTCAAATACCTTAGGACGTCAGAGCTGAGCACTCTGGACTGAATCCCATGGAAACAGGATTTAATAGTTTCATCTAAAGTCACAGTAAGGGCATAATCTAGTCAGCCAAAGGAACAAAATATCATCTTCAGCTCCTTAATGATATTTGCCCCAAGAATTAACTTAAATTTGTTTAGTTTATCAAACAGAGGGAAAAAAACATTACCTCAAAATCCCAGCTTTTCACAAAGCCAGGGATCACAGAAGTCAAACCACAGATTTAGCCACTTACATCACCAATAATAGAGATTCTATAATTAGAGATTAGCCAGCTGCAATCATTTCTGATGCCTCAGACAGCTGGATCAAGCTGATTTCCTCTCCAGTTGTGTCAAGCTAGAATGTCCCATTTTTTTCTTTTTTAAAAGAAATCAGCAAAATGGTGTGACTCAGAAACACAGAGAATCTCTTCCCCCCACCGAAAATTCTGACAAAGTATGCTTTGTATCTATGTATTTTTTTCTAGCTTCACACATCTTCCAGATAAAACACTTTTATTGCCGTGTAGCTGCCTGGGTGAGTTGCCTAGAAAATCTTTCATCTGGACTTCAAATTGATGACATTAGGAACAGTCCCTCTGAACTAAGCCCTTTGTTCAATCCAACACAGAAAGAACAACTCAGTTTATTTTCTTCAGCAGCAAATAGCTGAGAAACCTTAAGATTAATAATCAAGCTAAGAGTAAAGATAATGGTAATGTCAATATTTTCACATTAATGGAAAAGTAACCATTCCAGGCCAGATGCTCCCTCCTCCTAATTCTAACTCACTGGGGGATCCCTTCCAGCCTGCCCTTTGGGCCTCAAAACCCTTTCTTGCATTAACACATGTAGCTGCTGTTTCTTACCATTGTTCTGTCTTAGGAGGAGGGAGGCTGGCTTTACTTTTGAATGTAGAAGACAAAGTTAGTCTGTAGGAATTAAGTAGTCCTCAGTCTTGTTTGCTTCTAAGATGGCATCAAAACCCTAATGATCTCCCATAATTTAGCAATGTCTCTGTTTCACAGTTGTTAGAATCAGGGTTTACAGAAATAGCCAAAAGCAGTCTAAGGGGATCCAAAAACACTGACTGAAAATATATTCTTCCCTTCCATATTACACTGCAAATAACACATTCACCAGCTCACCACACAAATTAAGTAAAGCCTAAAGAAATATGCGTCGACTCCAGGACACAGATACTCCAAGAAAAATAATGAGTCTAGATGAACTTATTTAAATAGTTGACACAATAAACGGTCAAACTTTGTGAGCATGGTTTCCATAGGACAGCCTATTATTGCTGAAGACTCACACGAGAGCAAATGTGCTAGTTACCTAGGCAATATGACTTTACACTCTCTTACCAGTAAAATATCTTGAAGTTGCTGCTAGAACTGTACCCATGACCTGATTCAGAGGATACTGAATTGAGTATTAGAGTTGGAGGCATGTTTCTTGTCATGCAGGTTAGTGCTTCTGAAACTTTACCAAGGCCAGCAGTTCCATATATTAATTTTCTCCATAAGTCTTACATTGTTGCAAGGTTTTTTGAATCCAACAAGATATCTTTATTAAATAAGTAATTGTTTCCATTCTTCTTAATCAAAGTCACATTACTGTCACTTGAGGCAGGAGATGGGGTCAACTGTATTTAAAGGACTTGAACTAAGAATGGGAGAGTTTGCTGAGTTGTTAGGCAGACAAAAACACAGCCCCACAATTCCAGACTTGATTCTCTTGTTTCCTACAAATTTCCCTCTTATGTGCTCTGTCCTAGCCTTGCCCATTCTTCCCTCTTTCTTCTCCAAGCATGGCTTCTCTGGCCTTTGTGTAAATTGTCCTCCTAGTCAAGAAGGCTCATTCTTCATCCTTTGTACATAAATGACTTATTCCAGTGTCACCTTTTGTGAGCGTCCAAGCCCCTCTCCCCACCACTACCACTCAGAACTGACTGATTCCTTACCTTCATTTCCCAGTAAGTTGTTTGTACTATGAACATAAGATTGTGCTTATGTTTCCTACACCAGACTGTATACTCCTAAAGATTGATTTCTATACCTTACTTACATTTTATCCCTAGAGTTTTGTACAGTAACTGACACACAGTAAGATATTCATACTATTTTATTTCATGAGTAAATAATCAAATCAGTTCCCTGGTGGCTCAGACAGAAAAAGAATCTACCTGCAATGGGAGAGACCTGGATTTGATCTCTGGGTCAGGAAGATCCCCTAGAGAAGGGAATGTCAACCCACTCCAGTATTCTTGCCTGGAGAATTCCATGAACAGAGTAGCCTGGTGGGCTACAGTCCATAGGGTTGCAAAGAGACGGTCGTGATTAAGCAACCAACACTTTTCAACATATACTATACAAATCTATTGTTGTCACTTACAAAGATAAAATTTCCACAAGATTCTAAATTAGCATTAAAAGTGGGAAAGAAGTAAAAGATGAGCCAAGTACTGCAATACTTAAACCTTTCCCTAAGTGGAACCAAGTGTTGGATTTAAGGCTTTTGTAGCCAAGAGTGTTCTGATATTGTTTTCACATGCTCTTCCCACCATTTTCGCGCTTTAAAAAATCTTTTACTTTTTTGCCAACAAGACTACAGGGCTGAAAAGGTCATATTTTGCTTTTTATATCCATTATTCTATTTGATCCACATGCCAATCCTGTTTCATATGTCTAGAATCAAAGGCTCTGAGAGGTTAAACTTTGCCCCAGGTCACAGACTTAGTAGATGCAATGTGGTGTTTAACCTTACATCTACATTCTTCATGGACCACAAAATATGCTTTATGCACCTATTTCACTATCACTGTTACATGATTATATGATTGGCAAAGAGATAGGCAACAGTGCAAAAAGATGGTCCACAGAAAACTGGAGTCATTTATACACCCAGATGTGAAATGGACACCACCAGGACTGATCATTACAGGATGACCTCCATGAATACAAGGTATATAAAGTACAGATGACACCACCCTTATGACAGAAAGCAAAGAGGAACTAAAGAGCCTCTTGTTTATGAAACTGAAAAAGGAGAGTGAAAAGGCTGGCTTAAAACTCAACATTCAGGAAATTAAGATCATGGCATCTGGACCCATCACTTCATGGCAAGTAGATAGGGAAACAATGGAAACCATGACAGACATTATTTTCTTGGGCTCCAAAATCACTGCAGATGGTGACTGAAGACATGAAATTAAAAGATACTTGCTCCTTGGAAGAAAAGCTATGACCAACCTAGATCGCATATTAAAAAGCAGAGACATTACCTTGCCCACAAAGGTCCATTTAGTCAAAGCTATGGTTTTTCCAGTAGTCATGCATGGATGTGAGAGTTGAACCATAAAGAAAGCTGAGAGCCAAAGAACTGATGCTTTGAACTGTGATGTTGGAAAAGATTCTTGAGAGTCCTTTGGACTGCAAGATCAAACCAGTCAATGCTAAAGGAAATCAATCCTGAATATTCATTGAAAGAATTAATGCTGAAGCTGAAGCTCTAATACTTTGGCCACCTGATGCAAAGAACTGACTCATTAGAAAAGATCCTGATGCTGGAGAAGACTGAAGGCAGGAGAAGAAGGGGACAACAGAGGATGAGATGGTTGGATGGCATCACTGACTCAATGGGCATAAGTTTGAGCAAGCTCTGGGAGATAGTGAAGGACAGGGAAGCCTGGCACTGCAGTCCATGAGGTTGCAAAGAATCAGATACAACTGAGCAACTGAATAACCACAAAGTACAAGTTTGATTATATGGGCAGGGGAAGTACAAATAACAAATACTCACTGAGCTAATAATGTATAAAAAGGTTAAATGCAGTACACTCACTGATCATTACTACTTTAACTTTATTCTTCAGAATTTCCAATGTTTTTAACCTTTTTGCAATACATGTGTTTTGTGTGTATATAGTCAGAACATGTTTTTCAAATAAAAATAAGGTACAAAATTGGATAAATGGATAGCACTAATGAATAGCTTAGAAGCAAATCAAATATCTAAGAGTTTAGAACATAAATTCATCAGCTTATGAACGTTCAGCCTAGAGACCTAGACAGAAATAAATACAACCACCAGCCAAAGCAAGGTCCCTTGTCTTTGCCTACTGCCAACAGATGGCACTAGTTCTTGCTGGGTTTTTTAGATGTAAAAACAAATGGACTTACACATAATGTTCAGAACCAACCTGTCTTTAAGCAGAAGTCTTCAAATATGGCAAAGGAAACGCCACAGATAAATGGAAAATTCTTTTTAAAGAGTACTGACTTTAATGAAAAAAAGTAATCACAGAATCTGAGTTAAAATTTGGAATTCATCTAAATATCTAAAAATGGGGCAATGATGAAAGATAAAAGGCATGCCTAGATTATGAGTTATTACATAGACATGAGTTATATTTACTAAGAATTTTAATGAATTTGAGAAATTATTAAAATATGATGCTATTTCAGAAAGTCAGGAGCTTGCTTGATGGCTCAGTGGTAAAGAATTCACCTGCCAATGTAGGAGACATGGGCTCAATCCCTGATCTGGGAAGAACCCACATGCCGCAGAACAAGTAAGTCCATGTGCCACAACTGCTGAGCCTGTGCTCCACAACAAGAGAAGCTATTGCAATGAGAAGCCCATGTACCACAGCTAGAGAGTAGTCTCTGCTTGCTGCACCTAGAGAAAAGCCTGCACAGCAACAAAGACTCAGCACAGACATAAATAAAATTATCTTAAAAAAGCCAGGATGCAAAATTGCATATACACATAAGCTCAACTATATAAATACACTATGCACAGAAACGAAATATATAGCTAGCAGTGTGTGTTTCTACACAGTAAAGTTATGGGATAAATTCTATTTTTATGAATATTGTCTCCATATCCAATAATTTTTGATGAACATTTACCAGAAGGAAAAAATTTAAGTCTTTCTTCTCTCTCTGTCTCTGTCACACACACACACACACACACACACACACAACCCTAAAGGGAGAAATTCAAAGTTTGAAACAAAATAGATTTAAAATGGAAGCAGACAACATGCTGAAAAACCAAATAAATCCTTGGGTGAGCCAAATTAAATAATTCTGCTGTGAACACACAAATCCTTGGCTAACCTTGGTTTTTATCTGCAGAAAGGACCCAGAGCCCCAGACCTGGAACTAGATGGCATATAAAAGATCTCCATCAGCCTAGGCCAATGGAATTGCTGACCTGTCTTGCCAATATTCATTCTTGACTTTTTCCCCACTACCTACAGCTTCTGTCAAGGTGCAGGTTTCCACAAGGAGCAATATTCAGAGCTATAGTGTTGGGAAAAAACAAAAGAGGTGAACAGGGTACCTTGAAATTCATTAAAGTGAGATTGGAATTAATTAATTTCATTTATGATTTATGGTTCCTAATTTATAAAGCGCTGTGCATATATACTGGCTTATAATCACAGTGTAAGATACACCAGCATGCATTATGTATCATTACTTCACAAATGTAAGCAGTTAAGACTCTGAATTTTTACTGCAAGGGGCACAGGTTGGGTACTTGGTTGAGGAATTAAGATCCCACATTGCACAGGGCATGGCCAAGAAAGCTAAAAAAAAAAAAAAAGGGCAGAGGGTACCATGAACAGCAAACACTCCTGAGATGAAAAGTGTAGTGTGATTAATCAAAATAATATAACAATCAACCTTGACACTTGAAGTCAGTACATGTATCAAAAACAAAAATCAGCTGAGCCCACAACTGATGTTTGTACATTTAATCAAAGACTAGGAGAAATTGAGTAAAAGTACTGAACCTGCTTCCACGTGATGATGAGTAAAAGAGTCCTTATTTGTTCCTTAATTAGAATCCCATCCCCCAAAAGCCAAAACTTACAATCAAGAGGGAAATATATATTTTAGGGTAACTGTGCAATAAGCTTTTATTTCTGAAGAATTAAAGCTATCCTTTAAAAAATTACATATATTATTATTTTACAGCTTGAGTAATACATGTATTGGTTATAAAGAAAAGAAATATATAGTGAACTCCTAGTGTTGACTCTTGCCCATGAGACATGAACTAATGCACTCTGCACTCCTATTTTAATATTTAACAATATAAGCTATTACAGTCTCTCCTCGTCAATCCTTTACAATGTTCATGACAAGGAAAGCCCCTCCATCTTGCACGTGTCTTTGTGTGTGTGTGTGTGAGAGAGAGAGAGATTCATAGCACAGCTTTCTTCAAATAAATTCTCAAAATATTCTCACCTAACCTCCATTTTTGCTATCTCCAACCTGGATGAAAAACCCAAAAGTTGTAGCCAATTCTTAAATATTTTCTTTGCAAATTTGCATCTTGGTGGTTGGTCTCCATACTCCCTTCTTTAAAAAATCTGATTCTACCACCTCTTGATACCTTAGTGTAAATTTCCCAGTTAACATGCTGCTACAAGGACATTAATACAATCCCTAGGATAGGCCCTGAGCTTCTCTGGATACCCCTGGTCAACAGGATGTCATCCAGAAAATCCAGAATGTGCTCCTGTTGAGAGCTTTAATTTTGTTTTTAAATTGTTTCTGTTGAAATAAATACAAAGTATTTTTTAAATTCTCACACAAAAATATATAGACTGTCTAACAATCTGTCTGGACATAGTTTGAGAAACACTGGAGTAGATCATATTCTGGGTGCAGTCAAATGAGACTCCGCCATCATACTGGCAAAAGTGATTTCATTGGCAAGACACCTCCCCAAGGTGTTTTACTCAGTTATAAGATTTTCTGCTTGTCTGTTTGCTTGTTTGGTAAACTGTGCAACTGAACAACTGATTGGCGAGCAGGTTCTGATCCTCAAACTTTGGAGTTCCAAGTTTGATTTGTGAAAACAGAGAAAATGAACCCTTTCTGCCAAGTAGTCATCAAGATCTTAGCCTCACACATCCAGAACCTGGATCTGTGGCCAATGATGCTAGCTAAATTCAGTTCTTCCTGCTTTCATTTATTAAAGTGGTTCTTCAAAGTGATAAGGAAACTGTCGTAACATTTAAATTTGACAGAAAGGGCGTGGAAGTCTTTCTAGGTCACTCTAAACTGGCCGCCATTTATTTTAAAACAGACACTTGGATGACGCACGTTTGCTGTGACATAACGAAGATGGACCTACTTAAGCTCAAATAAATCACTGATAAAAGGAGAAGGAAGAGGCTTTCCACTGAGACATCAGGATCAGAGTTTTAAACAGGCTTTGAATAGCAATAGGTCAGAACAGTGTCAAAGCCTTGGGCCACCTGACTTCTCTCAGCGCCTGAGCTGAGAATGAGTAATGGACTCTGGGAGAATGAGGCTACACATTAAAAATGTCGTGTCTATTTTGGGAAAAATAAACCACACTAAGATGGCAAGAGCTTCCCTGGTGGCTCAGATGGTAAAGAATCTGCCTGCAATGTGGGAGCCTTGGGTTCAATCCCTGCGTTAGGAAGAATCCCTGGAGGAAGAAATGGCAACCTACTCCAGTATTCTTGCCTGGAGAATCTCATGGAAAAAGGAGCCTAGCAGGCTACAGTCCACAGGGTCACAAAGAGTCAGATATGACTGAAGTGACTTGGCACAGCAAGATGGCAAGAAGTAGAGAGGGTAACTTGACACAGTAAATGGTGCTGACATCAAAATTAGCTGTGCAGGTTGTTAAGAGTCACATGAGCCCAGGAGGCATCACTTACATTACAGCTCGTATGGATGTTCTCCACACAGGGCCATGCCGTGGAAGTTTTCCAGGGTGGGCTCTGGGATAGACATTCTCTGGAATTTTTACCATATACACCACCATCATCAGTTTTTAGGTATGTGTTCTGAGGGACTTTTTATCTAGAAGTCCAAGCTGCTCAGTCATGTCCAACTCTTTGCAACCCCATGGACTGTAGCCTACCAGTCTCCTCAGTCCATGGAATTTTCCAGGCAACAGTACTGGAGTGGGGTGCCATTTCCTTCTCTCGGGGATCTTCCTGACGCAGGGATTGAATCCAGGTCTCTCACATTGCAGGCAGATGCATTATTGTCTGAGCCACCAGGGAAGCCCAATATTAGAAGTCCAAAAGCACTATCCATTATACCACGGAGTCACTCTAAGAAGCAAAGGGAGGCATCTTATACTAAGAGAAAAAAAAATATTCCTACACTGGATCTTTGGTTCTTAAGTTTACTTGGAGGGAGAAAAATACTGTTCTGGCCTGGTATAATCCATAATAAGGACACCAATCACCAGTAAAATAACACATTTCAAAAAGAAAAATATCTACTAACAAAATCAATTGCTGTGTTTTTTAGGTTTTTTATTTCCATAGGCTAACTGTATTTGTACAATTTTCACAGGCTAATTGTATTTCAAATCCTAAAAGATGATGCTGTGAAAGTGCTGCATTGAATATGCCAGCAAATTTGGAAAACTCAGCAGTGGCCACAGGACTGGAAAAGATCAGTTTCATTCCAACCTCAAAGAAAGATAATACCAAAGAATGCTCAAACTACCACACAATTGTACTCATCTCACATGCTAGCAAAGTAATGCTCAAAATTCTCCAAGTCAGGCTTCAACAGTACATGAACCATGAACTTCCAGATGTTCAAGCTGGATTTAGAAAAGGCAGAGGAACCAAACATCAAATTGCCAACATCTGCTGGATCATCGAAAAAGCAAGAGAGTTCCAGAAAAACATCTATTTCTGCTTTACTGACTATGCCAAAGCCTTTGACTATGTGGATCACAACAAACTGGAAAATTCTTAAAGAGATGGGAATACCAGACCACCTGACCTGCCTCCAAAGAAATCTGTATGCAGGTCATGAAGCAGCAGTTAGAACTGGACATGGAACAACAGACTGGTTCCAAATAGGAAAAGGAGTACGTTAAGGCTGTTTACTGTCACCCTGCTTATTTAACTTCTATGCAGAGTACATCATGAGAAATGCTGGACTGAATGAAACACAAACTGGAATCAAGGTTGCCGGGAATAATATCAATAACCTCAGATATGCAGATGATGCTACCCTTATGGCAGAAGGCAAAGAGCTCAAGAGCCTCTTGAGGAAAGTGAAAGAGGAGAGTGGAAAAAGTTGGCTTAAAACTCAACATTCAGAAAACTAAGATCATGGCATCTTGCCCCAGCAGTTCATGGCAAATAGATGGAGAAACAATGGAAATGGTGACAGACTTTATTTTGGGGGGGCTCCAAAATCACTACAGATGGTGACTACAGCCATGAAATTAAAAGACACTTGCTCCTTGGAAGAAAAGATACGACTAACCTAAACAGCATATTAAAAAGCAAAGACATTACTTTGCCCACAAAAGTCTGTCTAGTCAAAGCTATGATTTTTCCTGTAGTCATGTATGGGGTGTGAGAGTTGGACTATAAAGAACGCTAAGTGCCACAGAATTGATGCTTTTGAACTGTGGTGTTGGAGAAGACTCTTGAGAGTCCCTTGAACAGCAAGGAGATCAAACTAGTCCATCCTAAAGGAAATCAGTCCTGAATATTCATTGGAAGGACTGATGTTGAAGCTGAAACTCCAATACTTTAGCCACCTGATGCAAAGAACTGACTCATTAGAAAAGAACCCTGATGCTGGGAAAGATTGAAGGTGGGAGGAGAAGGGGACAACAGAGGATGAGATAGTTGGATGGCATTACTGACTCAAAGGGCATGAGTTTGTTTGAGTAAGCTCCAGGAGTTCGTGATGGACGGGGAAGCCAGGCATGTTGCAATCCATGGGGTCGCAAAGAATTGGACATGACTGAGTCACTGAAATGAACTGAACTAAATTGTATTTGATAATAAGAATCTGCTTTGGCTATTTCTATAAGCGATGAAGTCCTGGTTTCTAAATTAATTACTCTGATTAACATATGCAATTTATTTTATATGATTTTTAACTGACTAGGAAGAAAAAGAAAGGGAAATTTTCACTGAGAAGCTACTATGGTTTATGCATTATGCTGTACATAGGAACATGTATTTTTCTCACTTAATTCTCATTGTAAGTTTACAGAATTAGCATTATAATCCTCATTTTTAAGATTAACAAAGAGTATGAAAGCAAGAGTAAAAGATAAACTAGAATTATTTACTTCTCTTATAATATTGCATTCAGAAGATCATATTACACTTTAAATTTTGTGAACTTTGTTCACATTTTCAAATATGACAGATTACACATTTAAGATGAAATAATTGAAATAAATATCAATAAAAGAATGCTCCACATGGAATCAATCTTTTTGTTCCTTTTGATTCTAGGTGAACCTTGTATGACCACTGCTAACCTCAAATTCAGGTTCCCAGAGAAAAATAACTCTGCTATAGGAAATTATAACAAATAAATGTTCAACACTCTTATGAAATCACAAGAAAAAGATGAAAAGTTTGGGAGAAAGACAAGCAAATGATATTATTAATTATTAGAGAAATGCAAATCAAAACTACAATGAGGTATCACCTCACACCAGTCAGAATGGCCATCATCAAAAAAATTCACAGCAATACATTCTGGAGTTGGGTGTGGAGAAAAGGGAACCCTACACTACTGGTGGGAACATAAACTGATGCAACCACTATGGAGAACAGTATGCTGTGCTCTGCTGTGCATAGCCACTCAGTCATGTCCAACTCTTTGTGGCCCCGTGGACTGTAGCCCACCAGGCTCCTCTGTCCATGGGGATTCTCCAGGGAAGAATACTGGAGTGGGTGGCCATGCCCTCCTCTGGGGAATCTTCCCAACCCAGGGACTGAACCCACGTCTCCTGCATTGCAAGCAGATTCTTTACCATCTGAGCTACCAGGGAAGCCCAAGAATTCTGGAGTGTGTTGCCTATCCCTTTTCAGGGGATCTTTCCAAATCAGGAATTGAACCAGAATCTCCAGCATTGTAGGCGGATTCTTCACAAGCTGAGCTACCAGGGAGGCCCTTGGAAAATAGTATGAATGTTCCTTAAAAAACAAAAACTAGAGCTACCATGTGATTCAGCAATCCCATTCCTGGGCACATATCCAAAGAAAACCATAATCCCAAAAGATGCATGCATCCCAATATTCATAGCAGCAGTATTTACAATAACCAGGCCATGGAAGCAACCTAAATGATCATCAACAGAGGAATGGAGAAAGAAAATGTGTTATAAATATACAGTGGAATATTACTCAGCCATAGAAAAGAATGAAATAATGCCATTTGCAGCTAGATGGACCTAGAGATTGTCATACTGAGAAATATAAGACAGACAAAGTGATATGATATCACTTATATATGGAATCTAAAAAGAGAGTACAAACGAACTTATACACAAAACAGAAACAGAGTTACAGATGTAGAGAACAAACATCGTTATCAGGGGATAAGGTGGGGGTAAATTGGGATATTGGGGTTGACATATGTACACTGCTACATATGAAACAGATAATGAATAAAGACCTACTGTATAGCACAGGGAACTCTATTGAATATTCTCTGATGACCTATGTGGGAAAAGAATCTAAAAAAAGCTGGATATATATGATTCACTTTTCTGTACACCTGAAACTAACACAACTACACTCCAATCAAATCAACTATATACTCCAATAAAAATTCTTAAAAAAAGAGGAGACCCATGAAGGCAGCATGGGCAGAAGTGAAAGCTTCCCCTTCCCCTGGATTCTAGTACTGATCTTCTCTGTGGTTGTTCCCTCTATGATCACACTCTGTCAGCATGATTTAAAAAATTAATTAAGGAAACATATATGATCAACTTTTAATAATTAAGGAAGAATGGGAGGTTAGAAAGACAGTAATAGTCAAACATTGAGAAGGGAGGAAAAATAAAGTATGGATTAAAATGGGAGACTAAAAAGTCTAATGAAGGCAAAAGATTACAGTCAAAATAATAAAAGAAAATAAATGACATGTAAAATACAGTATAAAAGGCTAGAGGTCAATGAGATTAAAGGCTAAAACTCTAAAAGCAAAAGAGATAAAAGACAAAAATCCATGAAATAAAATTTTAGATAAAACCCATATAAATATAGAAGATTAGGGATTAAGAGCAGGAATTAGGAGATAAAAAAGCAAAAGTAAAAAATAAACAGAAAAACATCACTATAAAAGAATTAAGGACAATTTTGTGTAAAGGTATGAAAATGAAAAGTTCAAGTTTAGAAAAGTCATTGGAAAGAAATGGTAGAGCATGAGAGTGGATAGTGGGCAGCAATGTAGAAATTCTCAACAGCTCTTGGGCTGAGCATTTTTCCCCTCATAAGGAGCTTCCTTTTAAATGAGGTAGTCTTCGCAGATAGAGTGGAAAGCGATCTTACAAACACATTCTTTGAGTCTTCCTAAAGAATCAAACAGAAACCTACAGCCAACTGACCTCTAGACCTCTAGGCAAGCCCCACAAAGAAGTTAAGGCTCTTTATTTATTTTTTTTTATTGTTTTTGCCATACAATGTCATGATATCACCACGGGTTTACATATGCTCCCCCTCCAGAACCCCCCTCCCTCCTCCCTCCCCCCGGGAAATCTCGCTGCACCAGCCCCGAGCATCAATCCTGGGCTGGCAATTGATTAGACATATGATAATTAACGTGTTTCAATAGTTAAGGCTCTTTAAAAGACAAAGTCTAGGCATTGTCTCTAAAGAGTCAGATAGTAAATATTGCACACTCCACAGCCATGAAGTCACTGAAATTCTCATCTCTGTGCTTATAGCCTCAAAGCACCCATAGATAACAATACATACACGGGTGTGGTTGCATTCTAGTGAACCTCTATACACCAATACAGGGAGCAGAATGGCCTCGAGCTCTTCAGTTGCAGTTCCTCTGCTCCAGGTGGCCCTTGGTGAAGAAGACGGGGAAAATGGAGGACGTGAAGTGTGTCATGGAGCTGAACTACCCCATCAACCTCAACTGCTCAACTCAGGGCAGAAATACGGAAGAGAAATAAACACTTTTCTCCTTTAAATCATTTTTTTAAAAAAGACAAAGGCTGGAGAAGAAATGACCAAAGCATATTTTAAAAGAGGTCATGAAGAAGGGGTGAATATGAATTTTTTAAACCAAACCTCTTCACATCAGCCTTGCAAAGAGGCAAAATTCAAGACAATTCATGAGAAGGCATTTTTATACAGAGGTTAACAAACATAGAATTCATAGCTCAAAGAACTAGTACAGGTAATATTTAAATAGTTGTCAAAAAGATTTGGAAGACTTAAAATTGGCAGGATGCAGTGTAAAAGAACTGACAGACACGCCTAAGGTTCTTGTTCCAGATCTGCCACTGGCTGGTTGTGTCAACTTAAGTAAAGTTTTTATGTTCTTGTATCTCTGTTCATACATCTACAAGAGGAATTAAAATGTTTAATATTAAGAAAATGAGATTCTGTCATACACTGAATATTGGGCTGAATCGGTCATGGATCTAGGTCTATTAACAGAGATGAAAATATTCTTAGGAGGGCTAGAAGATTGAGTAAATGAAAACAATGATGAGACATAAGACAACAGGGCTATGAAGAAACAGAAATACATGGCTCCTCTGAAGACCAGGGTTCTTCTCAGCTATATCTAATAGTTGTCATGATGAAATGCAGATAGCTAAATCTTCAGGTTTCTCTATAGAAGTGATAAAATTTTAAACATGAAATCTCCTGATTTTTACATATCATTAACTTATTTAAATTTTTTTAAAAAACCTACTAAGTGAGACAGCTGAAAAACACCTGCCAGTTCAGTCTGACCTGTTGGTCACTCTTTTCAAACTCTACTGACCTGTAATACCTTAGTCAATACATCTGCCTCAAAGGATAGTGTAGGTCTCTAAGAAGTCTGACTGGCTCAAGGCAGAAGTGCACTTATGGAAGCTTCATTTCTCAAATCACTGGATTTATTTCTGTAAGGTCAGAAATAATTCCCCATTATTGCCATTTCTGATTTTAGTAATTTGAATCTTATCTCTTTTTTTTTCATAGTGGATCTAACTAAATAAAGACTTGTCAATTCTATTGACCTTTTCAAAGAACGAACTTTTGATTTCACCTATTTTTCTATCCTCAATTTTATTATTTATTAAATATTATCCTATAATCTTATTTTTTTTCTTTTTGATTGCTTTGGTTTTAGTTTTCTCTTTTCTGGTTTCTTTTATTTTTTAACTTTTTATCTTGGGTTGGGATATAGCCAATTAGCAATGTTTTGATAGCTTCAGGTGAACAGCAAAGGGACCCAGCTATACATACACATTTATCCATTCTCCCCCAAACTCCCCTCCCATCCAGGCTGCCACATAATATTGAGCAGAGTTCCGCAGGTCCTTGTTGATTATGCATTTTAAATAGCAGTGTGTATATGTCGATCTCAAATTCCCTGACTGCCCTTCCCCTCATCTCTGCCCATCTCATCCCTCAACCATAAGTTTGTTATTGAAGTCTGTGAGTCTGTTTCTGTTTTGTAAGTTCATCTGTTTCATTTCTTTTTGGATTCCACATATAAGGGATGCCAAACAATATTTTGCCTTCTTTGTCTAGTTATTTTTAGATGTAACATTAAATTATCAATTTAAATCTTTCTTCTTTTTACATATAGGTATCGATAACAATAAATTTGTAATAACAGTTTTAGCTGTATCCTATAATTTTAGCACACTGTTTTTATTCTCACTCACCTCAAAGCATTTTTTAGTTTCTCTTGTGATTTTTTGTCTCTAATCCATTCAAGACTGTATTATTTGATTTGCAAATATCTGTGAATTTTTGGAATTTCCCTTTGCTATAGATTTCTAATATTATCCCTGTGATAATGGCATCTGATTCCATCACTTTATGGAAAATAGAAGGGGAAAAAGGGGAAGCAGTGACAGATTTTATTTTCTTGGGCTCCCAAATAACTCCAGACAGTGACTGCAACCATGAAATTAAGAGAAGCTTGTTCTTAGAAGGAAAGCTATGATAAACCTGGAGTGAAGTGAAAGTTGCTCAGTTGTGTCCGACTCTTTAAAACCCATGGACTATAAAGTTCATGGAATTCTCCAGGCCAGAATATTGGAGTAGGTAGTATTTCCCTTCTCCAGAGGATCTTCCCAACTCAGGGATCAAACCCAGGTCTTCTGCATTGTACACGGATTCTTCACCAGCTGAGCTAGTAGGGAAGCCCTAGAAAAACCTAGACAGTCTATTAAAAAGGAGGGACATCATTTTGCCAACAAAGGTGCATACAGTCAAAGCTATGGTTTTTCCAGTAGTCATGCAAAGATGTGAGAGCTGAGTGCAGATGAATTGAAGCTTTCGAATTGTGGTGTTGGAGAAGACTTGAGAGTCCTTTGGACAGCAAAGAGATCAAACCTAAAGGAAATCAACCTTGAATGTTTCATTATTTTCAACACTGAAAACCAATATTCATTGGAATGACTGTTGTTAAAGTTGAAGTTCCAATACTTTGACCACCTGATGCAAAGAGCTGACTCACTGGAAAAGACCCTGATGCTGGACAAGACTGAGGGCAGAAGGAGAAGGAGGCAACAGAGGATGAGATGGTTGGATGGCATACCGACTCAATGGACATGAATCTGAACAAACTGCAAGAGGCAGTGAAGGACTGGTGTCGTCCATGGGGTCATAAAGAGTTGGACACAACTTAGCAACTGAACAACAACAACAATGCCTAATCATGTTAATATTCCTTCATGTGCTTATATGTTTCCTTTGTATCTTCAAAAGTGAAGTGTTTGTGTAAACTATTTGTCCATTTAAAGAAATTACAGAAAAAGTCCATATTCAAATTTTTTATATTCAACTTATGGCTTGCTAGTTCATTAGTTTATTAGAGTCTTTTAAGGAATAGCAAAGATAAGAACTTTATGATTTTGATAAGGCCCAATTTATCAATTTTTATGTACTGGTGTTCCAATAACAGCTAAGAAATATTTGCTTGAATGTCTTCCTCTGCACCTGTTATTATCTTAGGTTTAATATTTAGGTGATTTGCATAACTGGAAAGTGAATCACTTCAATAAGGCTAGTACACAGACTTAAAAAATTTTAAAAAAACTTCTGCAAAAGTGATGATAATCACAATGAACATGAAGATATGGAAAAGGACATCAAAATCAAAAACTCTGGGGAAGGAAAGTAAGAAAATGTAAGTTTTTCTTTTTCTTTTTTTTGAGAATGTGTTTGATGCTATATGGCTACCATTCTAAAGTAAGTAGATACATGAACGGGTTATATAACTGAAAAACAAGGCAACCACAAATCAAAAACATACAATATATTTACAAAAACAAAAAAGACAACTCTAGCATAATACAAAAGAAAATTATCAAAACACAAAAGGGAAAAAGAAGAAATATAAAAACAACAGGAAAACAAGGTAGAAATAAATACATATCTATCAATAATTACCTTAAGTGTGAATGGACTAAATGTCCCAATCAAAAGACATGGAGTGGCAGACTGGGTTAAAAATTGAGAGCCTACAATATGCTGCCTAAAAGAGATCCCCTTCAGGACAAAGGACATACATAGACTGAAAGTAAGCAGGTGGAAAATTTTTCTATGCAAATGAAACTGAAAAGAAAGCATAGGTCACAATATTCATATCAGACAAAATGCACTTTGAAACAAAGGTTAAAGGTAAAAGATACTATATAATGATGAAAAGGATCAATACAGTAAAAGATATTACACCCGTACACATATATGTGCACAATGTCAGTTCAATTCAGTCAGTCAGGTCCGAATCTTCATGACAGCATGGGCAGTAGCATGCCATGCTTCCCTGTCCATCACCAACTTCCAGAGCATACTCAAACTCATGTCCATCGACTTGGTGATGTTATCCATCCATCTCATCCTCTGTTGTCCCCTTCTCCTACCGCCTTCGATCTTTCCCAGCATCATGGTCTTTTCCAAGGAGTCAGTTATTTGCATCAGGTGGCCAAAGTATTGGAGTTTCAGTTTCAGCATCAGTCCTTTCAATGAATATGCAGGACTGATCTTCTTTAGGATGGACTGGTTGGATCTCCTTGCAGTCCAAGGGACTCTCAAGAGTCTTCTCCAACACTATAGTTCAAAAGCATCAATTCTTCGGTGCTCAGCTTTCTTTATAGTACAACTCTTACATCCATACATGACTGCTGGAAAAACCATAGCTTTGACCAGAAAGACCTTTCTCAGCAAAGTAATGTCTATGCTTTTTAATATGCTGTATAGGTTTGTCATAGCTTTTCTTCCAAGGAGCAACCATCTTCTAATTTCATGGCTGAAGCCACCATCTGCAGTGATTTTGGAGCCCTCTAAAATAAAGCCTGTCACTGTTTCCATTGTTTCCCCATCTATTTGCCATGAAGTGATGGGACTGAATACCATGATCTTAATTTTTTGAATGTTGAGTTTTAAGTCAACTTTTTCACTCTCCTCTTTCACTTTCATCAAGACACTCTTCAATACCTCTTCTTTTTCTGTCATAAGGGTGGTGTCATCTGCATATCTGAGGTTACTGATATTTCTCCCAGCAATCTTGATTCCAGTTTGTTCTTCATCCAGCCTGGCAGTTCACATGATGTACTCTGCATATAAGTTAAATAAGCCAGGTGATAATATACAGCCTTGGCATACTCCTTCCCAATTTGGAAGGAGTCCGTTATTCCATGTCTGTTCTAAATGTTGCTTCTTGACCTGCATACAGGTTTCTTAGGATGCAGGTTAAGTGGACTGGCATTCCCATCTCTGAAAAAATTTTCCACAGTTGATGGTGATCCACAAAGTCAAAGATTTTGGCATAGTCAATGAAGCAGAAGTAGATGCTTTTCTGGAACTCTCTTGATTTTTCTATGATCCAATGGATGTTAGCAATTTGATCTCTGGTTCTCTACCTTTCCTAAATCCAGACTGAACATCGGCAAGTTCTTGGTTCATGTACTATTGAAGCCTAGCTTGGAGAATTTCGAGCATTATTTTGCTAGTGTGTGAGATGCGTGCAATTATGTGGTAGTTTGAACATTCTTTGGCATTAGTTTTCTTTGGTATTGGAATGAAAACTGACCTTTTCCAGTCCTGTGGCCACTGCTGGGTTTTCCAAATTTGCTGGTATACTGAATGCAGCACTTTCACAACATCATCTTTTAGGATTTGAAACATCTCAGCTGGAATTCCATCACCTCCTTTAGCTTTGTTTGTAGCGATGCTTCCTAAGGCCCACTTGACTTCACATTCCAGGATGTCTGGCTCTAGGTGAGTGATCATGCCATTGTGGTTATCTGGATCATTTAGACCTTTATTGCACAGTTCTTCTGTGTCTTCTTGCCACCTCTTAATATCTTTTACTTCTGTTATGTCCACACAATTTCTGTCCTTTACTGTGCCCATCTTTGCATGAAATGTTCCCTCGGTATCTCTGATTTTCTTGAACACATCTCTAGTCTTTCCCATTCTATTGTTTTCCTCTGTTTCTTTGCACTGATCACCGAGGAACGCTTTCTTATCTCTCTTTGCCATTCTTTGGAAATCCATATTCATATGGGTATATCTTTCCTTTTCTCATTTGCCTTTAGAATCTCTTCTTTTCTCAGCTATTTGTAAGGCCTCCTCAGACAACCATTCTGTCTTTTTGCATTTGTTTTTCTTGAGGATTGTTTTGATTACAGTCTCTGTACAACATTACAAACCTTTGCCTGTAGTTCTTCAGGCACTCTATCAGGTCTAATCTCTTGAATCTATTTGGTCTAGTGGTCTTCCCTACTGGAGTGGGTAGCCATTCCCTTCTCCAGGGGATGTTCCCAACCCAGGGATCAAACCCAGCTGCCCTGCAATGCGGACAGATTCTTTATCAGCTGAGCTACTAGGGAAGCCCATTTACCCAATATAGGAGCACTCAAATACATAAAACAAATACTAATAGACATAATGGGAGAAACTTCTGGGAATATAATAATGGTAGGAGATTTTAAGAACTCACTCACATCAATGGTCAGATTGAGGCAGAAAATGAATTCAGCAATAGAAATCCTAAATGATAACAATAGACAGAAATACTCCTAAGTATTTTATTCTTTTTGTTTCGATGGTGAATGGAATTGTTTCCTTAATTTCTCTTTCTGTTTTCTCATTGTTAGTATATAGGAATGTCAGGGATTTCTGTGTGTTGATTTTGTATCCTGAAACTTTACTATATTCACTGATTAGCTCTAGTAATTTTCTGGTAGATTCTTTAGGGTTTTCTATGTAGAGGATCATGTCATCTGCAAAGCAATCCCACTGCTGGGCATATACACTGAGGATACCAGAATTGAAAGAGCCACGTGTACCCCAATGTTCATCGCCGCATTGTTTACAATAGCCAGGACATGGAAGCAACCTAGATGCCCATCAACTAATGAATGGATAAGAAAGCTGTGGTACATATACACAATGGAATATTACTCAGCATTAAAAAAAATTCATTTGAATCAGTTCTACTCAGGTGGATGGAACTGGAGCCTATTATCCAGAGTGAAGTAAGCCAGAAGGAAAAACAACAATACAGTATACTAATGCATATATATGGAATTTAGAAAGATGGTAATGAGAACCCTGCCTGCGAGACAGCAAAAGGAACACAGATGTATAGAATGGACACGTGGATTTTGTGGAAGAGGGCAAGGGTGGGATGATATGGGAGAAAGACATTGAAACATGTTAATTACCATATGTGAAATCAATCGCCAGCCCAGGGTTGATCCTCGGGGCTGGTGCCCCAGGATGACCCAGGGAGAGGGAATCAGGAGGGGGGAGGGAGGGGGGTTCTGGAGGGGAAGCATGTGTAGACCCATGGTGGTTTCATGTTACTGTATGGCAAAACCAACACAATAAAGGGGAAAAAAAGCAAAAAAAAAAAAAAACAACAATAGAACAGTTAGACTTCACTGATATTTTCTGAACATTACATCCAAAAAGTACAGGATACACACTGAGACACTACATTCTAAAGAACAGAATACACATTCTTTTCAAATGCACAAAGATATTTTATCTAGGACCAACTAAATACTAAGGCACAATATTCAGTTCAGTTGCTCAGTCATGTCTGACTATTTACAACCCCATGGACTGCAGCATGCCAGGCTTCCCTGTTCATCACCAACTCCCAGAGTTTGGTCAAACTCGAGTCTATTGAGTCAGTGATACCATCCAAACATCTCATCCTCTGTTATCCCCTTCTCCTCCTGCCTTCAATCGTTCCCAGCATATGGGTATTTTCTAAGGAGTCAGCTCTTCACATCAGGTGGCTAAAGTCCTGAAGCTTCAGTTTCAGCATCAGTCCTTCCAATGAATATGCAGGACTGATTTCCTTTAGGATTGACTGGTTTGACCTCCTTGCTGTCCAAGGGACTCTCAAGGGACTTTTCCAACACCACAATTAAAAAGCATAAATTTTTCAGAGTTCCTCTTTCTTTATGGTCCTACTCTCACATCCATACATGACTATTGGAAAAACCATAGCTTTGACTTTATGGACCATCATTGGAAAGCAAAGTTTCTGTTTTTTAACATTCTGTCTATGTTTGTTATAGCTTTTCTTCCAAGAAGCAAGCATCTTTTAATTTCCAGGCACAAAATAAGCCTCAACAAATTAAAGAGGACAGAAAATATTTCAAACATCTTTTCTGAACACAACTATATGAAAGGAAAAATCAACCACAGAAAAAGAAAGAAAAAAAAAAAAACAATTACATGGAGACTAAATAACATGCTACTAAAAACCCATAGGGTCAATGATGAAATCTAAGAAGAAATTTAAAAATACCTTGAGGCAAATGACAATGAAACAAAACTACCATAAAATCTATGGGATACAGCAAAAGCAGTTCTTAGTGGTAAGTTCATAGTGATACATATAATACACAGTGATACATAGGCCTTCTTTAATAAATAAGAAAAACCTCAAATAAACATCATAACCTGCCAGCTAAAAAATTATAAAAAGTAGAACAAACAAAACCTAAATTCAGCTGCTGCTGCTGCTAAATCACTTCAGTTGTGTCCGACTCTGTGACCCCATAGACGGCAGCCCACCAGGCTCCCCTGTCCCTGGGATTCTCCAGGCAAGAACACTGGAGTGGGTTGCCATTTCCTTCTCCAATTCAACAGAGGGAAGGAAATATTAAAGATCAGAGATTAAATAAATAACATGGAGATTAAAAAACAAAAGAAAAAATCGAGCTAGTTATTTTAAACGGTAAACAAACTTGATAAACCTGTGACTCCTCTCAACAAGAAGAAAAGAGGGAAGACCCAAATTAACAAAATAAGGAGAAACAGGAGAAATCAAAAATGATATCACAGAAATACAAAAAATCATAACAGAATACTATGAACAATTATACACCAACAAATTCAACAACCTAAAAGAGATGGATAAGTTTCTATAAACATCCATCATTGTTCTTTAGTAGCTAAGTTGTATACAATTCTTTTGTGGCCCTATGGACTGTAGCCCATCAGGATCCTCTGTCCATGGGATTTCCCAGGCAAGAACAGTGGCTTGGGTTGCCATTTATGTATACCACCTAAAGTGAATCAAGGAGAAATAAACAACTTGAACAGATTGATCACTAGAAGTGAAAGAGAATCTATAATAAGAAAAACAAACAAACAACAACAACAAAAAATTCCCTATAAATCTAGGCCCACATACCTTCACAGGTGAATTCTACCAAACACACAAAGAACTTCCAAAAGACTGAAGAAAGAGGGAATGCTCCCAAAGACATTCTATGAAGCCACCATCACCCTGATATCAAAACCAGACAAGTACACCACCAAAAAAGATAATTACAGGTCAATATATTTGATGAATATATATGCAAAAGTTCTCAAAAATCTATTAGCAGACCTAATTCAACAACACATAAAAAAGATCATATAACCACAACTAAGTAAGATTCATCCTAAATTCAAGGGCGGTTCAACATAAGGAAATAAATCAATGTGATACACCACATAAAAGAAAAAACAAAAACCATGTGATCATCTCAATAGATGCAGGGAGCACTTGAATAAATTCAACACCTATTCAAGATAAAAACTGTTAGCAAAGTGGGTGTATAATCTCAATATAATAAAAACTATTTATGACAAAGCCAATATAATACACAATGGTAAAAAACTTGAAAGCGTTTCTGCTAAAATCTGGAACAAGACAAGGATGCCTACTCTAACCTCTTCTATTCAACATGGTATTGGAAGCCCTAGTCAAAGCAATCAGACAAGAAATAAAATGTATCCAGATTTGAATGGAAAAAGTAAAATTATCATTATATGCAGATTAAGCTACACTGTATATAGAAAACCGTAAAATGTCACACAAAACTACTAGAATTGAAACAAAAAATCAGCAAGGTAATAGGATACATCTTTAACACAAACAAACTAGTTTCATCTCTCTATACTAACAGTAAAAGATCAGAAAGGGAATGAAAAATAACTTTTAAGATCACACCCCTCAAAATAAAATACTTAGGAAAAAACCTGATCAAGGAGGTGATAAATTTATATGCTGAGAACCACAAAACATTAGTTAAGGAAACTGTAGATGATTCAAAGAAATAGAAAGATAATACATGCCCTAGGATTGGAAGAATTAATATTCTTAAAATGGTCATACTACCCAAAACCATCCGCAAAGTTACTGTGATCCTTATCAGACAACCCTTGACATTTTCCAGAGAGCTAGAACAAATAATCCTAATATTTATATGAAACCATTAAGACCCAGAATTGCCAAAATAATCCTGAAGAAAATGCACAAAGCAGAAGGCATGTACCTTCAGACAATACTACAAAGCTACAACAATCAAAACAGCAGAATACTGACACAAAAAAAGACATATGAATCAATGGCAGAGAATAGAGAGCCATAAATAATAAACCCACACATCTACAGTCAAATAACATTTGACAAACGTGGAAAGAACACATTATAAGGAAAAAAAGTCTCTTTAGCGAATGTTGCTATAAAAGTTGGAGGGCCACATGTAAATCAATGAAGTTAAAACACACCCTCTAAAATAAGCTTAAATGACTTAAAGACATAAGTCTTTAAATGACTTAAAGACTTCTAGCAGAGATAATAGGCAAAACATTCTCTGATTAAATTGTACTGATGTTTTCTTAGGTCAGTCTCTCAAGGTAATAGAAATTAAAACAAAAATAAACAAATGGAAACTAATCAATATTACACCCTCTTCCAACAACACAAGAGAAGATATTACACATGGACATCACCAGATGGTCAACACCGAAATCAGATTGATTATATTCTGTGCAGCCAAAGAAGGAAAACCTCTATACAGTCAGCAAAAACAAGACCAGGAGCTGAGTGTGGCTCAGATCATGAACTCCTTATTGTCAAATTCAGACTTAAACTGAAGAAAGTAGGGAAAGCCACTAGACCATTCAGGTATGACATAAATCAAATCCCTTATGATTATACAGTGGGAGTGACAAACAGATTTAAGGAACTAGACCTGATAGACAGAATGCCTGATGAACTATGGGCAGAGGTTCGTGACATTGAAGAGGAGGCAGAGATCAAGATCATCTCCAAGAAAAAGAAATGCAGAAAAGCAAAATGGCTGTCTGAGGAGGCCTTACAAATAGCTGTGAAAAGAAGAGAGGCAAAAAGCAAAGGAGAAAAGGAAAGATATACTTATTTGAATACAGAGTTCCAAAGAATAGCAAGGAGAGAGAAGAAAGCCTTCCTCAGTGGTCAGTGCAAAGAAATAGAGGAAAACAATAGAATGGAAAGACTAGAGATCTGTTTAAGAAAATTAGAAATACCAAGGCAACATTTCATGCAAAGATTGGCTCAATAAAGGACAGAAATGGTATGGACCTAACAGAAACAAAAGATATTAAGAAGGGTGGCAAGAATACACAGAAGAACTATACAGAAAAGATCTTTATGATCCAGATAATCATGATGGTGTGATTACTCATCTAGAGCCAGACATCCTGGAATGTGAAGTCAAGTGGGCTTTAGGAAGCGTCACTACAAACAAAGCCAGTAGAGGTGATGGAATTTCAGTTGAGTCATTTCAAATCCTAAAAGATGATGCTGTGAAAGTGCTGCATTCAATATGCCAGCAAATTTGGAAAACTCAGAAGTGGCCACAGGACTGGAAAAGGTCGGTTTTCATTCCAATCCCAAAGAAAGGCAATTTCAAAGAATGTTCAAACTACCACATAACTGCACTCATCTCACACTTTACTAAAGTAATACTCAAAATTCTCCAAGACAGGCTTCAACAATACGTGAACCAAGAACTTCCAGATGTTCAAGCTTGTTTTAGAAGAGGCAGAGGAACCAGAGATCAAATTGCCAACATCTGCTGGATCATTAAAAAAGCAAGAGAGTTCCAGAAAACATCTACTTCTCCTTTATTGACTATGGCAAAGCCTTTGACTGTGTGAATCACAACAAACTGTGGAAAATTCTTAAAGAAATGGGGATGCCAAACCACCTGACCTGCCTCCCGAGAAATCTATATGCAGGTCAAGAAGCAACAGTTAGAACTGGACATGGAACAACAGACCAGTTCCAAATAGGAAAAGGAGTACATCAAGGCTGTATATTGTCACCCTGATTATTTAACTTATGTGCAGAGGACATAATGTGAAATGCTGGGCTGGATGAAGCACAAGCTGGAATCAAGATTGCCAGGAGAAATATCAATAACCTCAGATATGCAGATGACACCACCCGTATGGCAGAAAGTGAAGAAGAACTAAAGAGCCTCTTGATGAAAGTGAAAGAGGAGAGTGAAAAAGTTGGCTTAAAACTCAACATTCAGAAAACTAAAATCATGGCATCTGGTCCCATCACTTCATGGCAAATAGATGGGGAAACATGTAAACAATGGCTGACTTTACTTTTCGGGGCTTCAAAATCAATGCAGAGGGTGACTGCAGCCATGAAATTAAAAGACGCTTACTCCTTGGAAGAAAAGCTATGACCAACCCACACAGCATATAAAAAAGCAGAGATATTACTTTGCCAAAAAAGGTCCATCTAGTCAAGGCTATGGTTTTTCCAATAGTCATGTATGGATGTGAGAGTTGGACTATAAAGAAAGCTGAGCACTGAAGAATTGATGCTTCTGAACTGTGGTGTTGGAGAAGACTCTTGAGAGTCCCTTGGACAGAAATGAGATCAAACCAGTTCATCCTAAAGGAAATCGGTCCTAAATGTTCTCAGGACTGGAGAATGTCATCAGGAAGGACTGATGTTGAAGCTGAAACTCCAATGCTTTGGCCACCTGATGCGAAGAACTGACTCATTAGAAAAGACCCTGATGCTGGGAAAGATTGAAGGTGGGAGGAGAAAGAGATGACAGAGGATGAGATGATTGGATGGCATCACTGACTCAATTGATATGAGTTTGAGTAAACTCCAGGAGTTGGTGATGGACAGGGAAGCCTGGTGTGCTGCAGTCCATGGGGCTGCAAAGAGTCAGTCATGGCTGAGCAACTGAACTGAACTGAATCCATCTTACAAGCTTTTGCAGAACAAAGGAACCCGTAAAAAAGAAATGAAAAGACAACCTACCAAATGAGGTAATCTGCAAAAGATGTAACTAACAAGGGGTTAAATTCCAAAATATCCAAACAGCTCATACAACTCAACAAGAAAAAAATAAAAAGCCCAATCAAAAATGAGAGGACCTATGGTGTTAGAAAGTGTTCTAGTTTCATTCTTTTACAAGTGGCTGTCCAGTTTTCCCAGCACCACTTTTTAAAGAGGTTGTCTTTTCTCCATTGTATATTCTTGCCTCCTTTGTCAAAGATAAGGTGTCCATAGATGCGTGGATTTGTCTCTGGGCTTTCTATTCTGTTCCATTGATCTATGTTTCTGTCTTTGTGCCAGTACCATACTGTCTTAATGACTGTGGATTTGTAGTATAGCCTAAAGTCAGGTAGGTTGATTCCGCCAGTTCCATTCTTCTTTCTCAAGATTGCTTTGGCTATACGAGGTTTTTTGTATTTCCATACAAATTGTGAAATTATTTGTTCTAATTCTCTGAAAAAGACCTCTGGTAGCTTGATAGGAATTGCATTGAATCTATAGATTGCTTTGGGTAGTATACTCATTTTCACTATATTGATTCTTCCAATCCACGAACACGGCACATTTCTCCATCTGTTTGTGTCCTCTTTGATTTCTTTCATCAGGGTTTTATAGTTTTCTATATACAAGTCTTTTGTTTCTTTAGGTAGAAACACTCCGAAGTATTTTATTCTTTTTGTTTCGATGGTGAATGGAATTGTTTCCTTAATTTCCCTTTCTGATTTCTCACTGTTAGTGTATAGGAACCCCAGGGAATTCTGTGTGTTGATTTTGTATCCTGAAACTTTGCTATATTCACTGATTACTCAAAATGGATCAAAGATCTAAGCATAAGACCAGAAACTATAAAACTCTTAGAGGATAACATAGGCAAAACACTCTCTGACATAAACCAAAGCGGGATACTCCATGACCCACCTCCAGAATATTGGAAATAAAAACACGAATAAACAAATGGGACCTAATTAAAATTAAAAGCTTCTGCACAACAAAGGAAACTATAAGCAAGGTGAAAAGACAGCCTTCAGAATGGGAGAAAATAATAGCCAATGAAGCAACAGACAAACAATTAATCTCAAAAATATACAAGCAACTCCTGCAGCTCCATTCTAGAAAAATAAACAACCCAATCAAAAAGTGGGCCACATCACCCTAGAGCACATGCTCTGCAACAAGAGGAACATCACAACCAGATAGGAGTCCCCTCTCTCTGCAACTAGAGAAAGCCCACGTGCAGCAATGACGACTCAGCATAGCCATAAATAAATAAAGCAGTATGTATGTCAAAAAAAGAAAAGCCCATCATTTTAAAGAGCAAAAATTTTAACTGACAGATCATTTCATTTTTATAAATTCTGCCTTTTCTCCCTCATGACTACTTTTTAGAGGTAAAGTGTCATGAAGCCAAGCCAAGAACTTATCAAAAGCTTTGTTTTAACTGAACGATATGTGTAGCAGATGATTTCCTATCAAAGATATTTTGTGTCTTTGACTATTGTATATTGTGAATTAGCAAAGCATGGATCTCTTTCCTTCATTCAATTGCATTGTATATTTTTACAAAAATATAAGGCATAGTATGTTTATACAAAATAAAATTTTTCCCATTCATTTTAAAAAAAAAAGTAGGCCAAAGAACTTAACAGACATTTCTCCAAAGAAGACATAAAAATGGCTAACAAACACATGAAAAGATGTTCAACATCACTCATTACCAGAGAAATGCAAATCAAAACCACAATGAGGTATCACTTTACACCAGTCAGAATGGCTGCAATCCAAAAATCTACAAGCAATAAATGCTGGAGAGGATGTGGAGAAAAGGGAACTCTCTTACACTGTTGGTGGGAATGCAAACTAGTACAGCCACTATGGAAAACAGTGTGGAGGTTCCTTAAAAAGCTGCAAATAGTCCTGCCAAATGACCCAGCAATCCCACTGCTGGGCATATACACCTAGGAAACCAGAATTAAAAGAGCCACGTGTATCCCAATGTTCATCGCTGCATTGTTTACAATAGCCAGGACATGGAAGCAACCTAGATGCCCATCAACTGACGAATGGGTAAGAAAGCTGTGGTACATATACACAATGGAATATTACTCAGCATTAAAAAAAAAATTCATTTGAAGCAGTTCTACTCAGATGGATGAAACTGGAGCCCATTAACCAGAGTGAAGTAAGCCAGAAGCAAAAACAACAATACAGTATATTAACACATATATATGGAATTTAGAAAGACGGTAACGAGAACCCAACATGCGAGACAGCAAAAGGAATGCAGATGTATAGAATAGACTTGTGGACTCTGTGGATGAGGGTAAGGGTGGGATGATATGGGAGAATGGCATTGAAACATGTTAATTATCATATGTCTAATCAATCGCCAGCCTAGGATTGATGCTCAGGGTTGGTGCATCGAGATTTCCCGGGGGGAGGGAGGAGGGAGGGGGGTTCTGGAGGGGGAGGATATGTAAACCCATGGTGATATCATGGCATTGTATGGCAAAAACAATAAAAGGGAAAAAAAATAAATTCCAAAACAAAAAAAAATAAATGAGAGGACCTAAATAGACACTTCTTTAAAGAAGACATCCAGATGGCCAACAGGCACATGAAAAGATGCTCAACATCACTAATATTAGACAAATGCACACCAAATGTACAGTGAGGTTCTACCTCACACCAATCAGAATGGCCAACATTAAAAAGTCCTTAAATGACAAATGCTGGAGAGAATGTAGAATGTCTACAAGTAACATACAACAAGTCTACAAAGAACAAATGCTGGAGAGGATTTCCGCTGTTGGTAGAAATATAAGCTGGTGCAGCTACTATGGAAAACAGTATGGAGGTTTCTCAAAAAACTAAAAATGGAACTACAATATACCATACATACCAAGTGTGTGTGTGTGTGTGTGTATAAATATATATATAGAGAGAGAGACACTAATTTGAAATGATACATGCACCTCAATGTTCACAGCAACATTATTTACAATTGCCAAGGTATGGAAGCAACCTAAATGTTCATCAAAAAATGAATGAACAGAGAAGGTGTGGTACATATATACAATAGAATACTACTCAGTCATTTAAAAAAAATAATGAAATTTTGCCTACTGTAGCAACATGGATGAGCTTGGAGAGCATCATGCTAAGTGAACTAAGACAAAACAAATATTGAATGATATGAATGATATCACTTATATGTGGAATCTATAAAATAAAACAGTGACTGCAATATAAAAGAAGATAACTCACAGATACAGAGAACAAACTACAGTGGTTACCAGTGAGGAGAGGTAAGGCAAGACAGGAATAATGGGGGAAAGGGGTTATTATGGTATTATATGACATCATTCGTATGAAAGTTTTGAAAACTGTAGAGCACTATAGAATTTGAAGAATCATTCAGCAAAAAATATTTTAAAAGGAAAATGTGTTTTTACCTACAGTGGAATATTATTCAGCTCAAAAGAAAGAAATATTATCATATTAGACAACATTGATGAATCTCAAGGACATTATGGCAATTGAAATAATGCAGTCACAAAGAGACATATTATAAGATTCTGCTCTCACTGTGAAAGTGAAGTCGCTCAGTCGTGTCTGACTCTTTAAGACCCCATGGAGTTCATGGAATTCTCCAGGACAGACTACTAGAGTGGGTAGCCTTTCCCTCCTCAACCTAAGGATCGAACCCAGGTCTCCTGCATTACAGGTGGATTCTTTACCAGCTCAGCCACAAGGGAAGCCCAAGAATACTGGAGTGGGTAGCCTATCCTTTCTCCAGGGGATCTTCACGACCCAGGAATTGAACCAAGGTCTCCTGCATTGCAGGCAGATTCTTTATCTACTGAGCTACTGGGGAAATAATCAATCTCATAGAAAAATAAATAATGGTTGCCAGGGATTCAGAGGAGAAATTTCGATTGGTACAGAGTTTTCAGTTTTTCAGAATGAAAAAATTTCTAGAGATTTGTTGCACAACAATGTGAATATAGTAAGCCCCATACTACACACTGAAAAATGCTTAAGATAGTAAACTTTGGTGTTTTTTTTTAACAACAAGTGTCTTTTATTGTACTTGATTTACAATATTGTGTTAGTTTTAGGTGTACAACTTCTTTTTTTTTTTCTTGAAATGTGTTGAGTTTCTTTCTGGCTGATAATGGCTCCATTTGACCCTCTTGAGGCTTCGCTTTAGGCTTCATTAGAACATGTCTAAAGGAAACTCCTGCTCCATGGCAAGAATAGATGAAAGCCCTAATATGTGGTTTTCTTGGCATCTGAATGGAATCCCCAATACCCAGTGTATTCATTGAGAACAAGGTCCCATTACTCTGCCTCAATGGACCTTTAATGATTCTCAACACTATTCAACCTTTAAAATCTCTATTCATCTCACAGCCCATAAGGAATTCACTTCTGAGTTGCATGGAGTCTTCGACCTGAGTGCAGAGCCAGTGGCTGAAAACAACTGTGGTAAATATTTCTGAAGTTTCAGCTTTAAATTGCTATGTTCTCTCTACTAATCTGTTTCACAAATTCCATCTACCACAAACCTCTAAACTGTTACTGTGGACACTATTGATCTCTGTTTGTTTTCTATTTCATTGTGCTATGGTTTGAAAAGTGCTCACGATCAGAAAGCCAAGGTAAATGTGTTGTTCAGCTCATGTGTTTCTTTCTTTTTAATGATAGGAGTCCTGTACATCTACTGTTCAATGCCTGAAAAGAGCTGCTGACCATTATTTTTTGACTTTCACATTTGTTTGTGGCTGAAGGATAAGTCTGACACTCATGTCAGAGGAGTTTGTAATTTCCTCAGTTCTGTCTCAACACAACAAATATTTGAAGTGACAGATAGACCAGTGTTACAGCCTCGTGTAATTTCCTCCATCAGACCAGTGTTATAGCTCTGTGTTACAGCTCAGTTTTATTTAGAAAGCAAAGGAAAATAAATCCTCGAGCTGTGAAGGTGGGCCAACCCAAAAGACACAAAGAGAAGAGAAGTTCCCGGCCTAATTTTGGCTCCTCTTTTTATATGTTTTTTTCTTCTCACCCTGAGCCTGCCCTATGTAAACTGGGTTAGCCAGGAGGGCTGTTTGTTTTACCTGAGGATCTCACTCAGGTCCTTGGACCTTCCTTTGTTCTATTTTTGCGGGCTTTTCCCTTCTTTGTCTTTTAGCCACCGCCATTCTGGACTCCTTTTTCCTATTCTAACTACCTAACATTCCCCCCTCAAGAGATGGGAGGCCGAGTTCTTTGGGAATAGGGCCGTCGAGGTCTCTCTGGCTACTTCCTGCTGAACTGGGATAGCATGGGGCATTGGGCCTCCCCATCTTGCTAGCCTCAAGCCTCAGAGTCCTTATAGCAGTGTCCATCTAAGGGTGAGTGCTATTTTCAATGGTCAGCTGTAGTTTTATATATCCTTGTTGACCTGGGCAGAGACACAACAGGTTTGACAATTGATAATACATGGAGCAATCATAAGCAGCATCATTATGGTGGTAACAGGGATAGTAGGGCATTTGCCAACTCCAAATTCCCCCTCACCAGGGGACAGATCCCCCAAATAGAGACTGTAGCCACCCCAAGAACTCTTCAGCTCATTCTTTGAGATCCTGTAGGGTCTGAATGTTTTTCTTGAGAACTGTGAGAGTTTCTTTATCTTAGTTTGAGATATTTACCCAGAAATAACACATCTCATTCAAGATGGATCAAATCCCTCCTTGTTCAGGGATCAGGAGATCTTATCTCTTGTCTGTTTTAGAGTACAACCCCTGCCAAGCTGTTGGCTCTTTACAGCTATCTTGAGAAATCTTATCCCCAGAAACTTAATTTTGGGGGTGTTCATTAGAATGGCACTCATTTGCAGTTCTGAATAGGTATCTGAGATCTCCCAGGAGCTCACAGGTGTACTGAGTGTCCTCTTATGTTTTCTTCTACGGCTTGACTCATGAGTAGGGAACCCAGGAGTCATGTCCTGGTACCTTGACTGCTGTGGGGGTAGAAAGTATTACAGGGTAGGGGCCCTTCCATGTGGGCTTCAGTTGAGCCTTTGGGGACCCATCTTTCCAGACTTTAATTAGGACTTGAGTCCCTGGAGCATATAGTGGTGGCTCTTTAGAATCTTTTGGGTCCTGGTTGACACTCCACAAGTGTATATCCTGTTGGAACTGCCCAATAGCCATGGTATAAGACTGGAGGGTCTGAGCCTCTGGATCTAGGAAGAGGCCATTAACAAATGGTCTTCCATATAGTATCTTGTCAGGACTAAGACCAACCTGTTCTTTAGGGACAATACAGGTGCAGAGGAGAGCTATTGGTAAAGCCTCCTTCCATCCCAGGGAGGTCTCCTGGGTTATCTTTGTTATCGGTGATTTTAAGAATCAGTTGGCTCTTTCTACTTTTCCTGAAGACTGAGGCCTCCAGGCACAATGTAGATAGTAAGCAATGCCCAATGCTTTAGCGGCCCCTTGGGTGACCTTAGAAGTAAATGATGTCCCACTGTCACTTTGTAATGAGCTGGGTAGACCAAATCTCGGAATGATTTCATGGAGGAGTTTTTTAACCACCTCCTCAGCCTTCTCAGTCTGGGTGGGAAAGCCTTCAATCCATTTTTTGAATGTATCTATCATAATTAATAGGTATTTACACCCTTGACAAACTGGCATCTGGATGAAATCCATCTGCCAGTCCTCTCCTGGGTAGGTCTCACATTGTTGGATGGGCTGGGCCAGCTAGGGTCTTTGAGCTCCTTGGGGGTTGTTTAATTGGCAAGTGAGACAAGAGGAGACCACTTGTCTTATAGTCATTTGGAGGCCTGTTCCTCTGAAGGACTTTCTAGTAATCTTTGTAGGGTCTTTTCCTCTAAATGAGTGATGGCATGAAAGGAGTTAACCAACTTCCACTGGAGGTTCCCAGGCAGAAAAAGGAGTCCCTCCTTTTGGAACCACTCCCATATGATCTTGAAAGTCCTCACTCTTAGCCTTAAGAGTATCATCTTCAGTATATGAAGGAGTTTTTGGAAAATTAGTCTGTAGAACTAAGCAGGCAACCCCATTAGGTCATTGGTCAATGCTGCTCTCTGAGCTGCCTGATTGGCTGCTTGGTTCCCTTGTGTCTCTTTTGTTCTCCCGTTTCGGTGTCCTTTACAGTGGGAGACTGAAACCTCACTGGGCAGATGAGCTGCTCCCAAGAGCCTAAGGATTTGATCACCATATTCGATCAGGGACTCTTGGGTGGTCAAGTGGCCTCTTTCTTTCCAAATAGCAGCATGTGCATGTAGCACCAGAAAGGTACTTGGAGTCAGTGTAAATGGGTACTCTTTTTCCTTTTCCCAGCTCTAAAGCTCAAGTCAGGGCTATGACCTCAGCCAGTTGGGCTGAAATACTGGTGGCAAAGGTTTTAGCCTCTGTGTTTTCAAAATTGGAGACAACTACATATCTGGCTCTTCTTTTTTTCATCCAAGACAAAGCTGTTTCCATCAGTGTACCAGATTTCCTCAGGATTGGTCAGAGGATCTTCAGACAATCCCTCTTGGGGGTTTGTCCAGTGGTCCAAGGTTTCTAGGCAAGAGTGAAAAGGGAGAGAGCCCTTGAGGGCAGGCAGGAGGGTGGCTGAGCTAAAGAACCTCACAAGGGGATACATTTAGGCCTGGATTTTCCATCAACATGACTTGATATCTGAGGGTTCTTTGATTAGACATCCATAAATGACCTATCCCATTTAGGAGTTATTTCAGTTGGTGGCTGGTAAAAAGTTAGTTTGCCCCCAAAAGAGAGTTTTAAAACATCTTCTATCAGGATTGCAATAGCTGCAAGATTTCAAAGGCAGGGGTGCCAGCCTTGGGCGGTTGGGTCAAGCCTCTTGGATAAGTAAGCTACAGGCTTGAGCTCAGGTCCCAACCTTTAAGTTAATACTCCCAAGGCTATTCCTTCTTTTTCGTGGAGTTGTAATGCTTTTTCTGGGTCTGGCAACCACAAGGTAGGAGCTTGAGTTAAGGCTTGTTTTAGTGTAGCCTCTGCCTTCTTTTGAGAAGTTCCCCACATCAGTGGGATTGAATCATCCCATCCTTTCAAGCTTTCATATAAGGGCTGGGCAATTAGACCATAATTGGAAACCCAGATTCTACAATACCCAGTTAGCCCCAGGAAAGCTCACAACTGTTTTCGAGTCATGGGGGAGGGCAACTGGAGGATTCCTTGTACTTGATCAGAGGACAGCCTCCTGGACCCATGGGTAATCTGAATTTCCAGGTAAGTTACCTTTGTCACCATTGGTGCCTTAGCACGAGAGACTTTATATCCCCTCTCTGCAAAAAAGTTTAGCACCTGAATTGCATGTTGTCGGGCATTTTTCTCATCTGAAGAGCAGATTAGTAGGTCATCTACATATTGTAACATTTTTCCATTAGGTCCCAGGTCCAGATCTAGGAGATTCTGGCTAAGAGCCTGCCCAAACAGGTGGGGGCTATCTCTGAACTTCTCAGGTAATACTGTTCAAGACATCTGTTGTTATTTTTCTCCTGGAGTCTCCCACTAGAAGGCAAAAAGATACTGGGATTCTTTGGCCAGTGGTATGCAAAAGAATGCACCTTTGAGATCCAAGACTGTAAACCACTTGGCACTGGGTGGGATTTCTCCCAAGATTACATAGGGATTGGGTACTGTGGGATGATTTTATGATCCAGAGATCTTAAACCATTCACCAGGTCCCATCCTTTTTTTTTTTTTTTACAGGGAGGACGGGAGTGTTACACAGCAAATTGGTGGGGACCAATAGCCCACAGGCAAGGAATTTATTAGAGGCTGTAGTCCTTCCTGAGCTTCTCTTCTGAGGGGATATTGGTTTTGGTTTGGAAACTGAGTGGGATCTCAGAGGACAATGATAACCAGTTCAGCTTGGTGGGCTCATCTAGGAGTCCCCTGGTTCCATACCTGGGGTTAATTTTGTCCTCCCATTGTTTTTGGTCCCTCTCTGTTGGAGAGGGTGTAAGAGGGTGTCCTCAGTAGTAACAGAAGCTGTAGGGCTCTAGGCTGAAAGCTTCCCATCACAAGGGTGGTCCCCAGTTTAGTGAGTATATCTCTTCCTAAAAAGGGAGTAGGACACTCAGGGACCACCAGAAACTGGTGGGAAAATATTTGTCCATCTCAGCAACAAAGAAGTGCTCAGGTGAATCCTTTAGCAATTGTTTTTCCTGTAGCATCCAAAATGACACAGGTTCGGGAGAAGGCTCCAGAGTAGGAGGTCAGTACAGAGTAGGTAGTCCCTGTGTCAATCAAGAAATTCTCAGACCTACCTGCCACATCCAGTTGCACCCTTGGTTCCAGCCCCGTGATGGTTATCCATGACAGGGTGGCTGGCTGGAGTGGGTCACTTCAGTCCTATTGAACCATCATGAAGGAAGGCTTGGCACTTGATCTTGAGGCTCTTTGGTCCCGAGGGCAGAGTGCCGCCTAATGTCCCAACTGATGGCATTTGTAGCAAGCTGTTTTAGGAGACCTGTCATGGTTTGGACACTTTGGCCCACTGTCCTGCCTGTCTACAGATGAGGCAATGTCCTTCAAGGACTCAAGTTCTGTCATGCGGCTTCCCTGGAGGCAGGCCAGCATCTGGGCATGCTTTGTCACTTTCCTTTCCTCCCTTTCCTAGCCTTGGCCTCCCTCTCCTGTTCTCTGTTATAAAAGGTATTGGTGGCTGTCTGGACCATCTCATCTAAAGAGGCAGCAGGGTTCTTCTGCTATAGCTGTTGTAACTTTATCCTGATGTCTGATGCACACTGGGTCAGGAATTTGTCCTTTAAAATCACCTGTCCTTCCTAAGAGTCTAAGTCAAGATTGGTAAATTTTTGGAGGGTCTCTTTTAGCCTTTCCAGAAAGGCAATGTGGTTCTCATTGGACTCCTGAGTTATTGCTGAGACCAAGCATTGTCCCACAACTAGGCTTCCTTCTATTTCCATGGGTGGGCTTCCTTAGGGGTGAGTCTTTCTGAAGCTTATCCTAGCCAGTGCTGTTGCAACCTAAGAGTCAGGCATCCCTGGGTCAGAGTGCAGATCCCCAGACAGGCTGAGGCATGACAGCCTCTTGGAGATCTAATCCCCAGGCAGGTCGAGGCAGGTTGGCCTCCCAAGACCTGGGCCCCTGGGCAGGTCAAGGCCTTCCACTCCTCGGACCCCTGGACTGGCAGATCCCCATGCAGGTTGAGGTGTGACAACCTTTCGAGGACCAGATTCCTAGGCAGGTCGAGGCAGGTTGACCTCATGGGAACCCCAGACTGGAGTTGGGCATCCCCAAGGTCTTCTGTGTGACCAGTGTTGGGTTGTAATCTTAACTAATTGCTGGTTTGTTCACCACAGATGGGAATAGATATCATGATGTAAAGCAATCCAAGCCTGTGCCCTGAGACTGGGAACCTGGAGAAACAGCCATAAGACTTATCCTCTTATTGCTCTGAGGAAATGTAAGTCACTGATTTTCTCCCCTAGTCCTCCATAAAAGCAGGTTAGAGTACCTCCAATGGCAAACATTTCACTGTCACAGACCCACTTTAGGTAATAACTGAAGTAATGACAAAGGAGTGGGTTATCTGGTCCTGTTAGGGGCATTAGGAGTATTTTAATAACGATAATAAGTGGGGTGGAGCAATGTTGCCTATAGGGGAGTTAGTAAGCAACTTAAGAACAAAATGATAAGAGGCAATAGACCAGATGTTCCATAAAAGTGGAGTGGAGATTTGACCTGGGGGTATGTTTGTAACTTTAGGAGAAGGCTGGCAAGGGTTTGGGCCCAACAGCCTGCAGGGCTAACTCCCAAAGTGGCAAACATTATCCCTGGAATCCAAACTGCCCTTGAAGGGATGCCCCCAATAGATGAACTTCTAGCAGGCATTGCGTGTCTGTCACCACCCTAGTGGGTTCACTGAGAGAAGCTGTTGTTGCACATGTTGTAGGAATCACAGAGGATGAAGGCCTGAATATCTAGAGGGATTGGATATTATACAGTATTTCTCTCACAAAGGCCAGCTATTTTCTGGTTATCCCTCCAGAAGATTGTAGAGGCAACACTGTGGGCTCAGGAAAAGAGCATGAAACAGGAGGGAAGGGGGCAGGGCACAACTTTTGAAAGAATGACATAGCCAACGACATAACATAAACAGATTAAAATCAGCTGGGTCCAAGATGACAAGTCAAATTCAACTAAACCTTTATCCTCCATCTGCAAGCTAAATGACACACCCAGAGGCACCAGGACAGTTCCAAGGCACTGTCAAAAGACCTAGGAGTGGGTGACTCCCTAACTGTTAGAATGATCCTCCCACTCATATGAAATCACCCAGCTTGCCAAAACTAACCACACCACATTCCATGGCCTCTGTACTCTCCTCTGTGATGGCCCACACCCTGTGGAGTGTGCTTCTCTCTAAATCCAAACAAACCCACCTCATGTCTCTCACTGAATTTTTGCAATGAGACATTAGAGCCTGAGCTTCATTAGGTCCTGAAACCAGGCACCATGGGTTTTGGCCAGGCTCAAATCCCGGGAGAGAGGAGCTGAAGGATGGGAGGAAAAAGCAGTGGGGAAAACATGCTAAGGAATCCCCTTCATAATCTGCCGGAAAATATGCTAAATACCTGACCTGTGCTCACAGTTTTCATTGGCCTGACCCTTGGCACAAAGATTAAGGACAGAAGAACCCCCACATGCTTGGGCAACAGCTACTGGGGCTGCAGACAGTGGAGCCTTTGGGACACACTGAGGAGTAGCCCCTGCCAGAGTCCCTCAATTGCACTCACTGCTGCTCACCTGTTCGAGAGGGGTTCGAGGAAACAAGAAATGAGAAGTTGTAAAGGAATTAAGATTTTGTTAGCCATATGTCCTTCTAGCCACAGGAGCAAGGACCTCTACCTTAGCCAGAGGTCTTCTGGAATCTGAGACTGAGCTGTGTAAGCTTTCTGCTGAGTTTGTTTTTTGCTGTCCCAGTTTCCAGCATTCAGGACTTCTTGTCACTTCCCCTGTGCTGGGTTTCCTTTGCTTTCTGCTTCCACTATGGGAGCTTTCGCTGAGTTGGGCTTCTGCTGAGCTTGGCCTCCACCTCGTAGGGGCCAAGTTGAGGTTGTTTCAGCCACGTTAAATCTGAGTCATGGCATCATAGATGTCAGGGGAGTTTGTAATTTCATTGGTTCTGTCTCATCACAACAAAAATTTGAAGTGACAGATGGACCAGTGTTACAGCCCCATGTAATTTCCTCAGACGGAACAGTGTTACAGCTCCGTGTTACAGCTCAGTTTTATTTAGAAAGCAAAGGAAAATAAATCCTGGAGGTGTGAAGGTGGGCCAACCCAAAAGACGCAAAGAGATGAGAAGCTTCCGGCCCAGTTTTGGCTCCTCTTTTTATATGTTTTCTCTTCTTCTCCTGAGCCTGCCCTATGCAAATTTGGCTAGCCAGGGTTAGCCAGGGCTGTTTGCTTTACCTGAGGTTCTCACTGTGGTCCTAGAACCTTCCTTTGTTCTATTTTTGCGGGCTTTTCCCTTCTTTGTCTTTTAGCCACCACCATTCTGGACTCCTTTTTCCTATTCTAACTACCTAACACTCATAACTATCATTGTTGGGATGAAGAATTTGCTATTCTGTGCCTATTTTCAAAGTCTATACCTAACACTCAGCATTACAGAATATTTTTTGTTTCTTGGCAAGATTTAATTTTTTCTGTCTCCTCCCACAGTAACATAATCTCCAAGAGAAAAGTGACTCTGTTCATCTTAACCAATTTGCACCTCCAGTGCTTAGAGCAGGGATTGGCATTAGCGATTAAACAACAAATATTTACTTAATAAAATGAAGTTAAACAAATGAAAGTGAAAGTCAGTCATGTTCGACTCTTTGCGACCCAGTGGACTACACAGTCCATGGAATTCTCCAGGCCAGAATACTGGAGTGGATAGCCTTTCCCTTCTCCAGGGGATCTTCCCAACCCAGGGATCAAACCCAGATCTCCCACATTGTAGGTGGATTCTTTACCAGCTGAGCCACCAGGGAAGCCCAAGAATACTGGAGTAGGTAGTAGCCTATCCCTTCTCTAGCAGATCTTCCCAACCCAGGAATTGAATCAGTCTCCTGCATTGCAGGCAGATTCTTTACCAACTGAGCTATCAGGGAAGCCCAGTGAGTGAGTTATTAAATAATTATTCACTGACAAAAACTGCTTGAGAATATGTTCATTTTACAATAAAAAACTTAAAAAAAAACAGGTAAATAAATGGTGGAAAATTTTTGCTAAATCCACAATAGTAAAAATGAAAATAAGGGGTAACAAAAGAAGTGAAGGTATAGAAAAATTAATGAAGGAGAAATGGAAAGAAAAAGAAGAAAATGGAAAATGACAAAGAAGAAAGTCTACATTATTACAGAGGGTACAGAGGGGGGAAAAGTCAAAAAAAATGAGAGAAGTGAAGAAAACAAAAAGGAGAAGTAAAGAGAGAAGTATTATTTTGTTTTCTAATACAGCTAACATATTGTGAACTGCCTATGTGTTTCAGTTGAGGAGGGCATGGTAACCCACTCCAGTATTCTTGCCTGGAGAATCCCCATGGACAGAGGAGCCTGGTGGGCTACAAACCATGGGGCTGCAAAGAGTCAGACATGAGCAATTAACACAGCTCTTGAGTTTCAAAGTAAAATCCTAGGGATTCAATGACTGGAAAAAAATCTCATTATTCTCTGCAAACACTTTGTTCTCTAGTAGGAAATATGATAAAAAAAAAAACATGCACATTAATATAATCCACAGTAGATTAGAATGAGCATTATAAAACAGTGCTGTGGGAACACAATAATATCCAAACCCCACCTGGGGATATTGGAAAGTGTCTTAGAGAAAGTGACTATATTTGAAGAACAGAGAGAATTTCAGCAGATGGTATGAGAAGAATCCATTTGCTAAAAGGTTTAGTGGGAGGAGGGAAGAAAGCATGAACCAGAAATTGTGAAATTTCTTGATCATCTAACAATGTCTGAAGGGCACTGGTGGAAATAAATACACGTTGGGAAGGCAAGTTTAAATCTCCAGTGGAGATCTGAATCCTTGAATATTCAAAAGTAGTCGCCTTCAATATTATGCTAAGAGTTTGGACTTCATTTGCTCTTTGCCATTGGGACCTCCTGAGAGTTTTTCAATGGGGGAAGTAATAAGGTCAGAGCAGTGATTTTAGAACAGAATAGGGGAGAAATAAATAGAAAAGACAGAGAGGCAACTTTGGACAAATTTCTTTGCTTGAATAAGCAGTGAGGTCTAGAAATAATAGAAAATGAAGTGGAAAGATATGGTACTGAAAATTATTTTATCGCTGTTTTCACCCTACATGAAAGAACATGCCTTTTTTATTGTATGTGTAAGAATCTCTTTTGTTTGGAGCCATCTTCACTTGGAGACACTAAAGCCTGACGCTGATTTTACTGATATCAACTTCTCTAAATCTCTTTGCCCCAACAGGAATTAAGGCTTGTAGGTTCAAGCATCTGAAAACAAAGTTAAAAATCAAAACCAAACAGAAAACCACCAATTTCCTCCTGAATCAGTTCCTCTCTGCAGCTAAAGGAAATGGAGGGTCGCACTGTTAAACTGCAAGGGGGTCCAACCAGTCGATCTTAAAGGAAATCAGTCCTGAATATTCACTGGAAGGACTGATGCTGAAGCTGAAGCTCCAATACTTTGGCCACGGTGATGCAAAGAACTGATTCATTGGAAAAGACCCTGAGGCTGGGTAAGATTGAAGGCAGGAGGAGAAGGGGACAACAGAAGATAAAATGGTTGGATGGCATCACCAACTCAATGGACATAAGTTTGAGCAAGTTCTGGGAGTTGGTGATGGACAGGGAAGCCTGGCATGATGCAGTCCATGGGGTCACAAAGAATCAGACACTATTGAGCAACTGAACTGATTGTCCCACTCAGCTTTATATGGGAATCAGGTTGGATTTGGTATACATGAATACAAGTATCTCAATAAAATTTAAATGCTATGGTAGACCAGGATTTTTACTTTTAAAAGGAATTGTTTTTCATTTTGGTGTCAGGGTAATTGGACATTCAGGTATTTTTACCTTGCTTTTCTCACAGTCATTTTAAAGGTGTATTTCATTCAAGGAATTCTATATGAAAGCAGGACCTTTAGGGTTACTTCTTGAAGATTACTTGTAAGTCATTTCAAGTACTGGAACGTCCTTGGATAACATTCATTCAGTGATTTTGTAATTCATAGGCAATAACTGTTTTAGGTAAATAATTCACAATATTAAAAAATAATCACTGTACTCTAAGCAATCTGAAAAGAGAACTAATGAGGTATTGGGTTACTTATGTTCACATGCTTGAATGTTATCCCCAAATTTTAATATTTTTGTTTTTTCCTATCTTTGAACAACTTCCAACTGGCATCACATAATTTACTAACTTAAAATGATGTCCACACGATTTCTGTTATAGTAAAATATGTATGTAATAATAATAAAGAGCCTCTAGCACATAGGCATCCAGATACTAGGAGAGTGTTAACAACAATGATAATGAACACTGTACATTGGTACACCTGCTATTTCAGTATTTGGAATTTCTTCCACCACATTTTACTTTCCTCTCTTAGCCACCATCTGTATATTCGTGCCATGAACATAAATCAATTGCAGACATTCCTCTCTATGGATAAGTACTCTTCAGTGTATTCTCTATTAGGTGAGTCTTTATTTTTTATTGACTATATTGATCAATTACTTAACTTAGGGATCTCTTCAATTCAATCTCTAAGTCGATTTTGTAAGTTAAAAGGTCCCTTAGAGAAAAATACAATTTGACAAATGTTAGAAAACCTAATAGCTAGGTCATTTAACATTCATATCAAATTCACTCTGTGGCCAATTCTATTAACTGGGCAGAAAACTAAGGATAGCCAAAACCAAAACCCCCAGAATCACTGAAAACTATTGACTCAGTGACTATGGAGAGGGCTGTAAATGTTCTCTGTCAATTGAATCATTTTTTTTAATCTCCAGAAAGGCAGCTGCTGGGCATCCTGCAGTCAACTATTCCTCTACAGCAATGATGAGAAAACCACTGCATGCCTCTTGTTTTCATACTAAGAGTGATTTTCATATTTATAAACTGCTGAAAAAAATAAAAAGAGTAACATTTCAAGGTGCTTGAAAACAATATGAAATTCAAAGTTCAGTGTCCATAAATAATATTTATAGGTAAAATATGATCCATATAAAAATGAATGTGTAGCTATATTTAAAATGGATAACCAACAAGGGCCTACTGGATAGCATATGGAATTCTACTCCATGTTATGTGGCACCATGGATGGAAGGGGAGTTTGGGGGAGAATGGAAACATGTCTATGCCTGGCTGAAATTACTGCAATGCTGTTAACTGGCTATACTCTAATACAGAAACAAAAAGTGTTTAAAACATGAGTGTGACACAGCCACACTCCCTAATCCCTTTATTGCCTATGACTGCTCTCTTAGTAGGGCTTCCAGGTGGTATGGTGGTAAAGAATCCATCAGCAATGCTGGAGATGCAGGAGACCTGGGTTCAATCCCTGGGTCAGGAAGATCCCCTGGAGGAGGAAATGGTGACCTATTCCAGTATTCTTGCCTGGATAATCACATGGATAGAGGAGCCTAGCAGGCTACAGCCCATGGGGTCGCAAAGAGTCAGACATGACGGAGCAACTGAGTACACACGCATATTCTATTACTAAGGTGGTAGAGTTGGAGAGCTGTGACAGACTCGGTAGCCCACAAATCCTGAAATATTTCCTATCTGGCCCCTGAAAGGAAGAGTTTGCCAAACCCTGCTACAGAATAAGAGCCAGTTGTTCACAGAATTTGTTTTATTGTTTTCAAGTTGGATTCATTGGAACTCTCTTGTCCGTAAGTGACAAAAGCCCAACTCAAATACAGTTTAAGCAAACAGGAGGACATACTGGATCCTGTAGCTTAGGAATAGATTTGCCAGCAAGAATGGCCAGATTTAAGGATGGGCTCTTGAAAGATCCATCGGCCAGTGATCTTTTCTGTGATTAAAATAGGCAGATCTCAAGAGAAAGAAGTTGATCACATCCTTCTGCTGGTGTTGCCAACCTAGTGTGTCAGGTCTGTAGGTCTCCCCTCAGGTGGTGGCAAAGATGGCCACTGGGCACTTAAAGTTACCAGTGGAAAGAGCTCACTTCTTTTCTAGTAGTACAGCAAAAGTTTTAAGACTAACTCTGAGTTAACTGCTGCATTGAGTGGCATCCAGGATACCATAAAGCTAAGCACAAGGACTGAGTGTGGGGAGAGGTGTTTGCACAAAGGAAAATCAGGAAGAAGGGGAAATATCTGCCAAGCAGGCATAGCCAGCAGATGGCCACCACAATGAGAAAAGAAAGTATCGGTTCTTACTTTTTTAGAAGTAAGAGTACCTAATCTGAAAAAAGTTAAAGGACTTATTCAAGAGTACCCAGATGGAGAACACAATCTGTCTAACCCCTGGTCCATACTCCAGGAGTTACCAAACTGTGAGGTCTTTCTAAAATAGTAGTTATTTAGGTGCCAAGTATGCATATATTGGCTGGAAGGAAAGCTTTGAGTCTTCCATAAATTAATTTCTTTGATATTATGTAAAAATCTCCTGTCAACTACCTTGTCTAATACACAATTCACATTTATCAGATTAACTTCAACCCTTAGCAAGGCCCAAGGGAGAGGAACGTAGAGGATTGGTGTGGTGCAGAGGGAGGGAGTGAGAAACTGGGGAAAGTTTCAGGGCAGAAGGTGTCACCCTGTGAGAGAGTCACAGCGGAACACCATGAGAACCTAGTAGGTGATGGGGAACGCACACTATGTGTGTGTGTGCACGTGCATGTGCATACACGCGTGGGCTATGTGTGAGGAAAGAGAGACAGAGAGGAAAGGAGAGGCACACAGAGAGAGGGAAGAGAGGAGGAGAGGGAAAAACTTGGGTTCTGAGAGGTAAGGGAAACTGCACTAGAAGGGGGCATGAGAAGAACTGCAGGAAGACAATTTCTGCCTGCTTCACAATTTTCCCCCAGCAGGATCCTGGCACACTCCCCAGGTGTAAACTGGTTTCTATCCAGAGCATAAACTGGGAGTGGAATCAATATGCTAGACTCCTTTTGCACTAGGCAAGTAATGAGACAATTTCTTGATAGTTTTCTGAGGATAATCAAAGTGCATGGCTCAGTAAGAGTGACTCACATGGTGAGTCAGTTGTTCAAGGCTGTCTCTTTGTAAGTCATCACTCAAATCAAGTTCCAGTGTTATGCCAGTGACTGGGGCCTCATCTCAGCCCCACTCAGGAAAAATCTTCCAGTTCAACCCACTGGCCACCTGCCCAGTTCATCTTTTACTTTGGAAGAAGGTGCTTGGCATCTGTATACATAAGACATGACAATCTTGAAAGCTGCAGCCAAAAGAAATTTAAAATTATCATGTCTATGGTTTTATATTCAGTTTGCAGATGAGCAAAATGCTTTGGCACCTTCGTTTTGAATTCAATTCAATTGCCAAACATTTAAAACAGCAAGGATGTAACAAAGCAGACATTTAGCTGAATAGTGAGCTGAATTCTGGTTTGCAGAGAAAACATGATCTAGATGTTAAATAAATGTCAATATTCATTGAGCTGTTTTCCATTTCCAGACCAGAGAATTTCAGTTCCCCATAAATTCCTTAGGAGTAAAAAGTAAAATCATAAGCAGAGCTTTTATTCATTTAGCTTCTTCAATTGTCTCATTTGATTTTGAGCTCTATTTCTTGAAAGGGTTTAGTTTTTTTAAAACCTAAGAAAAATGCTTCAATATCTATTAGACAAAGGTAAGTCTGGCACATCAAGATTGTATACAAAGGCAAACCAGCTACCATCTTGTGTCTAATCCTTTACCCACTACAGTCCCTTGTATTTGTGTTAATAAGTCCAGATTAATAGGGGAATTAGACTTTCTTGAGAAAAGGAAATGTAATCAACATGAATTCCTATAATATACTGGGAAGAAAAATTATTTTTCCCCTTCACTCTCTGCTAAGCTTCTTTCCCCTCAAGTTGAATAGTGATACACCTAAGGCAATACAGAGAAAATGGTTCTTTGGTAGACTAAATGGGCTGTGATGAAACCAGTAAGGAGCAGGCTAATAAGAGGGAATTTGGGCCCAAGACTTGATTAAGATGGAGACAGAGCAGAGGATGTTGAGAGGAGAAGCCAGATGGCTTCCAGGATCCATTTCGCGCATCAGGAACATCAAAGAAAAAAAAAAGAGTTTTCTCTGAGCCCCAGAGAACCCTTTTGGTTTCAAAGAATGTAAATTGGCACGTTATACAGTAAGTATCAATCGCTTTTGCTTACCCATCTCTTTTTCCAGTAACAGAAAACATGGCTCTCCTCCCTCACTTTCAGTCCATGTGGATCACATAACGCTGCCCTCACCTCTTTGCCCCATTCATCACCAAGCATGGTAGTCACAAGACCCCCCTGGTCTGACCATTGACATAATCTATTACCTTAGCCTCAGTGATTGATTCACTGAAGCTGGGCATTCAATACAGTTTGGTGCAATGGAAGTCTAAGTGCTTCTCTGGATTTATTGGAAAAGATCTAATGGAATTTCCTCCCACTTTCCCTAAGCTTGATAAACTGGTAGATTGGAAACTGGATTCAGTAAACTTCACTTCTAGAGAAGAGCCTGCCTCAGAACAAGACCAATATGGAGAACAGCAGACCTGAGTGACAGAACCCCACAGACAAGTAAATACACTAGTATCCTTTGCGTCCCTAATCCAAACCATGCCTGATTTCTCTTGAATTTTCAGTCATATAAGGCAATGAATCATCACTCTATAATCCATTCTGAGCTGAGCTTTTGTTGATTTTATTATTACTTGCAACTGATTTGATTTATACAAGTCATCTATTTTCTTCATCCTAGGTTATAATAGTTGGAAGACAAAGGAAAAAGAAATATGAAAAGGATAAGGAGAGATTCTGCATTAGTATCAAGTAACAGGTATCATCCAAATAATCTCCTAGCCAGAAAACCAAGAGAAGATATATTTTTTGCAATGAGCAGTTTTTCTTTCCCTTGAAGTTGCTGGAGGAGGATTATTATCTCAAGAGAATTTTCTTCTGCACATTTTATTACTCATCCCATCATCTAGTACGCTTTCAGCCTGAATGAATTCTGATACCCTCTTCAATTTGTGTTATGACAAGCTAATCTTCAAAACACACTGTAGTTCTGAATGACACCTGAATTATGATTGAGTCATAGTAACGGAAAAGCTTATAATGAATAATCATGACCTGTTATAATGCATTCCTAATTTTTACTTTTTAAGGCCTCTCATCGATAGCTATTCTTTCCAGAAATAACTATTATCAAATTTCTCATATTTTATTAACACAGCAGAGAAATTCTATTATCACATCATTCAGGTAATGAAGATTTATGTATTGTTGCTTTTTTAAGCACTCTACCTGGCTGCAATATTTTTGTTGTTGCTGTTTTTCAAATAGATGGCGATGAAAGTGGTTAAGTAACTGACCAGATCTGAATAAAAATCATTGATTTCCTTGGAATCTTGTTCTTTTCCAAGAGCTATGAGTCATGACTCAAATGAGCTATGAATCACTATCCCCTACATGGAGCACATTTATAATAAGGTTGTCTTCAGCTGCATTTATTATTTATATTAAAAAGATTTTTACAGAATAATCCAAATCCTCACTATTATCTAATACTCTTAAGCATTTATTTGATTGGCTTGGAGGAATAAAAGACTAGTTAATAACAAGAACCTACTGTGGGAATATTGGTTCAAGTCTTGTTTCTGGATAAATTCTTAAACATCTCTGGACTTATTTCCTCTGTGAATGTGATGCAGGACCAAACTGTGCATTGGACTCTGATGGTATACATGACAAAATCAGAATATGGTCGGCCTGGTTTTTGTGGTTGAGAGAGTGACATTTAAATATTACTTTTTGAGGAGCTGGAGTAGAAAAGTCAGTAATTTATATCTATAAAACTTATATAATTCTGTCTATATAGTACCAAGCATCTACTTTAAAAATAAAAAAGAAAAGTTAATTCAACCGGTTTTTGCAGAAATCCCTATTTGAAAAAAAAGACTGACATTTCCTCTGACACAGTGAATCTAACTGTAATAAAAAATGTCAAGTAGGCTATTTTCATTTAGTCAGGGTGCGAGTGTCCTCCCCAATATCAACTCTAATATCTATTCAGGCATGAAATCACAACCTAAGGGCTTTCCAGCTTTTTGCTGACTTACTTTCTTGGATGACAGAAAACTTCTGGCTTGCCCCTTATTTTCTACTATTAACTATGACTGATGTCTTAGATGGTTCTGTTTGTCCTCTCTGTCCCTCATGGGAATTCCCAATCTTTTGCATTCTTTACCTCTCTCGTCAGCTGTCTTACTTTTGTTCTCATTTTGTAGCACCTTGACTCTGCTTTTGGACGTGCCCAGGAGAAGGAAACGGCAACCCACTCCAGTATTCTTGCCTAGATAATCCATGAACAGGGGAGCCTGGTGGGCTGCTATACAGGAGGTTGCACAGGGTCGGACACGACTGAAGCGACTTAGCATGTTTGCATGCATTGGAGAAAGAAATGGCAGTCCACTCCAGTGTTCTTGCTTGGAGAATCCCAGGGACAGAGGAGTCTGGTGGGCTGCCGTCTACGGAGTCGCACAGAGTCAGACACAACTGAAGCGACATAGTAGCAGCAGCAGTTCTTTTCTTGAGCAAATTTTCTTATAATCATAAGAACATGGGATTTAGGACAAAGAGAACTCAATTCTTTTATTTATTTTTAATTGAAGGATAACCACTTTACAATGCTGTGTTAGTTTCTGACAGAACTGGATTCTTACCTAACTTGGACTCTGTTCCCTATTAGCTTTATGACATTAAGCAAGACATTTTGCCTCATTTTTGGTTTCCTTATACAGAAAATAGAGAAAACAATGCTATCCACCTTATAGCAAAGTTAAAAGTGTTCAGTGTAGTAAAAATGTGTTATATTGCCTTAACAATGACTAGGTGGTTAACAAATACTAATCAAACATCATTAAGATGTTTAGTTCATTTCTCAACTTCTGGACCTAATGTCTTTCCCTTCAGGTTAAAAAAAAATAATCCATTGACTGATTATCCTCCAGTCTGACAGGCACATGGAGCCCAAGAGCCAGAACCTAAGACCTTACTTTCAGTTTAATTAGCATCTCTATTCTGCAGGTGTACAAAGGGAGACTAAGACATAAGTGAATAGCCTAAAATCAGAGCAAGGGACAAAGATGTGATTCAAATCCTGATTTCCTCATGACAAATCTCTGCTCTTTCACTATGTCACGGGATCCTCCTCCCCCATCCAGAGCATCTGATTTCCCCAACATGGCTGACAAGTCCATACTCACTGTGTCCAGGTCAATGGGGGATTTGACCCCCTCCCCCTAGCCCTTGTCCTTACCCACCATAGATAATCAGGTAGTCTCAAGTTTGTCAAAAAAAAAAAAATCAGACCACTCTGAAGTAGACCAAGAAAAAGAGATACTCTAACTCTCAAGGACCTCCCCAAATGCATGATTGAGACTGATTTTCCACCAAATACTTTTATGTCAATTGGTCTAATAAGTTAGAAGAATAGCATTTTTCCCATTTTGCATTTTTATGTTAACTTCAATAATTTTATTTTTAATTAATGTTGTATTGATATTAATTTTAAGGAAAATTCATTTTAAATGTTCTATCATCTTTGCTTGTGCTGACCTCATGATACATCTGGAGCTAACAAACATCTCAGTTGCTTTGGGAATCCTCAGTTGTATAATCATATAGGTGACCCATAAACTCAAATTAGTGAAACAATAAACTTAACAATCTTATGTGCAGATTTGTGATTTTACTTCACCTGAAACCTCCTTCTCAATCAGAAAGTTTAAGAAATCAACAGTCAGTAAGTGTAATAGTAAATATTTAAGTGAATGACAGGAAGTAAAGGCCTATTTTAAGATTACTAATAGTTATAAAAAACACAGTGTGGCAATTCCTTAAAAAACTGGAAATAGAGCTGCCATATGACCCAGCAATCCCACTGCTGTGCATACACACCGAGGAAACCAGAATTGAAAGAGCTACGTGTGCCCCAATGTTCATTGCTGCATTGTTTATAATAGCCAGGACATGGAAGCAACCTAGATGCCCATCAACAGACGAATGGATAAGAAAGCTGTGGTACATATACACAATGGAATATTACTCAGCATTAAAAAAAAATTCATTTGAATCAGTTCTACTCAGGTGGACGAAACTGGAGCCTATTATACAGAGTGAAGTAAGCCAGAAGGAAAAACAACAATACAGTATACTAATGCATATATATGGAATTTAGAAAGATGGTAACAATAATCCTGTATGTGAGACAGCAAAAGAGACGCAGATGTATAGAACAGTCTTTTGGACTCGATGGGAGAGGGCAAGGGTGGGATGATATGGGAGAACGGCATTGAAACATGTAAATTATCGTATGTGAAATCAATCGCCAGCCCAGGTTTGATGCTTGATACAGGGTGCTGAGGGCTGGTGCACCGGGATGACCCAGAGGGATGAAATTGGGAGGGAGTTCTGGAAGGGGAACACATGTATACCCATGGTGGATTCATGTCAATGTATGGCAAAACCAACACGATAAAGTAAAGAAAATAAATAAAATAACAAAAAAAAATTAAAAATAAATAAATAAATAACACAATAGGTAAGTAATAGATAGAAAAAAACAATCCTTGAGATCACATAATTGCTCAATTAAAATGAAAAATTCTGCCAATAACCAGGATTCCCAATGACAGTATAGTGAACACTACTTATGGACCGGGACCTATCCTGTACAGTATCTTAGTTCTTAGTGAAGAGTTGGTCACAGGGAAATTTCTCAATAAATACTTCTTATTAGTATGAGTACTTGCTATTCTACAGACAGTAAACCTGATTTTGTTTAGTTGCTCAGTCATGTTCAACTCTTTGCAATCCCATGGATGCAACACGCCAGGCTTCCCTGTCCTTAAATTTTTCAGCTGAATGGCACATGAGTGGAGAAGGAAATGCCAACCCACTCCAGTATTCTTGCCTGGAGAATCCTATGGGTGGAGGAGCCTGGTGGGCTGCTGTCCATAGGGTCACGCAGAGTCAAACACAACTGAAGCAACTTAGAATGCATGCATGCATTGGAGAAGGAAATGGCAACCCACTCCAGTATTCTTACCTGGAGAATCCTGGGGACAGAGGAGCCTGGTGGGCTGCTGTCTATGAGGTCGCACAGAGTCGGACACGACCGAAGCGACTTAGCAGCAGCAGCAGCACATGAGCAGAACCCATGCAATAGAAAACTAATGAGTTTTACACTACAGTTAAGCCCTCTTCTTGGAGCTGTTCTCCATTTATTCAATGAAATCTAGGACAGGTCCCACGACATTCCTGATGACTACACTTTTAGTCCCAGGAATGCTCATTTCAGGCATCTGAAACACTCAGTTCTGGCAAAAGTAATATCTCAGAATTTCACTCAAATATAGAGATTCTCCACTTCTTCAGCTCGGGGCTACTGCCTATGGGAAGCCTTCACACAGTGGGGTTTTTCTATCTCCCAGTAGGGTATTGCTCCTCCACTCTCCCCACCTACAAGCCTGCTTCTGACCTTCAGGACACAAGGGGTTGGGGGCCAGAGGGAGGAGGCAACTGCTGTAATTGCTCTGCCATCGCACTCAGTGCAGGACACCCGTGGCTTCCATCTCCAAGGGCCAACACTACACCTGTGGACTTGCTTTGGCCACTAGAGCCCACTCCTTGTGCATCCAGAGCGGGCCAGAACTTTCAAGGAATTCAAGCTTTGAGGAACAGCCCTCATCACATGCCTGACAAGAAGTGATGGAGAGCCAGATCTTTTGGGTGGGATAACTTTGAGGGACATTCTTCACCATATCCAGAGCAGGAGGACTGACCTTCAACCACAGCAGTAACCTGCTCAATCTCTGAAGTGTTATTGGCTTCCTTCCTTTCCTTCTCTCACTACCCACCTCTCTGCCTGTGCTTCTTGGGATCATCTCTCAAATAAACTATATACACTCACATCCATATCTAAGGGTTTACTTCTGTGGTAACCCAAACTAAAAGAAGAAAAGGGCAGGCAATATCCTAGTTAGAACGCAAAGATATACCCAGTATTGGTTTCCTCTGGCTGTAGCAGACAGTTTAAGTAACTCTCTCTGAGCTGCTGAATACTTAAAGGGATTCTCTTTCTTGGAACCTATATACAAGTTCTTCAGAGACCCCTCCATTTCAGAAGCAATCTCATTTTTTATTTGAGGTTCCTGTATTTGGGTGGCACTTTCCTATAGTTGGCTGCTTATGACTCAATATTAGGGTTCTCCAGGGAAGCAGAACCAACAGGATTTTCAAATATATATATATATAATGTATTTACTATGTATGTTATATCTAATGACAACAGATACAATATATAAAGAACTCACTCGCAGGATCATGGAGGCTGCAAAGCCCTATGAACTGCCATCTGCAAAATGGAAATGCAGGAAACTAGTGGCATAGTTCTGATCTGCGTCCAAAGACATGAGAACAGGGAGCACTGATGGGATAAGTCCCAGTTCAACACTAGGAGAAGACTAACGTCTCAGTTCAAACTTTCAAGCAGAGAGAAGTCCCCCTTCCTCTACCTTTTGGTTGTGTTCAGACACTCAAAATATTAGATGGTGCTCGCCCACATGGGGAGGGCCATCTGCTTCACTCAGTCTACCAATTCCGATGTTAATCTCTTCTGGAAACACTCTCACAGACACACCAGAAATAACATGTAACCAATGTGGGCAAGATCCCTTAGAAGAAATGGAGTAGCCCTCATAGTCAACAAAAGAGTCTGAAATGCAGTTCTTGGGTATAATCTCAAAAATGACAGCATGATCTTGGTTTGTTTCCAAGGCAAACTATACAGTATCACAGTAATACAAGTCTATGCCTCAACCACTAATGCTGAAGGTGAAGTTGAATGGTTCTATGAATATCTACAAGAACTTCTAGAACTAACACCAAAAAAAAGAAAAAAAACAGATGTCCTTTTCATCATAGAGGACTGGAATACAAAAGTAGGAAGTCAAGAGATACCTGGAGTAACAGGCAAGTTTGGCCTTGGAGTACAAAATGAAGCCTGGCAAAGGATAACAGAGTTTTGCCAGGAGAACACACTGCTTATAGCAAACATCCTCTTACAACAACCCAAGAGACAACTCTACACATAGACATCACCAGATAGTCAACACTGAAATCAGATTGAGTATATTATTTGCTGTCAAAGATGGAGAAGCTCTGTACAGTGAACAAAAACAAGAGCAGGAGCTGAATGCAGCTCAGATCATGAACTCTTTACTGCCAAATTCATACTTAAATTGAATTTAACTTAAATTTCTTCTTAAATTAAAGAAAGTAGGGAAAATCACTAGGCAATTCAGGTATAAACTAAATCAAATCCCTTAGAATTATACAGTGGAAGTGACAAACTGATTCAAGGGATTAAATCTGATAGATAGAGTGCCTGAAGAACTATGGATGGCATTTCATAACACTGTACAGGAGGCAGTTATCAAAACCATCCCCAGGAAATAGAAATGCAAAAAGGCAAAATGGTTGTCTAAGGAGGCCTTACAAATAGCTGAGAAAAGAAGCAAAAGGAAAGGGAGAAAAAGAAAGATATCCCCATCTGAATGCAGAGTTCCAAAAAATAGCAAGGAGAGATAAGAAAGCCTTCCTAAGTGAACAAGGCAAAGAAACAGAAGAAAACAATAGAATGGGAAAGACTGGAGATCTCTTCAAGAAAATTAGAGACACCAAGGGACTATATCATGCATTGATGGGCACAAAAAAGAACAGAAATGGAATGGGCTTAACAGAAGTAGAAGATATTAAGAAGTGGCAAGAATACAAAAAGAACTATACAAAAAAAGATCTTCATAACCCAGATAACCACGATGGTGTGATCACTCACCTAGAGCCAGATCTCCTGGAATGTGAAGCTAAGTAGGCCTTAGTAAGCATCTCTACAAAGCTAGTGGAGGTGATGGAATTCCAGCTGAGCTATTTCAAATCCTAAAAGATGCTGCTGCTAAAGTGCTGCACTCAATATGCCAGCAAATTTGGAAAACTCAGCAGTGGCCACAGGACTGGAAAAGGTCAGTGTTCATTCCAATCCCAAAGAAAGGTAATGGCAAAGAATGTTCAAACTACCAACACAATTACACTCATTTCACATGCTAGGAAGGTAATGCTCAAAATCCTCCAAGCTAGGCTTCCACAGTACATGAACCAAGAACTTACAGATGTCCAAGGTGGATTTACAAAAGGCAGAGAAACCAGAGATCAAACTGCCAACATTCACTGAATCACAGAAAAAGCAAGGGAATTCCAGAAAAGCATCTACTTCTGCTTCATTGACTATGCTAAAGCCTTTGACTGTGTGTTTCACAACCAATTGTGGAAAATTCTTAAAGAGATGGGAATACCAGACCACTTTAGCTGCCTCCTGAGAAACCTGTATACAGGTTGAAGCAATAGTTAGAAGTTTATGCAGACACACAAATAAGCATACCATATTTATAGAACCACAGTAGTTTAATGCTGATGCTGCTGAGTCAGATTGCTGGGAATATGGAAAGAAATGAGGCTAAAGAAGCAGATAGGAAAGGAAGTAAGGTATTTTTAAGAAGTTAATCTAGCAAGTCGTTGGGAATTTTTTAAGCATTTTCAGCAGGATGCTGGATTGTAAAGATCTCAAGTTTAAAACTATGACCCCACTCCTCTGTGAAGAATATATTAGAAGAAAGCATGAGAGGCAGGGAGGCTAGTGAGGAGTCTAGGCAGGCCAGGAAACTGACATCATGGGCTTAACTAATATAATGACTGTGAAGATGGAAAAGAAATGGTAAAATATATATACCTAAAGACATGGATTTTGTTCTACTCATATCTATATCCCCAGTACTTAGAACAGAGTCTGGCATATATTAGGCTATCAAGAGACATTTTTGAATGAATGAGTTATTGATTAATGACGTGTCCCACGTGAGAGATCAGAAATCTAAAGTGGATTACCAAGGCACAGATAGGTTGAAGTCAAGATTTACATACAGAGTAGAGATATATTCTTGGGAAACTATGGAAGCAGAGGAAATCACTCAGAGCTCTTAGTGAAGAAATCCAAAAAAAGATGCTTAGCTTAAACAAATCTGTCCTTGATCACCAGTTAGTGATCATGTCCTATGAGCTCCGGGTAAAGAACTTTATATTAATTATGCTCATAGCACCAAAGAAGGAAGTACATTTTACATAAGAAGAAACATAGGTCTAGTGGTTTAAGAACTTGCCCAAGTCACACAGCTGGTGGGTGGCAGAGCAGGAACTAAACTGACTTGATGGACTCTGAGCCTGTGTTCCTGACTTTATGAGAGATCGAGAGTCTCAAGTACACTACTCATGTACCCCACTGCCCTCCCCAGGCACAATTTGCACTTACTATTTAAGTTTCTGGGGCAGAGTAAGTCACCTGAACTGCTCCTCGGACAAGACTCATGTGCAGGCCCAGAGGTCTAGCACTCCTGCCAAGAATTCCTCATTCACCAAAAAAGGGAGAAACAATAAATTTGAAGGGACTAGGACATGTATTTCAGAGATTTGGGAACATGAGAGAAGAATGGATATAGGTCAGTGGATCTCAGCCCTGGCTGAACACGGAATCATGTGGGACGCTTTCTAAAAATACCAGTTCCCACTCCAGACCAATTAAATCAGAATCCAAAGGCAAGACGCAGTCTTAAAATTCCCCAGTTAATGCTAATGTACACCTAGTGTTGACAACCACTGACAGAAGCAGAGGTAAGTTTAAGCTGGGAAAGGCAGGCTATCTAGATGTCTCACAGTAGATGGCTTCTGCTTTCTCTGAGAAACTAGATTTCTAGGATACATATCAAGGCTGAGGAGGTGAACTAAGGATATAATGCTTGAGGAGAAAGGCTGAACTTGAGAACAGCACTAGTGGCAAATGAAGGGGAAAGAGACCAAGACAAGATAGCTGTCAAACAGATCAACGAGCCCAGTTGGCATTGCAAACTCTTAACTTTGGATGACCCCAGTTTCACTTTGTGATCATCTCCAAGAGCACCTGTACATACGAGCAGAAAAGGGTATGTTTAGGGTTGTCCAGGGAGAGACAGTTAAGGAAGCAGAAGTGCCAAAAGAACAAGAACAATCGCTGAGGTGCTGCACTCCATAGTCTAGATCGCAGTCCATGAGCCTAGACTGAGCAAAGTCTAATGAAACCGAATGAACCAAATGCTCAAATACAGATTTTCTTTTGGAGTTATTGACATTTCTTTGTTATCATCATCATCTAACACTGATAATAGAAAAGAGTTCCCTGCAGAACCACTGCTGGTTAGTTTTATCTAGTTATAGGATCCAGGACCCTCAAGTCCCTGGAGACAACATAATGCAATGTATTAAGGAAGCTTAGCCTGTATTGTACCAGAACCCACTGCCACTCCTGATACAGTATCTCACTGGGGTCCAGAGCTCCTAAGTGGAGTTGCTTTTGATTGTCAACTTGCTATTGGCACAAGTTCTGCTGTTCCCTGTGGTGCCCATTTCTTCAACTGTGTCCTCCAGTCACCATCAGACTACTATTTCACACTCAATTTTAGAATTTACACCAGAGTATAACCCAGGCTTGTAGTTACTCAATTCAACAACTGTTTACTGAGCACATATTATGAGCCAATTATTGTGGTTGGCTGTTTATTAAATGTTTCTCCTTATTCAACAATTATTCCTTGGGCACCTTAAGGCAGGATAATTTGCAAGACGTTCAAAGCACTCACACACACATACACACACTCTCTCTCTCTCTCTCTCTCTCTTTTTATTCAGCACTGGCTCACCCTCCTGCCACTTAGAACCTATTATTTTTTCCTAATCATATTTTTATCCCAGGTCTGGTAAGAATGTCCATCTGCAAAAGATCAACTCTTCTCAGTCAAGAGGTTTGTGACCACTTAAATTTATGGTCAACACTGAAAGTTTTGTTCATCCCTTATTCCTTCTGAAAATACCTCTTTTTTTCTTGACAATTTCTTTTTTTTAGTTGAAAGAGTTTTATTTTATTTCTTTTTAAATAAAATGATCTGAGAAACAAAAGTCTGTGCATTCTTGGGCTGAATCTGACATGATCATGGAGAAAGATTCTATTAATGTATTATTATTATTATTTTCTTTATTGTGTTGGTTTTGCCATACAATGACATGAAACCGCCATGGGTTTACATATGCTCCCCCTCTAGGACCCCCCTTCCTCCTCCCTCCCGATTCCCGCCCCCTGGGTCATCTCGGTGCACCAGCCCCGAGCATCAACCCTGGGCTGGCGATTGATTTCACATATGATAATTAACATGTTTCAAAGCCATTCTCCCATATCATCCCACTCTTGCCCTCTTCCACAGAGTCCACGAGTCTGTTCTATACATCTGCATTTCTTTTGCTGTCTCGCAGGCAGGGTTCTCATTACCATCTTTCTAAATTCCAAATATATGCGTTAGTATACTGTATTTTTCTTTTTCCTTCTGGCTTATTTCACTCTGGATAATAGGCTCCAGTTCCGTCCACCTGAGTAGAACTGATTCAGATGATTTTTTTTAATGCTGAGTAATATTCCATTGTGTATATGTACCACAGCTTTCTTATCCATTCGTCTGTTGATGGGCATCTAGGTTGCTTCCATGTCCTGGCTATTGAAAACAATGCAGCGATGAACATTGGGTTAACACGTGGCTCTTTCAATTCTGGTTTCCTCGGTGTATATGCCCAGCAGTGGGATTGCTGGGTCATATGGCAGTTCTATTTGCAGTTTTTTAAGGAATCTCCACACTGTTCTCCATAGTGGCTGTACTAGTTTGCATTCCCACCAACAGTGTAAGAGGGTTCCCTTTTCTCCACATCCTCTCCAGCATTTATTGCTTGTAGATTTTTGGATCGCAGCCATTCTGACTGGTGTAAAGTGGTACCTCATTGTGGTTTTGATTTGCATTTCTCTGATAATGAGTGATGTTGAGCATCTTTTCATGTGTTTGTTAGCCATTTTTATGTCTTCTTTGGAGAAATGTCTGTTTAGTTCTTTGGCCCATTTTTTGATTGGGTCATTTATTTTTCTAGAATGGAGCTGCAGGAGTTGCTTGTATATTTTTGAGATTAATTGTTTGTCCGTTGCTTCATTGGCTATTATTTTCTCCCATTCTGAAGGCTGTCTTTTCACCTTGCTGTAAGTTTCCTTTGTTGTGCAGGAGCTTTTAATTTTAATTAGGTCCCATTTGTTTATTCGTGCTTTTATTTCCAATATTCTGGGAGGTAGGTCATAGAGGATCCTGCTTTGGTTTATGTCGGAGAGTGTTTTGCCTATGTTATCCTCTAGGTGTTTTATAGTTTCTGGTCTTATGATTAGATCTTTGATCCATTTTGAGTTCATTTTTGTGTATGGTGTTAGAAAGTGTTCTAGTTTCATTCTTTTACAAGTGGCTGTCCAGTTTTCCCAGCACCACTTGTTAAAGAGGTTGTCTTTTCTCCATTGTATATTCATGCCTCCTTTGTCAAAGATAAGGTGTCCATAGATGCGTGGGTTTACTTCTGGGCTTTCTATTTTGTTCCACTGATCTATATGTCTGTCTTTGTACCAGCACCATACTGTCTTAGTGACTGTGGATTTGTAGTATAGAATAAAGTCAGGTAGGTTGATTCCTCCAGTTCCAATCTTCTTTCTCAAGATTGCTTTGGCTATACGAGGTTTTTTGTATTTCCATAAAAATTGTGAAATTATTTGTTCTAATTCTCTGAAAAAGACCTCTGGTAGCTTGATAGGAATTGCATTGAATCTATTGATTGCTTTGGGTAGTATACTCATTTTCACTATATTGATTCTTCCAATCCACGAACATGGCACATTTCTCCACCTATTTGTGTCCTCTTTGATTTCTTTCATCAGTGTTTTATAGTCTTCTATATACAAGTCTTTTGTTTCTTTAGGTAGAAATACTCCTAAGTATTTTATTCTTTTTGTTTCGATGGTGAATGGAATTGTTTCCTTAATTTCTCTTTCTGTTTTCTCATTGTTAGTGTATAGCAATGCCAGGGATTTCTGTGTGTTGATTTTGAATCCTGAAACTTTGCTATATTCACTGATTAGCTCTAGTACTTTTCTGGTAGAGTCTTTAGGGTTTTCTATGTAGAGGATCATGTCATCTGCAAACAGAGAGAGTTTTACTTCTTCTTTTCCAATCTGGATTCCTTTGATTTCTTTATCTGCTCTGACTGCTGTGGCCAAGACTTCCAAAACTATGTTGAATAGTAGTGGTGAGAATGGGCACCCTTATCTTGTTCCTGACTTCAGGGGAAATGCTTTCAGTTTTTCACCATTGAGGATAATGTTTGCTGTGGGTTTGTCATATATAGCTTTTATTATGTTGAGGTATGTTCCTTCTATTCCTGCTTTTTGGAGGGTTTTTATCATAAATGGATGTTGAATTTTGTCAAAGGCTTTCTCTGCATCTATTGAGATAATCATGTGGTTTTTATTTTTCAATTTGTTAATGTGGTGTATTACATTGATTGATTTGCAAATATTGAAGAATCCTTGCATCCCTGGGATAAAGCATAACCGTAATCAGAAATCTTCCAAAAAACAGCCCAGGACCAGATGGCTTCACAGCTGAATTCTTCCAAAAATTTAGAGAAGAGCTAACACCTATTCTACTCAAACTCTTCCAGAAAATTGCAGAGGAAGGTAAACTTCCAAACTCATTCTATGAGGCCACCATCACCCTAATTCCAAAACCCGACAAAGATGCCACAAAAAAAGAAAACTACAGGCCAATATCACTGATGAACACAGATGCAAAAATCCTTAACAAAATTCTAGCAAATAAAATCCAACAACACATTAAAAAGATCATACATCAGATCAAGCAGGCTTCTTGACAATTTCTCTGGAAGCTGTTATATTCTCAAGTGAACCAACCACACCCTTACCTCAGCCAGAACTGAGGAGAACTTGGAGATAAAGGCACCTGAGCCAAGTTAGGTCAAAAAGCCCCTTCCCTATTTGTACTCATAACCTGAGGGACTATCAGACAATCCTTCCTCAAAAATTGAAATTATAAGGTTTAAAACACAGGAACTTTTGACAGTTGTGTGGGGAAAGTCCACTTGTGGAGAAAGAGAATGACACTTGGGTGCAGGGAAAACCAGATATGGGAGCTGATGAAAAAACATTCTGGCAACATCAGGACTGAGGGCTTCTATACTTGGAGGTCTTACTGGATCCCTGCCCTTTCCTTTTTCCTCATTATTCTACCCTTCATTTGGCAAATTTCACTTTTTGCTTAAGACAGCTCAAGATAGTTTATGAAAAGAATCCATTAGTATATACTTGTTTCCTACACACACAGACCAGGAAATGAACCCAATGTTCATGCAGATCACAAACCTAATTTTACAGGTTAAAATTTAAAATAACAGTAATAGTTATTATTTAATGGACACCTGCCATGTGGTAGTATTTCAGATACATGATTTGTAATACAACAGACATTCAAGATACATGTTCTCATCTCTAGTTTATAGAGTTTACAGATGAGCAATTAAACCCCAAAGAGGTTCATTATCCATAAGCCATAAAGGAAATTTGGGGAAATTAAGAAGCCTCAAGAGTTTTCATGGGTGATTTTTCTCTGTTGGTTTTTATTACATGATGAAGATCTATGATGAGATCTGGTAAAGTCAAGTGATTTTTCACAAGAGCACATAAAATTCACCATAAAAACTGTAGGTACACTAACATTTAAAAAATTATTAACTCTACATCAAGGTATAAATTTACATCTATTACATGTCAAAACAGAACAAAACAAAATTTTTCATGAACACAGATAGTGTTATGGGGAAATGTTACCCTCATACATTGCTCGTTGCTGTAGAAACTGGCAAAAGCTTTTCTGGAGAACAATTTGGAAAAACATTTCAATAGCCATTATGTAATCATCTCTTTTGACCCATGCATTTTACTTCTGGAAAAACCACCTTAGGAAATAACCCAAAACCCTATTCATCAAGATGTTTACTAAACCTAAATTTGTAACAAAGCAAATTGGACACCTCTGAAATGTGAAAAATCAAGATTTGTTTAAGGATGAATTTGTGGATAGATTAAACTCATTAAATCAGTGAACAATGAAATGCTCATTGCATGCCAGACGCTATGCTAGACACAGAGGGGTATAAAGGTAAACTAGCAGATGCACATTCCTGCTGTGTGTGAACACTGTTTATTTGTGTGAACAGAAAGAACTAGACCATGAAAAATATATTTATATGTATAAAATTCTTTTACTTCCTCAAAGAATGGGAAGAGGCTTATAGCACCCTAAAATAGAAAAAACAAGGAAAAATTCATTTTGTGATAGAAAATCAAGTTCAGGAAGAAAGTGTGTAGATACTACTTCGTTATTAAAGTTGGCACTCAAATTTGTTTCAGAGCTTCCACATAGGCAAAGGAGATGAAGTATTAAGAGTGAGTGATTTAACTTGTTAGTGAAAAGAAAACACAGGAATTTCTCAAGACAAATCAGTTATTCCTCAAATTTTGATCTAAACTATATCTTTTTGTAAATGTTCAGTATGTGATATTATTGGCATTTGTTGGGGTTTAGAAGATTCTTAGAAATAAAATATTTTAAGCATATGAAAGTGTATACAAAACAATGTAATGAGCATATGTGTATCCTACACGTAGTTTAAAAAATTAAAATATTACAATTAAAACCCTTTTGTACCTTTCAACAATGTTTCTTGGTATCCCTACCCAGAATTAATCATTCTCCTGAACTTGGTATCTTTCATCTTCAATTTAATTTACTCAATTTCTGACAAGCTATTCAATTTTCAAAAAATGATTCAATGTAAACTTAACTCAATTTTCATTTCACTGTGTATGTCTTCACTGAAATATGTGTCATTGTTCCTATTATGTATGCGTTTCTATGCATACATAATATTTCTATAAATGAGAGAGTAGTTCTATAATGAACTCTCACTGGTTCACTTTTTACTGCTTAATAAAACTGTGTTCTATCAACATGTCACAATTTATCCCCTCTCCCAATAATAAACATTTAGGTAATTTCCTTTTTATTTTATTTTTTCCTATCACAAAGCTACAACAAACTTTTTTGTATGTATCTTAAGTGTGAAAGCTTCTCTGGCACTATATCTAGAGTGAAACTGCTGGCCAGAGGATGGGGTGTATGGAACATTATCTTGACCTAATAAATATAGCCACATGGCTCACCACACTGGTAAATCAATTTACATGGAGGACAATTAAATATGAAAGTATTCAGTGATGGTACAGCCAGGTATGAAATAATGATCTGCTGATCACCACCTCTTTCTTGCCCCTACAAGGTTCTTTCCTACTGAGGGGACAAGAGTGAAATTGAATTTAAAAAGTACCCTTCACACAGAACAAGGGCAAATAATCCAAAAAATTTATATGGAACCATAAAAGACCCAGAATTGCCAAAGCAATCCTGAGAAGAAAAACAAACAAACAAAAAAAAGCAGGAGGCATAGTGCTCTCAGACTTTGTATAATACTACAAAGTTACAGTAATCAAAACAGTGTGGTATTAGTACAAAAACAGACATAAGAATCAACAGAAGAGAAGAGACAGCCCATAAATAAACCCATACACTTGTGGTCAATCTTTGACAAAGGAAGCAAGAACATATAATGGGAAATATTGTCTCTTCAACAAGGGGTATTGGTAAAGTTGAACAGCTGCATGTAAATCAATGAAGTTAGAAGACACCCTCTTCCCATACATAAAAATAAACTAAAAATGGCTTAAAGACTTCAACATAAGACATGACACCATAAAACTCCTAGAAGAGAACATAGGCAAAATATTCTGGCATAAATTGTACCAATGTTTATTCTTAGGTCAATCTCCCAAGGCAATGGAAACAAAAAGAAACAAATGGGACCAGATCAAACTTACAAGCTTTTGCACAGTAAAGGAAACCATAAACAAAAAGAAAAGTAACCCTACAGAATGGGAGAAAATATTTGCAAATGATGAGACTGACAAGGGATTAATTTCCAAAATATACAAACAGTTCATACAATTAAACAACAAAAACCACAAATAACCCAATCAAACAGTGGGAAGAAGACCTAAACACACATTTCTCCAAAGAAGAAATACAGATGGCTAATAAGCACATGAAAAGATGCTCAAATCACAAATGAAAATTACAGTGAGGTACCTACCACCTCACACTAGTCAGAATGGTCATCATTAGAAAGTCTACAAATGACAAATGCTGGAGAGAGTGCGTATAAAAGGAAACCCTCCTATACTATTAGTGAGAATGTGAGTTAATACAGCCGCTATGTAAAATAGTAAGAAGATTCCTCAGGAAACTAAAAATAGAATTACCATACAATCCAGCAATCCCATCTCTAGGCATATATTCCAGACAAAACTGTAATTCAAAAAGATCCACGATGCCTATGTTCATAGCAGCACTACTCACAACAGCCAAGATATGGTGCTCACCTAAATGTCTACTGACAGGTGAATGGATAAAGAAGATGTGGTACATATATACAATAGAATACTACTCAGCCATAAAAAAGAATGAAATAGGGGACATGGGTAAACCTATGGTTGATTCATATTGATGTTTGGTAGAAATCAATGCAATACTGTAAAGCAGTTATCCTTCAATTAAAAATAAATAAATGTTTAAAGAGTAAAAGTCAAAAAAATTAAATAATGCCATTTGCAGCAACATGGATGCAACTAGTGATTATCATACTATGTGAAATAAATCAGTAAGAGAAAGACAAGAACATATCATATCACTTTTATGTGAAATCTAAAATATGACACACATGAACATATGAAACAAGTAGAATCACTGACACAGAGAACAGACTGGTGATTACCAAGGGAGGAGAGGGCTGAGTGAGGGATGGAGTTGGATGTAGGGATTAGTAGATATTAGCTATTATAGAGTGGATAACTGTAAGCACAGGGAACCATATTCAATATCCTACTATAAACCAAAATGGAAAAGAATAAAAAGAAGAGTGTGTGTGTGTGTGTGTGTGTGTGTGCGTGAGTGTGCGTGTGCGTGTGTGTGTATGTGTGTAGAAGGAAATGGTAATCCACCCCAGTATTCTTGCCTGGAGAATCCATGGACAGAGGAGCCTGGCGGGCTACAGTCTACGGACGGGGTCACAAGAGACAGACACGACTGGATGACTAAGCACAAAGTGCACCCACACCCACACACATAAATCTGAATTATTTTGTTGGACAGTAGTAATTAACACAACATTGTAAATCACTTGTACTTAAAAAAAAATAGTACCTTTCAAGCCAGCATCTGATGATGCCTGGTAATGGATGGAATTGGAGCAGAAGGCGTAGGTCTTCTGCCTCCTGAATCTAAATCCTCAACTCCCTCTTAGATGCCTGTGTAGAGAGAGTCAATCCCATAAAAATAAATGATCCAATCAAAAAATGGGCCAAAGAATTAGACATTTCTCCAAAGAAGACATACAGATGGCTAACAAACACATGAAAAGATGCTCAACATCACTCATTATCAGAGAAATGCAAATCAAAACCACAATGAGGTACCACTTTACACCAGTCAGAATGGCTGCTATCCAAAAGTCTACAAGCAATAAATGCTGGAGAGGATGTGGAGAAAAGGGAACCCTCTTACACTGTTGGTGGGAATGCAAACTAGTACAGCTACTATGGAGAACAGTGTGGAGATTCCTTAAAAAACT
>ML663567.1:11029368-11056352 GCA_007570785.1 Antilocapra americana | reverse complement strand
AGACCTGCCATATGACCCAGCAATCCCACTGCTGGGCATATATACCGAGGAAACCAGAATTGAAAGAGACACGTGTACCCCAATGTTCTTTGCCACACTATTTATATCTTATTATTTTCTTAAAAACTGCCAGCATTCAATCTCTTCTTATCTGTGAAATTTATGAGTTTACCATATCTGCAATGTAGTTAGAACTTAGGAAGATTTTCAGACAACTATGTACAATTATAAAGGAAAAACATTTCTATAGAAAGGCTTTTTACTCTGCTTCCTGCCCATTTGTGACCACCAAAGATGACCTAAAAGCTCTCTTCTTTTTTTTTCTTAACATATTAGAGAAAAATGAGATATGGTCATTGCCAAAAATCATTATATTAACAGGCACTAAATAGCCATTAAAAAATACATTTCCTAATCCTCACACCTTCCAACTCCAACAGCAGATACAATCAATAGACAACAAAGGATCTGAAGTGGTCCAAGGCTGTGAGGTTTATACAAGTCCTGACTTTATAGTTTGCCTTCTCTCAAGGTCATTCAAAGGATGGTGAGCACATAGTCAAATATCACTTCATGTTGAGAAACCCTTGAAAGTTTCTAAGGATAACATTCTTCCAACCCATTCTGATTTGCAGGGTAAACACTGTTTATTTGGTATTCACATTTCCCACTTTGTTTCAAAAAAGTTGTTCTAACTCCCAGTAGCCCCAATACTTCCATCTGGGTTTTGCTAGAAGATCACAGGAAAAATTGCTAATGTGAATTCACAGCCACCTACCTTCAGTCTCTATGTTATAAAAGAAAATACACAACTTTTATTTAACTATACTGGAATTTATATTCCTTGTAGCACAAATACAATTAATCTTAATAGTTATATCCCTTATAATGACTCAGCTATTAAGTGTTGGCAATTCTTTATTTATATTGTTTCAGTTCTGCCTTGTCATTCTTAGGACCACTCCAACTAAAGCCACAATCTCATCATTTCATGGCTGGATTGTTGAAGTCACCTCTAAATGTGTATCTGCCTCCAGTATTTCCTCTCACGGTTGGTTTTCACCAGATTAACCTTTTATCAAAATGCCCATAATCATTTATTTTCCATAATCAAAAGTAACAATTCCTCACTGCTGCTGTTGCTGCTGCTAAGTCGCTTCAGTCATGTCCGACTTTATGTGACCCCAAACGCGGCAGCCCACCAGGCTCCTTGTCCCTGGGACTCTCCAGGCAAGAACACTGGAGTGGGTTGCCATTTCCTTCTCCAATGTGTGAAAGTGAAAAGTGAAAGTGAAGTAGCTCAGTCATGTCCGACTCTTAGCAACCCCATGGACTGTAGCCTACCAGGCTCCTCCATCCATGGGATTTTTCAGGCAAGTCTAAAATTATGACCTCATATTTAGGACACTCAGCAATGTGGCACCAACCTGTCTTTCTACTCCATTTTCATCCACCCTTAATTCTAGAATCCTTCAGTCCACATCTAACGATCTAGTCAGAGTTCCTAGGATACATATTACTTATTCCCACCTTTTTCTCATGTCCTCCCTCAGTATGGCAAACACATATCCACCAGGCACTGAACAATACTAGGCATGGAAAAGGCAAAGCTGAATGAACCCAAGTCCTTGCTTTCTTCTCCCTACCCACCTATTGTCAGCTGAATCATGATCCTCAAAGATGCCCACTTCTCACCCACAGAACCTGTGAATGGGTAACCACATAAGGCAAAAGGGTCTTTGCAGAGGTCATTAAAATAAAGATCCTGATTTGGGAGATTACTCTTGGATGACCTGAGCGGGCCCTAAATGTAATCCCAAAGATCTTTACAAGACAGAGGCAGAAAGAGTTAGTGGGGTATTGTTGATGGAACAATGGAAGTAGAAATTAGAGCGGTAAAAGCCTCTACAAGCTGGATCAAGCAAGGAACAGACTTGCTCCTGGAGCCTGCAAAAGGAAAACTGCCCTGCTAACATCTTGATTTTAACTCCATCAAACTCATTTTAGACATTACATCATTCCAATAAGATCCTTCATGCTCATTACAGCTAATCCCAGTTGCATCCCCAGTTTCAAAAACAACTAATCCACTTTCTGTCTCTATAAATTTGCCTTTTCTAGATATGTCATCTTTCCTATGAAGTTTTAGGGTACTAGCAATAATGTTTCAGGTGAGGAGTATATATCTGAGGACCTCACATAATTCAAACTGATACATTTTCATACAAATATTCTCATAGAAAGATGCATACTTTTAATGTATAAATCTATAACCCCTGTAGATTTCCTTTTTTTTTTTTAATTTTTTTATTTATTTATTTATTTTTTTTAATTATTGTTTTAGCCATACATTGTTATGATATCACCATGGGTTTACATATGCTTCCCCTCCGGGTCCCCCCTCCCTCCTCCCTCCCCCCCGGGAAATCTCGCTGCACCAGTCCCGAGCATCAATCCTGGGCTGGCGATTGATTAGACACATGACAATTAACATGCTTCAATGCCCTTCTCCCATCTCATCCCACCCTTACCCTCATCCACAAAGTCCACAAGTCTATTTTTAATTCTGCTTATTATTTTACCATCGTCCATCTCTAATCTTTAGAAGAAAGTCTTGGAGGCTGGGGATTGCTTTAGCTTCTTTTCTGTATTTTATTCATCATCTTTATTTTTTTTTGTTCCAAAGATCTGGTTTTGGGCATTTTTAAAAAACATTAGCATTAGCTTTTATACCAGCATGACCACATAATGAATACTTAAATGGTTTGTTACAGAAATAAAACATTTTAAATTGTAATAATAAGTGTTAAAATAATAGTACAGTCATCATCAAAATAACATGTATATAGACAATAGTAAGCAACTCTGACAAAATTTACCAACTAAACTGGTACCAGCAATTTGCCACAGTCAAAACATAAAACACAATTTATAGTATACCCAGAGAGCCAACTGTGATATTGGGGCATATTTTTTAAATATCCAGAGGCCAAAAAATATTGAGAGGCCAAAACTTGAGTGTTGTGTGTTGTTCAAGGCCAAGTTCATGTAAATTGTGACCTCATTAACTCTCTTTATCACTCATTTGGCACAGAATAGAAGGCCTTCATTATTCTAAATCTCCTTAGGTATACTAGAAGCTTTCTTAAATATTTTATCTTTCCTCTTCCCACTATTTGTTTCCAGCTCCCTCACTTCCAGGGTATATTACAATGCTCTGTCTAGGCACAGTATTTTGTTCAAAAACTATCCAATCTATTATAGACAATTACGTCTTTGAAGATCTACAAATAATCACTCAAAACAAATGCTATTTTTCTTATAGTATAATGTGGTGGTGGTGGTTTAGTTGCTAAGTGGTGTCTGACTTGCAATTCCATGGACTGTAGTAGGCCAGGCTCCTCTGTCCATGGGATTATCCAGGCAAGAATATTAGAATGGGTTGCCATTTCCTTCTCCAGGATCAGTTCAATTCAGTTTCAGTCATGTCCAACTCTTTGCAACCCAATGGACTGCAGCACACCTGGCTTCCCTGTCCTTCACCATTTCCCAGAGCTTGCTCAAACTCATGCCCATCAAGTCAGTGATGCCATCCAAACATCTCATCCTCTGTCGTCCCCTTCTCCTCTTACCTTCAATCTTTCTCAGCATCAGGGTCTTTGCCAATGAGTCAGCTCTCCGCATCAGGTGGTCAAAGTATTGGAGTTTCAGCTTCAGCTTCAGTCCTTCCAGCACATATTCAGGACTGATTTCTTTTAGGATGGACTGGTTGGATCTTCCTGCAGTCCAAGGTACTCTCAAGAACCTTCTCCAACACCACAGTTCAAAAGCAACAATTCTTCGGCTCAGCTTTCTTTATAGTCCAACTCACTCATCCATACATGACTACTGGAAAAACCATAGCTTTGATTATATCTCCAGGATAGTATAATGAAATTTCTTTATTTCACTTATGTGCTTCTAAGAGAGAAAACACGGAACAATGGACCAATGTCTACTTATAAATATTTTAATTTATGGGACTCTAGTATCCTAATTTGGAAGAATATTTCTAACTACTACCCAGTATCAGTTCCCCTGATTTCTTACCTTTTTTGGTATAAATATTAAGTCACTGAAAATCTAAGACTCCTTTTCCTTAATAATGATAATTATCTTACACTGTTTCTAGTTCCTTTAGGGCATAACCAGTGTGGAATTAATTTTTGTGAATGGAAATACAAGTTTTATCTCAAATTAAAATTTCCCCCAAAGACCTGCTTAACAGATCTTCAAAGAAAAACAAGTCAACAAGGTTATCTGTAGCAAAATGGAGCAATGGCATTTTAATTCACATATGTGGGCCTCCAAATAAAATAAAAATCACTTAGTAGTGACTTATAGGTGGAATTTGAAATATTAGGGCTAAGTAGAAGAGGATGCTTGTTATTAGTCTTTTAAATGTTATTTAAACCAATGAAGCACTTAAAGGTGGTATATCATTTTCACAGCAGAATATTTTCATTCAAATAATCTTGTTCAATAAAACACATACAAATAGATTAGAATGTTATTTAAGTACTAAATTATGGGTTTTGGAGTCCAACTCCAAAGGTTGCCAAAGGTTGTTACATACTTTTAATAGATTTTTATCTGTTTCTGTTATCTAGGTCACATGAAGGGAATCCAATTACTATGCTCTATGGACTTAAATATCTTGATTAAAATATTATTGAACTTATGGTTACTACAAAGCTACAGTAATCAAAACAGTATGGCACTGGCACAAAAACAGACACTTAGATCAACGGCATAGGACAGAAAGCTCAGAAATAAACAAATGAACCTCTGATTAATTTATGGCAAAGAAGGCAAGAACATACAATGGAGTAAAAGTCTCTTCAATAAGTGGTGCTTAGAAAACTGGTCATCTACACATAAAAGAATTAAATTAGAACATTATCTAACACCATACACAAAAATAAACTCAAAATGGATTAAAGGCCTAAATTTAAGATCAGATACTATAAAACCCTTAGAGAAAAACATAGGCAGAACTCTCTTTGACATAAATTACAACAGTATCTTTTTGACCCACTTCCTAGAGTAATGAAAATAAAAACAAAAATAAACACATGAGACCTAATATAAAAGCTTTTAACAGCAAAGGGAACCATGAACAACGAAACCAAATGGCAACCCACAGAATGGGAGAAAATATCTGCAAACAAATTGATCAACAAAGGATTAATCTCCAAAATATACTAATAGCTCAAGTAGTTCAATATAAAAAAATAACCCAATCAAAAAATGGAAAGATCTAAATAAACATTTTTCCAAAGAAGACATACAGATGGCCAAAAAGCACATGAGAAGAAGCTCAACATTGCTCATTTTTAGAGAAATGCAATTAAAACTATCATACTACTACACTTTACACCTGTCAGAATGGTCATCATCAAAAAGTCTACAAACAATAAATCCTCTCCTACAATGCTGATGGGGGTATGACTTGGTACAGCCACTATGGAGACTGTATGGAGGTTCTTTAAAACAAACAAACAAACAAAAAATCCATTTGATCCAGCAATCCCATTCCTGAGCATGTATCTGCAGAAAACCATAATCTTAAAAGATACATGCACCCCAATGTTCACAGAAGAATTATTTACCATAGCGAAGACACGGAGGCAACCTATATGCTCATTGACAGATGAACAGATAAAGATGTGGTACATATACATATTCAATGGAATAGAAAAAATAAAATAATGCCATTTTCAGCAACATAGATGGACCCAGAGATTATCATAATGAGTGAAGTAAGTCAGAAAAACACATCACTTACATATGGAATCTAATTTTTAAAATGATAAGGGTGAACCTGCTTTCAAAACAGAAATAGACTCACAGACATAGAGGGTGGGCTTGTGGTTGCCAAGGGGGAAAAGCAGGGGAGAGGGATGAATTCAGAGGTTGGGATTGGCATATACACACTACTATGTTATGTGTAAAACCAGATAATAAACAAGGACCTACTGTATAGCACAGAGAACTATACTCAATATTCTGTAGTAACTATATGAGAAAAGAATCTGAGAAGGAATTAGATAACTAAATCACTTTGCTGTTCACCTGAAACTAACACAACATTATGAATCAACTACGCATGCATGCATGCTGTCACTTCAGCTGTGTCTGACTCTTTGCTACCCTATGGACTATAGCCTGTTAGGCTCCTCTGTCCATGGGATACTCCAGGAAAGAATAGTGGAGTGGGCTGCTATGCCTACCTCCAGGGGGTCTTCCTGACCCAGGGGTCAAACTCGCATCTCTTACACCTCCTGCACTGGCAAGCATGTTCTTTATCACTAGCGCCACCTGGGAAGCCCTGAATCAACTATACTTCAATATAGAATTCAGAAGTGTTTTTAGAAAGAAAATGAGAAAGATGGGGGAGGGATAAATTAGGAGGCTGAGCTTAACATGTACACACTCTTGCTGGCTGGTGTGTGTGCTCAGTCGTGTCCAAGTCTTTGTGATGCCATGGCTCCTCTGTTCATGGAATTTCCCAGGCAAGAATACTGGAGCGGGTTGCCATTTCCTACTCCAAGCAATCTCTCTGACCCAGGGGTTGAAACTCGATCTGTTGCCCCTCTTTCATTGCTAGGCGATTTCTTTACCTCTGGGCCACCTAGGAAGCCCCATATATGCATTGTGTTGTTCAGTCACCCAGTCACGTCCGACTCTTTATGACCCCATGGACTGCAGCATGTCAGGCCTCCCTATCCCTCACCATCTCTCGGAGTTTGCCCAAGTTCATGTCCATTGCATAGGATGCCATCCAGCTATCTCATCCTCTGACGCTCTCCTCTCCTTCTGCCCTTGATCTCTCCCAGCATCAGGGACTTTTCCAATGAGTTGGCTGTTCACATCAGGTGACCAAAATACTGGAGCTTCAGCATCAGTCCTTCCAATGAGTATTCAGGGTTGATTTTCTTTAAGATTGACTGGTTTGATCTCCTCACAGTCCAGGGGACTCTCGGGAGTCTTCTCCAGCAGCACAGTTCGAAGGCATCAATTCTTTGGCATTCTGCCTTATTCATGGTCCAGCTTTTACCTGATCACTGAGAAGACCATAGCCTTGACTATACACACCTCTGTCAGCAAAGTGATGTCTCTGCTTTTCAACACATTGTCTAGGTTTGTCATAGCTTTCCTGCCAAGAAGCAATCGTCTTCTGATTTGATGGCTACAGCCACCATCCACAGTGATTTTAGAGCCCAAGAAGAGGAAATCTGTCACTGCTCCCATCTTTTTCTCTTCTACTTGCCATGAAGTGATAGGGCCAGATGCCATGATCTTAGCATTTTTAATATTTAGTTTTAGGCTGGCTTTTTCACTCTCCTCCTTCACCCTCATCAAGCTCTTTAGTTACTCTTACTCTTTGCTTTCTGCCATTAAAGCAGCACTAGCCACATATCTGAGGTTTATATACTATATATATAACAGGTAATCAACAAGGCTATACTGTATAGCTCAGAGACTTCAATACTCTGCAATAACTTACATGGGAAAAGAATCTGAAAAAGAAAGTTCTACATGTATATGTAGAACTAAACAACTTTGTGGTAAAGCTGAAATTGACACATTGTAAATCAACTATATTTCAATATAAAGTAAAAATTTTTAAATATTGCTATTCATCTGTCTAAACAGGGCAACAGAAATAGAACAGATTCTCCTTGGGAGCTATAGTTCTCTGATACAAAGTTGCTGTTGTTGTTTTTTAATCATACATCCAAAGAATACATAGCTTTTTTGTAAGCCCCCATATACAAAATGAGATTCTTAAACAATGGGATATGAGAAGTCAAAAGAGTAAATCTTCATTTCCTTCACCCTAATGGCCAAGATGGTGCTTCCCTCATAGCTCAGTAGGTAAAGAATCTGCCTTCAACGCAGGAGACCTGGGTTTGATTCCTGGGCTCAGAAGATGCCCTGGAGAAGAAAATGGCAACCCACTCTAGTATTCCTGTCTGGAGAATCCCATGAACAGAGGGGCCTGGCAAGTTATAGTCCATGGGGTTGCAAGAGTCAGACATGACTTAGCAATTAAAGCACCACCATCCTGCCAACACTACACTTCATTGATTATTACTTGAATCGTCAAGATAATCAGAAAGAAGACTTTGGGAGAAAAAGAACTAAACTTCAAACAAGGTTGCTCTAATAATTTTGAGAATAAAAACCTGTGAGTTTCATTTGGCTCTTACTAAATGCCAAGCACTTTTACATGTTTTATCTCATTAAACCCCACAAGTAACAAATTTTTGCTCCATGGAAAGCAACTCAAGTGATTAGATAACTTTGACAGCATCACTGAGCTGATGTGAATCTTATAAAGATGTAAAGAGCTAGGATGTGACCTTGATTTTCTGTCTGCAGAGCCTGAGCCGAAAATCATTATGCCACAACTATATGAGGACCAAAAAGACACAGATAGAGCTGCTAGTCCAGTGATCACATGCCACCTTCCTTTCCGATTTTGAGATTTGTGTTCAGTTCAGTTGCTCAGTCATGTCTGACTCTGCGATCCCACGGACTGCAGCATGCCTGGCTTCCTTCCCTGTCCCACACCAACTCCTAGAGCTTGCTCAAACTCATGCCCATCAAGTCGGTAATGCCATCCAACCATCTCATCCTCTGTCATCCTCTTCTCCTCCTGCTTTTAATCTTTCCCAGCATCAGGGTCTTTTCCAATGAGTCAGTTCTTTGCATCAGGTGGCTGAAGTACTGGAGTTTCAGCTTCAGTATCAGTCCTTCCAATGAACACTCAGGACTGATTTCCCTTAGGATTGACTGGTTCCATCTCCTTGCAGTCCAAGGGACTCTCAAGAGTCTTCTCCAACACCACAGTTCAAAAGCATCAATTCTTCAGTGCTCAGCTTTCTTTATAGTCCAACTCACATACATACATGACTACTAGAAAAACCATAGCTTTGACAAGATGGACCTTTGTTGGCAAAGTAACGTCTCTGCTTTTTAATATGCTATCTGGGTTGGTCATAGATTTTCTTCCAAGGAGCAAATGTCTTTTAATTTCATGGCTGCAGTTATCATCTGCAGTGATTTTTGGAGCCCAGAAAATAAAGTCTCACTGTTTCCACTGCTTCCCTATCTATTTGCCATGATGTGATGGGACTGGATGCTATGATCTTAGTTTTCTGAAGGTAGAGTTTTAAGCCAACTTTTTCACTCTCCCTCTTTCACTTTCATAAAGGTGCTCTAGTTCTTCTTCACTTTATGACACAAGGGTGGTGTCATCTGCATATCTGAGGTTATTGATATTTCTCCCAGCAATCTTGATTCCAGTGTGCCCTTCATTCAGCCCAGCATTTCTCATGATGTACTCTGCATACAAGTTAAATAAGCAGGGTGACAATATACAGCCTTGGTGTACTCCTTTCCCGATTTGGAACCAGTCTGTTGTTCCATGTCCAGTTCTAACTGTTGCTTCTTGACCTACATACAGATTTCTCAGGAGGTAGGTCAGGTGGTCTGGTATTTCCATCTCTTGAAGAATTTTCCACAGTTTGTTGTGATCTACACAGTCAAAGGCTTTGTCATAGTCAATAAAGCAGCAGTAGATGTTTTTCTGGAACTCTCTTACTTTTTCAATGAACAAATGGATGTTGGCAATTTGATCTCTGGTTCCTCTGCCTTTCCTAAATCCAGCTTGAATATCTGGAAGATTAGTGTTAATGTTCCCATAATGATGTAATAATCTGCTCCAAAAGATTCAGTTACTTACCACTGTGAATTGTACTATTCATCATTATAAACTCATCTTCTTTGTGCCATTAAATACTTTCACCCATAAATGGAGGGTTGACTGGTATTAGCCATATGATGTCTGCATTCCTTTGTTATTGTAGTTGCCCGACGTATCTTCGACTAATCTTCAATCTTGCTGAGTCTTTGTTAAGATGTATGGAAGAAAAACTAGCATTGCTGCAGTAATTATATAGGGTCAAATAACTGAAAGAATGCATGGATTTCTCAAGTTGTACTTAGGACAGGTTCCAATGAAGTTAAGAGGCTACAGTATAGTAGTAGAAATAAAGCCCGGGCAAACATCAGTAACAAGTTTCTAGGCACAGATTCTAGTGTCCTTTCTCAGTTTCACAGGATAGGTTTTGTTTTCAGGTCCACAACCATTTAAGATACGTGCAAGATACCTGGTCTCAGAAGAACCACTTACTCAAAGAGGAGTCTTCTGTTCATCTCTGGTCACATAGCCAAAAACCAGGTCACTGACAAGTCTCAACAGTAGAACAAAGAAAACAGAATACAGGACACTGCACTTATGTTTAGCCAAGGATCTGCATCACGATTTCAGGCATACCCAGAGATGAGCACAGCTGAGATTAATTCAGTACTGACCCAGCCTCTGCCTCAATCCTCGAAGCTTGGTTAAGTCTTCTTAATTATAAACTGCTCATTTCTTCTGCATCTTTGATACAACTTATAAAACAGAAAAAGCAGAAGGATAAATATCAAGTGAGGTTTAGGACAGCTTTAAAGAAATATTTTAGTTAAGCAAGTATTCTAACAAATTTTTTTTAATTGAAGTATCTTGCGCTAGTTGTGTTAGTTACATGTTGGGTTAGTTGTGTTAGTTATATATATATATATATATATATATATAATGCTTTTGCATGTCTTTTCCACATGGTTTATTACAGGATATTGAATATAATTTCCTGTGCTATACAGGAAACCTTGTTGTTTATCCATTTTATATACAGTAACACAAACTTATTCTTAATAATGCATGGGCTGGGCAACTCTTTTATCTCCCTCCTCTACTGAATTTGAACTTCATAAAAGTGGCAAAAGCTTGATTCAAAATAATACTTAACTGATTATTAACAAAATCTCATTCTTTCTCTTCCTGTTTAGTTTCCCTCAAAGAAGAATATCTTATGGGAAACTTATTCTTCCAATTTGGTTGACCATCAGCATCATTATCAGCATAGGTTAGAATTAAACTTTTTCTAATATTAATAATGTGACATGTACTGTGCTTTGGTTTTCAGTTGCCAGATAATTTTTCTGTTCCTTCACAATCAACCTTTCTGAATTACTTTGTTTAGAAGTGTGGAAACAAAATGGACACATTGCCCTCTGTCATTATATGTATGTATGTACATCTAATTGTGAGAAATTTCTAGTTTGGTCAACATGTGCAGTTCACTATTAATTAGCAATCACTGACATCTTGCATTTTCTCCCTTCAATGAATATTATACTTTTATTTGGTGAGAAAATCTTTCTGATGTCCAGCTCCTTTGTACCTCTTTGAAAGTAACATTCTTCTTGTTTCTAAAATGCTGTTGATGCTGATGTTTTTTATCCAAATGGTTAAAAGAACCAAGAAAGCAGAGCAGCTGGCTATAGCAACAGGAAATTTTACTGTTAGCAAGTCTTCCCAGCATGAAGGTTGCCAGCCTCTTGACAGAAGTGAATCTGGATCTCCATGTTTCACTACCAGTGAAATTTCTTGGGGATTTGTCTCCTGCTGCCTTTTAGAGTCTTCTCATTTCCTTACTCCCTATGGATATTCCTTAGTTACAGACTCTTGGCCTCCTACCATAGTTTTTGTCTGTTGCTTTGTTTACATTTTAGCTTAGTCTTTCATTTTTTTTTTTCTGGGTGCTTTATTTTTGCCTTTTCTATTTCTTTACATACAAATATTCACTGAAAAACAACTGTAATAAGTCAAGAATAGCTAACCAATTCTCCAGTTAGACACAGTTACACACAGTTGAGGGTGTATCTATATACTGATCACTACATACACACATACATTGTACACAGACACACACACAGTCACGGACACTTTTACTTCCAAATAAATCATGGACAGCTTTCTCTTTCGGTGCTTACAGATATATCTCATTCTCTTTAATAACCTCTTGGAATGGGGCACTTTACTCAGAGTCTCCTTGACTTTATTTTTTGTTGTTGTTTTTGACAAAATAAATCATTTTCAAAACTATATAGCCATCATGAACCCTTATGAACCAGATAACACTGCTTCAAAATATACAAATAATGTTAGTAGTGGAAAAAATATATAAACATCAATAACAAGGGTTACTCTGATATCAATATCTGTACATCTTTTTAGCAGCATTCAAGGAAACATTATTAGAACTACCAAAATAAGTCTTAAAGAAAAGTAAATAAATTTTCCAAAAAGAAACTCCAATATACCATCACCACTACTACAATATCCCTATGATCTGGTGGTGTGTTGCAGAAGTCTTTTTTAAAAAGTTCTTGACTTTGGAGCCTGTCTTTGCCTCACATACTGTTTCAATCCCCTCATGCTCTGAAGTAGTGGGATTCAGTTAGACCACCACTGCTCCTTTCTCACTGCAACCCAGACAGAACCAGGGGTGGGCTGGACTTAACTTTAACAACATCATGAAAGCCAAATGTTAAAATTTCGGGAATTTTGGAAGATGGTTGTTAAACTCAGTCATTATTAAAAATTAAATTATAAAAACTTACAGGAACATGTTACATCAAAAAATAAGGGTGAGATACTAAAAGATGATCCCTTCTGAATCTTTCATTACATTTTACTATTATCTCTGCTATGAAGTTATTTATGTCTACTGTTTCTGAATAGTGAAGACACTACATAACAGCGTGCTATCAGGCATCTCTCCCCAACTCCTCAGCCAGCTAGGTTTCATTGGGAGTCTGAAATCCACCATGATGAGAATACTTATACTATGGAAAACAATAAATGATACAAACTGGGGCTTGATGTAGAGTTTTGTTGATGGTCTAGACTAAAAAAGTGATGAAAATAATTCAGTTAATAATCCAGGCTGAACTGAAAAGTGTAGATATCTATAGTAATCAAATTCTCAGTTCAGTTCAGTTCAGTTGCTTAGTAGTGTCTGACTCTTTGTGACCCCATGGACTGCCGCACACCAGGCTTCCCTGTCCATCACCAACCCCCAGATCTTTCTCAAACTCTTGTCCATCAAGTAGGTGATGCCATCCAAACATCTCATCCTCTGTTGTCCTCTTCTCCTGCCATCAATCTTTCCCAGCATCAGGGTCTTCTCCAATGAGTCAGTTCTTCGCATCAGGTGGCCAAAATATTGGAGTTTCAGCTTCAGCATCAGTCCTTCCAATGAATATTCAGGACTGATTTCCTTCAAGATTGACTGGTTGGATCGCCTTGCAGTCCAAGGGGCTCTCAAGAGTCTTCTCCAACAACACAGTTCAAAAGCATCAATTCTTAGGCATTCAGCTTTCTTTATAGTCCAACTCTCACATCCATACATGGCTAAATTTGACTAGCTAGACCTTTATCGGCCAAAAAAAACAAATTAGATTCTCAGTATCACAGTATTTGAAAATTACTGTCAGTTTCAACTAAAGAGTCATGCACCTCATTGTCAAAAGGGTTACTTCACTTTTGTATATTCACCGTTTATGTGAGAACTATACTTGATTGTCAGTGAGGTGAGTGACTTCTTGACTGGATAGTCATTAATGATTCTGTGACATTACTGTTGGCAACAGAATTTTTGAAAACTGATAGATTCTGCAAGACACACGGAAGTCACAGGTATATGGAATTTATATGAAAGTATATTACACCATTATACTATTTGTACATGATGTGATATATATCCTTTACATCTATAAAATGTATAATAAAGTTATGTTTTTACCTATATGCATACTTCTCTTGAGAGCTGACTTAAACGTCGGCTATCACATCACTGCACAAAACCCTTAGGCTCCACTTGCTTAAAAGAATTTAGGAGATGGGTTACAACTTGTGCTCTGCCACCAACTAGCTCTCTGACCTTAGTGAAAGTTTCTTGGTTTTTTTTTCTTTTTTTTCTATGAGGGCTTTGAGTGTTTTTAACATTTTTTTCCACCACGGATTCCTTTTGGAATCTAATGAAAGCTTTGGACATTGTAAGAAAAGTGGATACATACACATATGTAAATTATTATTTCCAGGAGGTTATGGACTCAAGTTCATTCAATTACCCCAGGTTAAGGATCTATGCACCCTCTAAATTCCTTCTGGCTCCAGAAGCTAGAATTCTGGGATATCTCAAAATGCAACCAATAAAGTATTTATGAAAATATTTAGAGAAACTAGTTTTTCCTCCAGCTTCAGCAGCAAAATCAAAGTAATCCAAGTTGGAGTTAAATCAGCAAATGGATTTTATTTCCAAAAAAAGATAATTGAACAACCCACAAACTGAACCCACATGGCAAGTTCTCCTGCAGAAAAATCCTTGTTCCTAAATTTGAAATGTCCCACTCCTACTGCACATAAGATAATATTATTATTAGCAAGCAGAAAATTCATCGTGACACAGATTTCAACAAATATTTATTTGGTATTTCTGAAAAGTGGAATGTTTCTGTAGGAAAGTAAAAGCTATGCAGATAAATGTGAAAGGACTTCCAAATCCTTCACAGTAAGCAGGATATGAAGGAGGGAATAAGAAGAAAGATACACACTTTTCCAAGTTGCCTGAAAAACCAATTTCAGTTTCTCAAAGTGCACTACCTCATTTGTGAGATGTAGCGTAATCCTTCCTGATGAAGCCAGGGGTCTGAGAATGCAACTACTTCTGAACAACCAGAATTTGTAGCAATCCAGGCCCAGCATATATGGCTTCTTCTCTGCTCAGTGATTTATAAAGTTCACTCAACATCTCACTTCAGAGGCCCTGAAATTACATTCTCAAAGCAGGTCAAGAGCAGGACGTTTCAAAATGTTGTCTTAGTAACAGTACAACTATGTTAATAGCAGAAATGCCCATATGTCTCTGTAAATTTGTATCATGCAATTTCCATGTGGTAGTTTATACTGCTATCAATCAACATGCAAAGTCAAGTATATTTAGGATAAGAAGGCTGGTTACAAAAGTATGTTTTATCATGATTCCATCTATGTAAAAATTGAAAAAGGAAATATGTCAATATTCATTGAAAAAAAAGGGAAGGCTCTATAGAAGAATACTATGATGGTGATTTCTGGATGGTAAATTTTTTAAAAATTCTCTAGTTTCTTAATTTTTCCTCCAATGAATGTGTTATTTCCATAATCAGAAATAAAACTATGTAAAACAGTTCTCATTAGAAAGATAAAAGTTCATATTACATCCAAACTATTAGAAAGATAATAGTTCATATTACATCTAAACTATTAATGTCTAGGTTTTTGCTTTGACTTTAATGTTTTATCAAAAGATTAAAAATTCAAATTGTTTTTTAAATGTATTGCTTTTTAACTCCATCGGTATATTCTATTTTGACTACTTAAGTACTGATCATCGTTATTTTTGATAAGTTGAAAGGAATCATTTCTAGTTTATTGGTACTTGATGTTTAGATTCACACAGACATAAAATAGAGGATATACATATTCTCTTTGATGAAGACAGCAACGACTAATTGCCTTTATACGCTCAATCATTAAAGAATTATTGAGCACTTATCTGAATAAACTGTACTGAAGGATACTTAGATTCTTAAAACACAGCCTCTGCCCAGAGGGCACTATAAAATCTGTAACTTCCAGATATCAAGCTTGGAGATTGTGTGGAATCCAAGCCCAAAAGAATCTACTCCTAAGAGAATCAACACTTGAACTCTTAAGTGTAATTTTAGTTAACTCTTCCCTTCCTCTTTCACCTCAGCTGAATACACTGCATCCAGAAGATGTGCCTACCAAAGTCAGAAAAAAATTCAGCTGTCAAATTCTATAAACAGAGAAGGTCAAGTGAGCTTTCATTACAGGCAGAATGAATGATGGATTGCTTGGTGTGAGGTGACATATGCCAAGCTACCCACTTGGCGAAAAGAAATTTATCTCCACCAAGATCATTCCGAAATACTGATATTAGAAATGTATTGCCTCTGATTTTGAAGATTTTCTACCCCTCAAATGTTCCCCGGGGACAGGAAATCACCTCTGAATAACAACAACTAAACCACCATTAGCTCACATCTTGAAGAAATTAGTCAAGCCCTCTGAGTCTTGGATGCAGCCATTCAGCAGAGAAAGGGTACCAGGAGAGGGTATAGTTGGAGATGCTGAAAACAAGATGAACTGATACATACATGCACATTTTTTCTAAACCCCAGGATTGTACCCAGGACTGACTCAAGGCATGGAAAGGTCTGTATTTATATTCCTTCATAGTTTAACAGTAAACATTTGCTTTTTAATAGATAACAATAAATGCCAAAGATGATTAGTGGTTATTAAGGTTTACCTGAAAGGAGAATGTGGATGGGCAGAGGCAAAGGAGAGCAGTCATGCTGTCAGTGCTTTGTTTAAAGAAATACTGAGTAAAACAATGAAATATATGAAAAGAATGAAATCAGACATTATAATGGTAATATTATTAATACAGCAATAATCGACAATAAAAACCCATAAGTAGCATTATTATATATCATCAAATTAAGCATACTCTTGTCTTCACATTCATGTTTTGAAAGACTACAAGATATGCTTCCTCTTCCTCAAGAGAAAACAAAAGTCTAACAAAGACATCAAAATACCAAATCTTTGACACTTGCCTCTCTGTTATTTTATTTGCTCCCTGTTTCAAAATAAATAACATGGATATTCTAGGGCACTCATAAATTGGCCTAGAGAACTTATTTCCACCAGTTGACCTTAACATAAATCAGAGGCAACCAAAGCTTTTTGCTTTTGTTAATTAAAGATTCTAGACTGGTCAAAAACTTCATTTGGGTCAAGGCCTCAACCCCAGACATAAGTGAGGCACCTGTCAGAATAGGAAAACATGCTTCTCCACAAGAGTGACATGTGAGAACAGGCCCATTTTCCATTTAAGAAAAGTGCTTTGCACGTGTAAAGCAGAAATCAAGCAACACAAACCCGAAGACCTTCTGCTGTATTTGAACTGGGCATCTGGAAAGGCTGAACTTTAAATGAATGAATAAACGGATATGACAGTTTTTTCACAATCTCTGAAATTTTCCAAGTCAGTGGAAAAGAATAATGGTGAATACAATGACTCTTCATCCTGAATTTTCTAGCAGAGACCAACATTTTAAATAACTGATCATCCTCCCCAAAGGTATTACCGTATACCCTGATTTAGGGTTCAGAAAAAATGATCTGTGTATTTACAAGTCTCTTCCTCTACAATAGCTCATGATTATATAATGATGCAATAGGATTGTTAGCTTGGTTTAAATTCGTTATGTTGCTATAAATTAAAGAGAATTTATCTTCGTGTTGACCTACTTTTCTCATAGACTGATTGCTACGTTCTGAAACGCCCTTGAATATGACAGACTTTCTACACAACTATGGTCCAGGTTAAAAGACAATAGATAAAAGGAAAACATTAACTAAAATATTTAACAACAATAAAATGTTCATGCTAATCAAATTTTCTGATTACCTAAGGATTAGGCAGAAACAACTTTTGCAAAAATAGAATTTCTGAAATGTATGAGTCATTCCTAAAAGTATAAATATGGTAAATGGAATTAAGTCTATTTTTATGAGTTCAGGGTCATTGTTCTACACTTTAATTTTTCAAGGATTATTTCTGCAAATAGACTGGAAGACAGTCTAGGCCATTGGACTAAAGGTGAACTGACTTTAAAACAGTTTCTAAAAGACATTTGCAGCAATGAGCTTTAAAAAATTATATCTATACAAAAATAGTTTGTTTTTTAACTTGTCTAAAAGGATTTCCACTCTATTTAGGATTAAAGGGTCTATCTAGTAGGATGCTACTTAATAAATCTGCCTACCTTCCATACATTCAGTCTTCCACTACTTGCTATGATTTGCTGATCAAAGTTTTATTGCCATTTGTTTCAGATAGATTCTCTAAATTTTAGATGTTTATTCTTATTCTCATTTGAATGCCTGACTATATCTTTGTCTGGTGTTTGTGGGAGGTGTCTGTGAACCTTGAATAAGAAACACCATCTGTAGTTCATTTCTTTGGCATAAGGGTCCATTTAGAGAGATTTTTGGCATTTAAAACCAAACTGTTGTGCTGCCCTCTGGCTGTTTCTGATAAAAAAAAAAAAAAAAAATCTAACAGAAGAAACTGGTACCATGTTCCCCTACAGGTCTTTCTCCACGTGGAATTTCATGGTTGTCCCATAGCCTGGCCGAATGTCTACTCATTTTATCAGATTGGCGTGTCTTATTTCTCACAGAGAGGGCTGCAGACACATTTGAAATAAATTAGGGAGATCCTGCTTTCTGTTAAAGTCCTCTGTATGTGCACACTTGTAATTTTCCAGCCAGTAAGCTTGAGAGAATTTTCTAACAGTTCAGATATACTATTATTTTCCATTTTTACTTCTCTTTTTTTGATGCCTGCAGATTGGGAAAGGCCCAGGGGAAATACCACTTTATTTGCTCTGCATTTTGAGAAAGGTGGAAGGTTTTTAATGGTTCCTCTCTGCAAGCTTCCAGAGGGGGATATATGACCCATGAAGTGACAATTATCTAATTAAGATAAAACATCACATCTTTCCAATTAATTCACTTCAGATTCAGAAGACCCAAATGTAATCTATACTGAGGGCACATCTTTATCAAGCCCACAAAGACAGCAGAAAAAAGATACCCTTTTCATCATTCAAACAGCAATACCTTTCCTCCTTTTTCAAGATGACAGTCTATCAAATTCACAAAATTTTAACAATAAGTGTACCTTAGATTCATAGAGGATCACTTAGAAAAGTCTCTTGCTTGAAGTTTTTAAAATCTAAAAAGTAAATATTAAGAGATTTCTGGTTTTCGCTCTAACACATAAAGAGCTTAGAAGTTGGCACTTCCATTCTTAGAATAAGAAAAAATTGAATAAACTTAAAATCAATGTGTTTTCTTGGACCATCAGAGAATTAAAATCACAGGCAGACAGCCACTATGGAATCTAGAGACAGAAGAATACAAAGAAATATAGCCAACATCAGCTTATCCAGAGCAAAAGCCACTGGAGCCATAAATTGGTAAGAACACTGCAATAGTTATTTTGTTAAACTGCTGGAGGCTAAGTGTAGACTAGCATGGAAAATGAGAAGTTCCTGGGGGCTGAAGTTTTAGGAAAACTTTTACACTTTCATAGATTTTACCTCCAGGAACTTCATCAGGTTTTCACAATGCTGAGCCAAGAAAAATCACCTCATATATTTGGCAAGCGTAGGGGGAAAATAATCATTTTTAAATATGTTCATTGTGTTCTCCATAACAAAGGGTTATTCTCCACTGAAAAAGGCTTTAGCTTGGCCTTATCTTACACAAGCAGAACAGCAATTACCTAGCCCCCATCCTTGCAAGCCTCTTGTACCACCAAAAGAGAGCACAGAGAGTGAAAAAAAAAGTTAAATTCTTGTGGAACTCACATCCCAGTAGTACAGTCTCACTAAAAACTGGAATTTAATCTTAAGATTACAGAACACTACTAACACACTCCTAAACACCACATCAACACAGCTTCAGTCTAACAGATTACAACTCAAAGACCTGCAAGGTTCAGACTCTTTAGGAAGGAGTCCTCAGGGAAACCAAAAGGCAACCGTGAAGGCAAACTGAAGAACACAAGGGAAAGTTGAGGTCCATGTCATCTACACTTACAAACAAACATTAAGACTAACTCATAGCCAGATTAACATAAAATCTCACACTGAAGATCTATGTATCTTATTTCTTACCGTAAGTTACATGTGGCTTTTGATAACAACAACAGAAAAATCACAAAAAAGGCTAAAAGTAAATCTGAAGATGTAAGGCAACCATCAGAACCAGACTCAGATATGACACACATTTTGGAATTAATGGACTAGGAATTTAAAATATATTTGATTAACATGTTGTGGAGTCTAATGGAAAAGGCAGACAGTACAAGCAGCTCCTGTAGCTCAACTCCAGAAAAATAAATGACCCAACCAAAAAATGGGCCAAAGAACTAAACAGACATTTCTCCAAAGAAGACATACAGATGGCTAACAAACACATGGAAAGATGCTCAACATCACTCATTATCAGAGAAATGCAAATCAAAACCACAATGAGGTACCACTTTACACCAGTCAGAATGGCTGCCATCCAAAAATCTACAAGCAATAAATGCTGGAGAGGATGTGGAGAAAAGGGAACCCTCTTACACTGTTGGTGGGAATGCAAACTAGTACAGCCACTATGGAGAACAGTGTGGAGATTCCTTAAAAAACTGCAAATAGAACTGCCATATGACCCAGCAATCCTAAAGAGTCGGACACGACTGAGCAACTAACACAAGATATAAAACAAACTTAAGTGCCCATCAATAGATCAGTGGATAAAGGAGTGAGATACACACAGACATACACAAGAATATTACTCAGCATAACTCTCTTTTCATTTGTGGCAACATGGACGGACCTAGAGGGCTTTAGCTAAGTGAAATAAGTGAGACAAGATAAAATAATATATGATTTCACTCATATGTAGAATCTAAAAAAGAAAACAAATTATTGAACAGAACTAAAAAGAGAGTCATAGAGAAAAAACAAGTGGTTGACAGAGGGCAGGAAGTGAAAGGGAAGAGAGAAATGGGTGAGGCAGATTAAGAAATACATTCATTTACAAAATAAATGAGTGCCAAATATGAAATGTATAGTGTGGGGAATATAGTCAATAATTATGTGATATCTTTGTATCACACAATCTAGACGGTACCTAGACTTACCATGGTGATCATTTTGAAATATGTAGAAATATCAAATCATTATGCTGTATGCCAGGAATAAACACAATATTGTAGGTCAATTATATTTCAAAAACAAATAAGAAAACAAGTTCACAGAAAAAAAAAGATCAGATTATGGTTACAAGAGATGGGAACTGTTGGGGCAGGAACTGGATGATGAGAGTCAAAAGGTAAAAACTTTCAGTTATAAAATAAATAAGTACTATGGATGTAATGTAATATACAACATGATAAATATAATTAACACTGTTATGTGTTATATATTAAAGTTGTTTAGAGAGTATTCTCATCACAACAAAAAACCATTATATTTCTTTAACTTTATATTTATCTGAGATGGTGGGTGTTCCTATAACTTAATATGGTACCATGTAGTAATGTTTAAGACAAATAATTATACTATACACCTTGTGGCTTAGATGGTAAAGAATCTGCCTGCAATGCAGGAGACCCAAGTTCGAACCCTGGATGAGGAAAATCCCCTGGAGAAGAGCATGGCTACCCACTCCAGTACTCTTGCCTGGAGAGTTCCATGGACAGAGGAGCCTGGTGGGCTACAGTCCATGGGACTGCAAAGAGTCAGACATGACTGAGAGACTCATACATACACCTTAATTACACAGTTGTTGTTGTTTAGTTGCTAAATCGTGTTTAGTTGTTAATTCCCTGCTAAGCCACCAGGGAACCTCAAACTCATACAGTGCTGAATGTCAATTACATCCCAATAAAACTAGCTGAAAAAAAAAGATGAATAGTACATGATATCACTTACATGTGGAATCTTAAGAAGTCAAACTGACAGAATGAGACTAAAATTGGATTGGAAAGTGGGAGAACAGGAAGATGTTGACAAAGGTACAAACTCTGAATTATAATATGAGTAAGATATTAAGATACAATGCATAACATGGTAACTGTAGTTTGTAACACTGTATTGTATAAGTAAGTTTGATAAGAGAGTATAAGTTAAATTTTCTCCAAAAAGGGGGGAGGGATAAATATGTGAGGTGATGAATGCGTTAACTAACTTAATGGGGAAATTCCTTCACAGTGTATATGTATATACATATATTATATGTATACATATGTCATACAATTATAACATTGTACACTGCAAATATCTTCATTTTGTTTGTTGATTATATGTCAATAAAGCTGAAAATAAAGTCTAACATTAGAAGAAAAAATGCTGATAGAATTTATCATAAGTTCTTCAGAGATAAGCAAAATGATATACAGATATACAATATACAACTCAGATCCACATTTAAAATTAAAGCACCATAGAAGGAATAAATTTAGATGAAATAGAATCTTTTTATCTTTCATATTACTAATTAAAAAAATAGATGTTTGTTCAAAATAGTAATAGTAACAACATATTGTATCATTATAACATCAATAAGCAAATAAATGATAATTTTATTTGGGACAGGAGGGAAGAACTGGGAATACTGTGTTATAAAGTACCTGCTCTACCTGAGAAGCAATTTAATGTTATTTAAAAGTAGATGCAGGAGGGGAACTAAGATGACGGAGGAATAGGACGGGAAGACCACTCTCTCCCCAATAAATACACCAAAAGAACCCTTAAAAACCGAGCAAACTTCATAAAACAACATCTGAATGCTGGCAGAGGACATCAGGCATCTGGAAAGGCAGCCCATTGCCGTCGAAAGAAGGTAGGACCAAAAAAAAAAAAAAAGAGGTAAAAAGAGAGGCAAAGAGAGGGAGGGAGATCCGTCCCAGGAAGGGAGTCTCAAAAAAGAGAGAGGTTTCCGAACACCAGGAAACATTCTCCCTGGCGGATCTGTGGCAAATCTCAGAGGGCAAAATAACCAGGAGTAAAAGCAGATAAATAATTAAGCCCCCCAGAGTACGTCTCTAACTGCAACTCCCAGCAGAGTGGCGGCCCGGGCGCCCCATCCCCCACTAGCCATCGTGGACTGCTCAGGGAGGGGCGGGCTGCGCGCTTAGGGAGAGGACTGGGACTGAACACCCGGGGCAGCCTGAGGGAGCTAACCGAGGGAGCTAACCGGAGGTAGCAAACTAGACCACGGGGCAGCTTGCCCAGGGAAGAGCCCCCGACAGGCCCCGGCACAGAACAAAGGGCGGCGAGGAGTCGGTCCCCTGCGAGAGGCAGGGCGGGCGGGCAGAGCTGGGTGGCTGCGGGCTGCGGACCAGCCCAGCCCCCACCAGAGAGCGGCAGGCACAATGCGGCCCCAGAGAGGCTTCCGATGCAAAACCGCGGGCAGAATTAGGTGCTAACCAAGACTTTCTGGGGACTCTGGACGGAGGCCACCAGAGATCGGTGCTCCACACACCTGAGAAGGCGCGCCCAGCTGCACACCAAGAAAACCGAGCAGCTGGGCCGGGGGAGGGGAGAAGGTATAGCCCCCAACCGCGCCGGGCTGGCGACCAAGAGCCTGAGCAGAGGGGGCGGGGAAAGCGCACTCGCCAGGAGCTGGGACAAACCCCAGAGCGCTGAATAGACACTGAAGAGACCAGCAAACAGAAGATGCTAAAATAAGCAGAGGGAACCGCTTTGGAACTGACAGGACCAACAGATTAAATCCCTGCAGTTGGCACAGACTGCACAGAAAGGAGTCTATAGGCCATGAGAAGTACAAGCTGGACCAAGGAGCTATCTGAAAATGAACTGACCACCCACTGTATGCAACAGTACCAGAGAAAGCCTTAGTTATAATTTTACTAGGACCATTTTTTTAATTTTTAAAACTTTTATATACTATTTATTTATTATTTTTATAATTTTTAAGTCCCCTATAACCCCATTATTTTTTTTCTTTATTTTTTTTTCATTTTTTTGCCCTCCTTCTTCTCCCTTGTTTTATTTTCCATTTTATTTCTTTCCTTTCCTTTTATATCTCCTCTTTTTCCCTTTTTTATCTTTAATAGAATTTTTTTTCCTATTTTATTCTTTATTTTTCTTCCTTTTTTTTGTAAAAGTATTTTTGAGAATCCAATCTTTACTCTAGATTTTTAATCTTTGCTTATTAGTATTTGGTATCAACTTTGTATCTTTAAGAATCCAAGCTTCAGTACCCATTGTTACTTGGGAGTGAGATCGCTGGCTTGACGGCTCTCTCCCCATTCTTGACTCTCCTTTCCCCCCTCACCCCCCACCAAGTCACCTCTAGCATCCCCCTCCCCATTATCTTCTCTACCCAACTCTGGGAATCTGAGTGTTACGAGTTGTGAAGAACACTGAGATAACTGATCATTGGCTGGATCTGTCTCTGTCCATTTGACTCCCTCTTTTCTCTCTCTGGTCACTTCTGTCTCCTTCCTCCCTCTTCTCCCTTCCGTATAACTCTGTGAACATCTCCAAGGGATCCAGGCTGTGGAGAGTACACTGGGAAGTGATCACTGGCCACTTCACTCTCTCACCATCTGATTCCTCTCTTCTCCTTCTGTTCACCTCTATCCCCTCCCTCTGCTCCATGCCATGTAACCCTGTGGACCTGTCTGGGTGTCCCTCACTGTGGAGAAACTTCTCATCATTAAACTAGACTTTCTACCATCATTACTACATAGATGAAAGAATCCTGAGGCTACTGAAAGACAGGAGGCTAAGCCCAGATCCTGAGAATTCCAGAGAACTCCTGGATCCAGGAGTTAATTAATCGATAGGAGCTCATCAAACCCCTCCATACCTAAACTGAAACCAAGCACCCCCTAAGGGCCAACAAGCTCCAGAGTAAGATATACCAACCAAATTCTCCAACAACACAAGAACATAGCCTGGAGCTTCAATACACAGGTTGCCCAAGGTCACACCAAGCCCACCGACATCTCAAAACTCTTTACTGGACACTTCATTGCTCGTTAGAGTGAGGAAACCCAGATCCACCCACCAGAACACCACACAAGCTTTCCCAACCAGGAAACTTTGACAATCCACACATCCAACCCCACACATAGTGAGGAACCCCCACAATAAAGGGACAACATAACAAGATAAACAAGATGAAAAGGCAGAGAAATACCTAGCAGGTAAAGGAACAGAAGAAATGTCCTCCAGACCAAACAAAAGACGAGGAGATAGGAAATTTACCTGATAAAGAATTCTAAATAATGATAGTGAAAATGAACCAAAATCTGGAAAATAAATTGGAGTTACAGCTCAATAACCTGCAGGCAAGGATTGAGAAGATGCAGGTAACCTTTAACAAGGACTTAGAAGAAATGAAAAAGAGTCAAAATACAATGAATAATGCAATAAATGAGATCAAAAACACCCTGGAGGGAACTAACAGTAGAATAACAGAGATAGAAGACAGGATAAGTGAGGTAGAAGACAGAACAGTAGAAATAAATGAAACAGAAAGGAAAAATGAAAAAAGAATTAAAAGAAATGAGGACAATCTCAGAGACCTCTGGGACAATGTTAAACTCACCAAATTTCAAATCATAGGAGACCCAGAAGAAGAAGACAAAAAGAAAGACCATCATAAAATTCTTAAGGAGATAATAGTTGAAAACTTCCCTAAATTGGGAAAGGAAATAATAACTCAAGTCCAACAAACCCAGAGAGTCCCAAATAGGATGAACCCCAAGCAGAACAACCCAAGACACATATTAATCAAATTAACAAATATCAAACTCAAAGAGCAAATATTAAAAGCAGCAAAGGAAAAACAACAAATAACTCACAAGGGGAATCCCATAAGGATAACAGCTGATCTCTCAATAGAAACGCTTCAGGCCAGAAGGGAATGGCAGAACATACTTAAAGTCATGAAAGAAAATAATCTACAACCCCTATTACTGTACCCAGCAAGGACCTCATTCAAATTTGAAGGAGAAATCAAAAGCTTTCCAGACAAGCAAAAGCTGAGAGACTTCAGCAACACCAAACCAGCGCTCCAACAAATGCTGAAATCTTTCCTAGACAGGAAACACGGATAGAGTATATAATCTCGAACCCAAAACAATAAAGTAAATGGCAACGGGATCATATTTATCAATAATTACCTTAAATGTAAACGGGTTGAATGTCCCAACCAAAAGACAAAGATTGGCCGACTGGATACAGAAACAAGACCTCTATATATGTTGTCTACCCACCTCAAACCTAGGGACACATATAGACTGAAGCTTAAAAGCTGGAAAAACATATCCATGCAAATAAAGACCAAAAGAAAGCAGGAGTGGCAATACTCATATCAGATAAAGTAGACTTTAAAATAAAGGCTGTGAAAAGAGATAAAGATGGATATTACATAATGATCAAAGGATCAATCCAAGAAGAAGAAATAACAATTATAAACATACATGCACCCAACATAGGAGCACCACAATATGTAAGGCAAATGCTAACAAGTATGAAAGGAGAAATTAACAATAACACAATAATAGTGGGAGACTTTAATACACCACTCACACCAATGGATAGATCAACTAAACAGAAAATTAACAAGGAAACTTTAAATGATACAATAGACCAGTTAGACCTAATTGATATCTATAGGACATTCTACCCCAAAGCAATGAATTTCACCTTTTTCTCAAGCGCACACGGGACCTTCTCCAGAACAGAGCACATCCTGGGCCATAAATCTAGCCTTGGTAAATTGAAAACTATTGAAATCATTCCAAGCATCTTTTCTGACCACAATGCAGTGAGATTAGATATCAATTACAGGAGAAAACCTTTCAAAACTTCCAACATATGGAGGCTCAACAACACACTGCTGAATAGCCAACAAATCACAGAAGAAATCAAAAATGAAATTCAGTTATGCATGGAAATGAATGAAAATGAAAACAAAATAACCCAAAACCTATGGGACACAGTAAAAAAAGTACTAAGGGGAAAGTTCATAGCAATACAGGCTCACCTCAGGAAACAAGAAAAAAGTCAAATAAATAACCTAACTTTGCACCTAAAGCAACTAGAAAAGGAAGAAATGCAGAAGCCCAGGGAGAGTAGAAGGAAAGAAATCTTAAAGATCAGGGCAGAAATAAATGCAAAGGAAACAAAAGAGACCATAGCAAAAATCAACAAAGCCAAAAGCTGGTTCTTTGAGAAGATAAATAAAATTGACAAACCATTAGCCAGACTCATCAAGAAACAAAGGGAGAAGAACCAAATCAACAGAATTAGAAATGAAAACGGAGAGATCACAACAGAAAACACAGAAATACAAAGGATCATAA
>ML663567.1:10972784-11024368 GCA_007570785.1 Antilocapra americana | reverse complement strand
AGGATACCAGAATTGAAAGAGACACATGTACCCCAATGTTCATCACCGCATTGTTTAAAATAGCCAGGACATGGAAGCAACCTAGATGCCCATCAACTGACGAATGGATAAGAAAGCTGTGGTACATATACACAATGGAATATTACTCAGCATTTAAAAAAAATTCATTTGAAGCAGTTCTACTCAGGTGGATGGAACTGGAGCCTATTATCCAGAGTGAAGTAAGCCAGAAGGAAAAACAACAATACAGTATACTAACACATATATATGGAATTTAGAAAGATGGTAATGAGAATCCTGCATGTGAGACAGCAAAAGAAACGCAGATGTACAGATGCTTTCCTCTGTGGAAGAGGGCAAGGGTGGGATGATATGGGAGAATGACATTGAAACATGTTAATTACCATATGTGAAATCAATCGCCAGCCCAGGGTTGATGCTCGGGGCTGGTGCCCCAGGATGACCCACGGAGAGGGAATAGGGAGGGGGGAGGGAGGGGGAGCATGTGTAGATCCATGGCGGTTTCATGTTACTGTATGGCAAAACCAACACAATAAAGTAAAGAAAATTAAAAAGAAGAAGAAGAAGAAGAAGAAGGCTAAGCACCAAAGAATTGATGCTTTCAAATTGTGGAGCTGGAGAAAACTCTTTAGACTCCCTTGGACTGCAAGGAGATCAAACCAGTCAATCCTTAAGAAAATCAACCCTGAATATTCCTTGGAAGGACTGATGCTAAAGCTGAAGCTCCAATACTTTGGCCACCTGATGCAAAGAGCCAACTCATTGGAAAAGACCCTGATGCTGGGAAAGAGTGAAGGTAGGAGGAGAAGTGGAGAACAGAGAGTAAGATGGTTGGATGGCATCATTGTCATCATAAATGGACATGAATTTGAGCAAACTCCAGGAAATAGTGAAGGTCAGAAAAAACTAGTGTGCTGCAGTCCATGGAGTCACAAAGACTCAAACACGCCTGAGGGACTGAACAGTTGTTTGTGATACTTTTATTCGATCAAGGTTTGTTTATTACAAACTGTATTTTAGCATTCGTTGCATCAGTCTTTTTACCTGAATGTCTTAACTATAATCATAACATAGAATAACAGAAATGAAAGACACCTAAAAAATAATAATAATAATAATATGAAAAAAATTAAAAAATAAATAAAAGTAGATGCAGATTAACTGTAAATATTCACTGAAATCTCTAGGGCAACTACTAAAAATTTTTAAAAAGCATAACTGATACACTAAGAGAGGAAAAAGTGGAGCTACGATAAATGTCCTATTTCTCAAGGCAAGAGGAATAAGAATGGGAAAAAAAGAAAAAGTGCAGCAAACAAAGAAGTTCCAATATGGTACATATTACTCTGTATCAATAATCACTTTCACTTTGAATGCTCTAAACACTATAATTAACAGTCAGAGATTATCAGAGATGATACAAACTAGACCCAACTACAATGTTGTCTATAAGAAATCCACTTTAAATATAGGTTAAAAGGCAAAGAGTGAGAAAACATATACTAATCAGGTTAACACTAATGTTAATAATAAACTGAAAGAAACTAAAATAGTTATATTAATTTCAGACAAAGAAGACTTCAGAACGAAGAAAAGATAAACAGAAAAAAAATCAAAGAAGACCTAACTTAATGGAGACATATTCTATGTTCATGGTTAGAAATTCAGTATTGTTAACACATCAATTTTTCCAAAATGATACACAGATTCAATGAAATTCCAGTCAAAATCACAGCAAACTATTCTGATATGAAAGATGATATAAATAAATTCATTCTAAAATTTATGTGGAAAGACAGAAGACCTAGAACAGCAAAATATTACCAAAAGAGAACATACAAATGTTGAGTAATGAGACTATTCAACTTCAAAACTTAGTATAAAGCTATAGCAATCAACAGAGCATAGTACAGTCAAAAGAAAAGACATATAAATCAGTGGAGTAGAACAAAGAGTCTTGAAATAGACAAACTTAAAGAGGTAAACTGATCTTTTTGAAGAAACAAAGATTGAAACTTCAGTGGAGAAAGAATTGTTTTTTCAACAAATGGTGCTAGAACAACTGGACTTTCCAATGCAAAAAAATTTGATGTAGATCTTAACTTTTCACAAAAATTAACTCAAAATGAATCATAGACCTAAATGTAAAACAAACTATAAAACTTCTAAAAAGAAAACATGGGAGAAACTCTAACTGACCACAGATTTGAGTTTTTAGATACAATATCAAAAGCATGATTCTTAAAAGAGAAAAGCAATGCTGGATCTTAACAAAATTAAAATATTAAGTCTGTGAAAGAATGAAAAAACAAGCCACAGATTAAGGGAAAATATTTGCAAAAATATCTGATATATGAGTTATATATAAAAAATACAAAGAACACTTAAAAGGCAGCAATAAACAACCCAATTAAAATGGGCAAAAGATCTGAACAGACACATCATTAAAGAAGATATACAGATAAGGGTATAAGAATATGAAAGCATATGAAAAGTGCTGAACAGCACATATCATTAGGAAACAAATTAGTACAATGTGATACTCAGTTCAGTTGCTCAGTCGTGTCCGACTCTGCGACCCCGTGAATCGTAGCACTCCAGGATTACCTGTCCATCACCAATTCCTGGAGTTTACTCAAACTCATGTCCATCCAGTCAGTGATGCCATCCGAACATCTCATCCTCTGTCATCCCCTTCTCCTCCTGCCCCAAGTCCTTCCCAGCATCAGGGTCTTTTCCAATTAGTTAACTCTTCACATCATGTAGCCCAAGTATTGGAGTTTCAGCTTCAACATCAGTTCTTCCAATGAACATCCAGGACTGATCTCCTTTAGGATAGACTAGTTGGCTCTCCTTGCAGTCCAAGGGATTCTCAAGAGTCTTCTCCAACACCACAGTTCAAAAGCATCAATTCTTCCGGTGCTTAGCCTTCTTCACTGCCCAACTCTCACATCCATACATGACTACTGGAAAAACCATAGCCTTGACTAGACGGACCTTTGTTGGCAAAGTAATATCTCTGCTTTTTAATATGCTGTCTAGGTTGGTCATAACTTTCCTTCCAAGGAGCAAGAGTCTTTTAATTTCATGGCTGCAGTCACCCTCTGCAGTGATTTTGGAGCCCCAAAAATAAAGTCTGCCATTGTTTCCACTGTTTCCCCATCTATTTCCCAAGAAATGATAGGACTAGATGCCATGATCTTAGTTTTCTGAATGTTGAGCTTTAAGCCAACTTTTTCACTCTCCTCTTTCACTTTCATCAAGAGGCTTTTTAGTTCCTCTTCACTTTCTGCCATAAGGGTGGTGTCGTTTGCATATCTGAGGTTATTGATATTTCTCCTAGCAATTCTGATTCCAGCTGTGCTTCTTCCAGCCCAGCGTTTCTCATACTTATTTATCAGAAAGGCTAAAATTCAAAACACTGCCAAATCCAAAACTGGTGAGGATGTGGAGCAACAGAAACTCTCACTCACTGCTAGTGGGGATGAAAAATGGTTCAGGCACTTAGAGACATAGCGTGGCAGCTTTTCACAAAGCTAAACATAGTCTTACCTATTACATGGCAGTTGTGCTCCTGGATATTTATCTAATTGATTTGAAAAATTATGTCTACACAAAAATCTGCTGCAAACGTTTAGAGCAGCTTTATTCATAACTGCCAAACTCTGGAAGCTACCTAAATGCCCTTCAACAAGTGAATGGATAAATTGTGATACAACCATACAGTAGAGCATTATTCAGCAATAAAATAAAATGAGCTCTAATATTTAGAACAATATTATTCACAATAGCCAAGAAGGTGGAAGTAGGCCAAATGAACATCAACAAATGAGTGGGTAAACAAAATGTGGGATATACTTACAATGGAATATTATTCAGCTTCAAAAAGGTATGAACTAATACATGCTACAACATGGATGATGCTTGAAAACACTAGGCTAAGTGAAAAAGTAGACATAAAAGGACAAACACTGTGCAATTTCTCTTATATGTGCTTCCTAGAACAGGCAAATTCATAGAGACAGAAGGTAGAATAAAAATTACCAGGGCTGAGGGAAGGAAAATGGGGAGTTATTGAGTAACAGGTACAGAATTTAGGTGCCGATTGTAAAAACAGACAGCAGTGGTGACTACACAATAATGTGAATGTGTTTAATGCCACTAAATTGTATACCTTAAGATGATGAAAATTACATATCTGATGTTATGGATATCTTACCACAATATGGATGCCACAGTAAATGCAATAAATATTTATCAACAGATAGAGCAAAACTGGTAGACCTTTAGCTAGTGGTCATGTACGAATGTTAGAGGTGGACTATAAAGAAAGCTGAGCTCAAAAGAATTGATGCTTTTGAACTGTGGTGTTGGAGAAGACTCTTGAGAGTCCCTTGGACAGCAAGGAGACCCAACCAGTCCATCCTAAAGGAAATCAGTATTGAATATTCATTGAAAGGACTGATGCTGAAGCTGAAACTCCAATACTCTGGCCACCTGATGTGAAGAACTGACTCACTGGAGAAGACCCTGATGCTGGGAAAGATTGAAGGCAGAAGGAGAAGGGGACGACAGAGGATGAGATGGCTGGATGGCATCACCCACTTGATGGACATCAGTTTGACTAAACTCCAGGAGTTGGTGATGGACAGGGAAGCCTGGTGTGCTGCAGTCCATGGGGTCGCAAAGAGTTGGGCACTACTGAGTGACTGAATGGAACAGAACAGGTGGAAAAAAAGAAATGAGCTATCAAGCCACAAAAAGACACAGATATATCTAAAATGCATAGGGCTAAGTGAAAGGAGGCACTCAATGATTTGGTACTTTATCTCTGTGGTCTTTCTCCCTGAAACTGATTTTACAAGTCTATTTGTGAGACAAACATCAGATAAATTACAATTGAGGGGCCTCCTTCAAAACATCTGACCAACATCTCTCAGAATCATCAAGACAATTAAAAAAAAAAAAAACCAAGGACCGTCAGAGAAACTATCATAGCTAAGAGGAGCCTAAAGAGACATGAAAACTATGGAAAGTGGTATCCTAGATAGGATTCTATAACAGAAAAGAAAATTAGGTTTAAAACTAAAGAAATACGAATAAACTATGGTCTTTGTTAATAACAACGTATCAATATTGGTTCACTGGGCTTCCCTTGTGGCTCAGTTGTAAAAAATCTGTCTGCCAATGAAGGAGACATGGATTCAATCCCTGGGTTGGGAAGATCCCCTGGAGAAGGAAATGGCAATCCACTCCAGTATTCTTACTTGGAGAATCTCACGGACAGAGAAGCCTGGTGGGCTACAGTCCATGGGATTACAAAGACTCAGACACTACTTAGCAACTAAACAAAAACAACGTTGTTTCATTAGTTGTAACAAAAGTATGACAGTTATGTATAATATTAAAAATATGGGAAACTGAAGGTAAAAGGCAACACACTGTACTACTATCTTCTCCATTATTCTACAAATCTAAAAACTAAAAATATTTTTTAAATTCGCCACATAATAGGTTTATTGTGCTCTATCAGCATTTACATTATTTTTCAAATACTGTAGTGGTTTTTGCCATACACTGACGTGAATCAGCCATGGGTGTACATGTGTTCCCCATACTGAATCTCCTTCCCACCTCCCTCCCCATCCCATCCCTCTGGGTCTTCCCAGCGCACCAGCCCTGAGCACCCTGTCTCATTTTAAAAGCAAATATTAACATTGAGAACAATGGGAAAGATGAATGTGCTGGAATTATTTTCAGAAACTCAAGAGTTAGGAGCTATAAGAAGGGAAAGTCTCCAAATTGAAGAAACACCTGCATGGTTTTACAGAAACAAACCAACAATCTAAAGTCTTTATCAGACCTTCTCAAAATAATTCACTTTTAGCTTAAGGAAACAAATTCTACTGTACATTAAGATGAACTGAGATTTTCTCAGATTATGTCCTCCAAACTCCTAATTATTAATTCATCAATTTGGTGGCACTGGTGGTAAAGAACCCACCTAACAATGCAGGAGATGTTAGAGATGTGGGTTTGATCCCTAGGTCAGGAAGATCCCATAGAGGAGGGCACGGCACCCCACTCCAGTATTCTTGCCTGGAGAATTCTATGGCTGGAGGTCCCTGGCAGGCTACAGCCCATAGGGTTGCAAACAGTGGGACGTGACTTAGCATGCATGTATTCACTTGGAACCATAATTTAACTCTTACGAATTTAACACTGTGGCATGTCTCAGGATATAATGATCAACTGAATTCATGCAACTTCACAGAGCTGAGCCTGGTGGGGGGAAAGCAATTTTAAACAGAAAATCACAACAATACAACCAGATCCCTATAGGATGAAACTGTGCTGTGGGTACACGGAAGAGAAAGAGACAAGGGAAGACCAGAAGAACACGTGATATTTTAACTGCGCCTCCAAGACTGAGTGGAAATACTTGAGCCTTTACAGGTGAGACTAGAATGTTCTTTACAGACCAACTGTTTGGGTAGTGGGAAGAATGTACGCAAAGGTCCTGCAGCCTATGGTGAGTGAATATTTAGTCACTTCAGTCATGTCCAGCTCTTTGTGAGCCTATGGACTGTAGCCCACCAAGCTCCTCTGTCCAGGGATTTTCCAGGCAAGAATACTGGAATGGGTTGCCATGCCCTCTTCCAGGGGATCTTCCTGACCCAGGGATTGAACCTGGGTTTCCTGCACTGCAGGCAGATTCTTTCCTGCTGAGCCACCACACAAGCCCAGCAGCCTTTGGTAGCACAGGCTATATGGGAAACTTGTGGTGGGGTGAGAAGGTGGCCGTCTTGTGCAGCGGCCTGCCCAATCAGTACAAGGCTGGTTTTTATTTCTTACTAATAGAACCAACAGCAGAGAATTCTCAACCTGTCTTTTACAGTGGAAGTGAATGCCTCTCTACAACTCTGGCTATTTTTGCCTCATAGAATGTAGTTTCTTTCTGTACCTACACACATGCTAAAAATGCAATTCCTTTCCATTACTGTAAAACGACTGCTACAGTTGACTTGAATGTTTTCTCCTCTGTGGGATAAAAGACAGTTAATTGAGTTCCATGTTTACTGTCAATTAAATGACAACTTCTGACTGGGTACTATTTGGAAATACTGTTTCTTAATATTCATAAGTCATTTACTCTATGCTTAATTCTTATGTTGCTTTTACAACAAAATCTTTCTCTGCAACATCCGTAATCTTACTCTCTGGCCATTTTCTGTTTCTTTAAACAAACTTCCAAAAGAAATTAAGTGCATTCATTCATTTATTCAAAAACACTGAGCACTTACTACTTCCAGGAACAAACCTGGATAGCTGCAGTCATTAAAATACTGCTCTATGCTGGAGAAAGCAAACTACAAAATCTGAGTGGCCTCACATAATGGGAAGTTTGTTCTCCCTCATTTAACTCATGAGAGTCTCTCTCTCTCATTTAACTTAGGGCAGGCAGCACTTCAGGAATCAGGCTCCTCTAATCTTGTGGCTACACTTTCCTTAGGGTTTTTAAACCTCTCATTTATAGGTGGTAGATGGGAAGATGACAGGCTTTATCACCTGGTAAGCCTATAAAGGACATATCACTTCTGCTCATATTCCATTAGTGGGAACAAGTCACATGGTCACAGGACAATTCAGGGGTGGGGAAGGGAGGAGAGTGAGCGCAGGCTGGGAAATGTAGTCCCTAGCTGGGCAGCAGTTTCCAGCCACTGGTCCATATCATAGAGGCAGAATATGCATCTCTGAGGAATGGCTAACCATTTCTGCCACCGTGCTGGAGATCCTGAGATTTGTTCTTATACATGGGAGAATCTCCAGACAAAGAAGACTGAAAAAAATTAACATCTAACAAATTCTTTCCATCTCTGCTAGTTCACCCCTTCTGAAAGGTATCTATGGAGGCATTTTCCAGGGACCTTGTTTTCTTTTTATTTGTTGATTTTGCTGCTGCTTTTGTTGTAAGCAGGTGGAATAGGTAACAGGGACCTTCTGCCTATTCTATGCTGTCATCTCACAAATCAGCCACAAGGTCAATGGCCCTCCTCTCTTGCTCCAAGGAAAAGGCCCACCTAGATGTGGCTTGACTTCTAGACACATGGCTGAAGGCTGTTCCCTGGGGCTGCTGAATCCGTTGTGAGGGCTATGACCTACCACTTTTAGGGGAGTGAATTCAAGGTCTATTTTTGCTCCAATCTCTCAACCAGTAAGTTAAAAGGTCTAGGAATGAGGAGATGTTAATAGGATGCCATCATTTTGACCTCAGCCACTTTTTCCAGTTCTGCTTTACCAGGAAGCCCTGTAAAGGGATCATTGGGGGATCATTGGGTCACCATTCATGAAACTCATATACTGATTCTCCCAGACTCCTTGGATCTGCTCCCAGCCAGTGGGAGGGCTGATGAGGACCTGGAACCCCTACCTTTCAACATAGGTAAATAAATAAGAAGTTTAAAAAAATATTATTAGATATTACTGTATACTTCAAATTCCAAAATATAATCAGTTTATAAACAGTACCATCTCATGGCAATTCTTTTTTCTACCCCTTCCTTTTTCTGAGAAGTAGAAAGATGATAGCGGAACTGTGAGATGTATGACCTGTGGTTTCTGGATGTCATTTCTAATATTTGGTGAAATCCCAGTTAGGATATGACATTTGTCTTCAGTAGCAGTGATTCATCCCCCATGCTCTCTTGGAGGCAATGCATCATCCCTCCATTACAGAGCTAGACCTTTTCATATCATGGTGTATCCTGGCACATCGACACCTTTAAGAAAAATTCAAAAGCTGAACTCTTGCCTGGGGTAGCAGAAGGAGGAGGCATCAAAGTTTTCCATATTCAGAGAAAATCTCATTATCGATGATCCCCTTCACTCAGCAGGAAGAGAAAGCTGGATTCTGTTTCTCTATTCTAGGAGGGCTCTCAGAAGCAGATCTACATTTGTAAACAGAAAACCAAGCAATCAGACCACATTCACTATCTCAGACATCTCACATGCCTTGTTACTCGCTCCTTTTATTCCAGCTTTTGCTGTGGCAGCTAGCTAACCAGCTGTGCATGGCTGTGACCTGACAGCACCTTGCTCCACTATATGTGTGGTTTCTTGGCATCTGCTGGAATCTCCTCAGTCATTCTGACGCAAGTGCGCATCTGGGAGTAAAGACTCCCTGGACCAACACAAGTCCCTGGATAAACACTGTCCATCCCAACATGCATGCTACCTGGATTCTCAAGAGGGCTCTGAGCAGGACTGAGGTCCATTTGCCCACAGCAGTGACCAAAAAACTTTCCCAGCTTCTCAATTATGTTCTTCACAGACTCCCACTCTTGTACCTTGGGTTTACTTCTCCAAATAAATGACCTCCACATAAGACCTGGATCCAGGTTCTACTTTATGGAAGGATACAGGCTAAAATACTAGCTTAATGAGCAGAGTTCTCTCTATTCCAGCAGATTTTTTTAAAGGGATCTTGTTAGCTGATGATAAATGCTGAGATGCCCTGATTACCATGACAACCTAAATATTAGCATAACAGTACCTATGAATTGTAACAATCAGAAAACTTACTCCAAAATGAAAACTGACGCTACCCCTGCTTACCATAGTGAATGGAGGGGACTGGTGTGTACTCAAGACCTAATTTAGGGCATGGTCTTCTCCCCTCACCCTTCAACTCACTCACCCAATCCCTACCCCAGGCAAGGATGAACTTTGGATGGGCAGACCTGACCTGTCCGCTTCTCAGATTGTAGCCCAACAGTTTGTTAGACAGGTGTGGAAAGCTACTTTCTTTCTCCTATTGGAGCAAACAAGGTAGCATGCATCCCCATAATTTACTGGCAGCTATCCTATGTTTATGAAGCAAGCTGGCCTCAATCCAACACCACAGGGAATACAGAAAAGCACCTGGCACTCCATATCACTGAGCCACTGGATTAATACCTGTCTGACACACCCATACTTTACAGAGTTTTCAGCTGTAAAAACCAAAAAATTCCTATCACTGTTTAAGACAATATGGGCTTTCCATAACTTTCATATATATATATATATATATATATATACACACACACACACACATGTATATAAATATACACACACATACATATATATATACAATCTAACTAATGGATTTCATTTAAAAGTCACAGCATTTGCATGGGTTTCAAAGTCTTTTCACCATACATGGTTATAATAAAATTAAGACACTTTCAGTCATCAGGAAAATAAATTTATGTTTATGTTTCTATTTCAAAGTTACTAGATAAATGAAGTCTTATTGGATAAGACCTCAGTATATTAAGAACTTGCCATTTTTTTTAACCATAAGATCATTACCACCAATGATTGTTTCAAGAAAAATCATGAGTTTTCAAGCATTATGAAAACCTTACATTCAAAAAAATGATACACATATTTACATAAAGGTTTCCTCATTATTGTTGCTATTTCTGCCAACCCCAAAGTATCACTGCCATCCATTCCTCAGCTGTTGGAACAGTAATTCAGTCTGTGACACTTTCCCAGTGCCATCCTGAGTCCCAAACAGAACACTGACTGAAGACGGTTGAATAAAAGAACTTGGAGCTCACCTAGTTCATCTTTACCAAGCTAATGCTTTTAGAGTCAAACAACCTTGGCAAACTCATATCTTCATTCCTGGATTTTTTAAAAACAATAATTTATAGTACTAAACCAGGAAGAAAAAATCTGGAACCTTACAAATTTACATCCTAAGCTTTATGGGATAAAGATAAGCAAAACAACAGTTGAAATTTGTTTCTTCAGAATGTAGCAAGAATAGGGTCAGTTCAGAATACCCTCAGGAGTCCTGAAGCCAGTCCTCGCCATTACCTTACTGATGCTTTTATAGCTTTCACTTCTTAAATGTAGAATGTATTTGCAAAGTCATTGCACACTCTATTTGTAGAGAAATAAAGAAAGCTACAGAGTCCCACTGTGACACAAAAACATGAAACGCAATGTCAGCTGGCAAAGCAGACAGGCCTTGCTGCAGCAAGATGACCGTGGGCTCTGAAGAATAGGAATTAAGGCAGGAGGGAAAGGTGGGGACATACTAGAAGGGCCAAGATGAGAGAAACAGGGAGAAAACAGGGACAGGGAAGGAAAAGGAGAGAGAAAGAGGGAGGATTCGGCTGGAAAAGTGTGTGCTCAAACCTAAAATCACAGAAAGTACTGAAGTGTCTTCCGGTAAGACAGGAAGAGAATATACGGTGAAGATTTGTTTCTATGCAGGATATATAACATACAGTGATGTGTTACCAAACCAGGGGATAGAATCAGTTTTCTGTTGCTCTTTGCTGGGAAAACTTTAGTGATTTCACATGGCCTATAACTTTAGGGACAAACACTAAAGTGATAAGACACTGAAAGGGTTTCATAATACATCTCCATTCTTCCTAAACACGTGAATATACCTTTACTCCCTACAACTGGATATCTGCTCTAGTCCTACCATCAGTTCAGTTCAGGTCAGTTCAGTTGCTCAGTCGTGTCCGACTCTTTGCGACCCCATGGACTGCAGCATGCCAGGCTTCCATGTCCATCACCAACTCCCAAGGATTACTTAAACTCATATCCATTGAGTTGGTGATGCCATCCAAACATCTCATCCTCTGTCACCCCTTCACCTCCGACCTTTAATCTTTCTCAGCATCAGGGTCTTTTAAAATGAGTCATTTCTTCAAATCAGGTGGCCAAAGTATTGAAGTTTCAGTTTCAGCATCAGTCCTTCCAATGAATAATCAGGACTGATTTCCTTTAGGATTGACTGGTTCGATCTCCTTGCAGTCCAAGGGACTCTCAAGGGTCTTCTCCAACACCACAGTTCAAAAGCATCAATTCTTTGGTGCTCAGCTTTCTTTATGGTCCAACTCTCACATCCATACATGACTATTGGAAAAATGATAGCCGTGACTGGACGGACCTTTGTTGGCAAAGTAACATCTCTGCTTTTTAATATGCTTTCTAGGTTAGTCATAATTTTCCTTCCAAGGAGTAAGTGTTTTTTAATCTCATGGCTGCAGTTACCACCTGCAGTGATTTTGGAGCCTAGGAAAATAAAGTCTGCCTCTGTTTCCACTGTTTCCCCATCTATTTCCCATGAAGTGATGGGACCAGATGCCATGATCTTAGTTTTCTGAATGTTGAGCTTTAAGCCAACTTTTTCACTCTCCTCTTTCACTTACATCAAGAGTCTCTTTACTTCTTCACTTTCTGCCATAAGGGTGGTGTTGTCTGCATATCTGAGGTCATTGATATTTCGCCTGGTCATCTCAATTCCAGCTTGTGCTTCATCCAGGCCAGCATTTCTCATGATGTACTCCGCATATAAATTAAATAAGCAGGGTGACAATATACAGCCTTGACGTACTCCTTTTCCTATCTGGAACCAGTCTATTGATCCATGTCCAGTTCTAACTGTTGCTTCTTGACCTGAATATAGATTTCTCAAGAGACAGGTCAGATGGTCTGGTATTCCCATCTCTTTCAGTATTTTCCACAGTTTGTTGTGATCCACATAGTCAAAGGCTTTGGCATAGTCAATAAAGCAGAAATAGATGTTTTTCTGGAACTCTCCTGTTATGTGATGATCCAATGGATGTTGGCAATTTGATCTCTGGTTCCTCTGCCTTTTCTAAAACCAGCTTAAACATCTAGAAGTTCATGCGGTTCATATACTGTTGAAGCCTGGCTTGGAGAATTTTGAGCATTACTTTACTAGCGTGTGAGATAAGTGCAACTGTGCAGTAGTTTGAACATTCTTTGGCATTGCCTTTCCTTGGGACTGGAATGAAAAATGACCTTTTCCAGTCCTGTGGCCATTGCTGAGTTTCCCAAATTTCCTGGCATATTGAGTGCAGTCCTACCATATGATTCCTTTTTACATCCACAGAGAGTCATTTTATCACCTTACCTGTGTCTACACTGCTGCCTTTCCTGAGATTACTCTTTTCTTTCTTCATACACAGCTCCATGGAAATTCTACTCAACCAACAGGACTCACCTCATATTCCACCTCCTCCCAAGAGCCTTCCTTAACCACTCCAGCTTCGAATGACATCCCCATGTTCAGAAGACTGGCTAAACTCAGCTTGAATCATTCTCTTTATGAAACAATATGGGGAATGAATAAAAAGTAAGTAAACTCTTTGCACCATTAATGTCCATTCTTAGTCACTCATTTCCTTGCTCTGATTATTTCATGCATAAATCTTTCTCTTTTCATACAAATTCCAGACTATAAACAAATAAGAACATAATAGATCTAACATCAGAAAAAAAGACTTAATACTGGAAGTCTTCTGCACCTCTCCCTTCAATTGGATGGTATTTCTCTAGTTTAAAAAAAAAATCAAAGGAGAAGAGTGTTCTATATGAGAAATTCTTCTGTCTAAGCCTGTTTGTGGAATTCAGATTCTAGTAGATTCTCTGCTTTAAAGAAACATCTTGTGCTTCAAATTTCAAGATACAGGAAGCAATTTCTGATAATCAAAGGAGATGTTTATTCTATACTAGCACTCCTCCTAGATGGTGAGACAACTCCTGATCTGACCAAAAGATGTACTGCCCACTGAGCCATATAGAACCAAAACTTGAAGCAGTATCATGTGAGAGCTGTTCCACTGATGTGACACTGTTTTATGTTGTTTTTTAAATGGTGTTTGGAGATCCACATTCTTTGAGACCAGAAAAGCCCACTTAGAGAAAACTTATAATAGAAGACATATTTCACTGTGAATTTTATGATTAAAAAAGCTTTGAGGGAGATCAAGATGATGGAATAAAAGGACATGGAGCTGTCTTCCTCCCACACGCACATGTGGGTGCTCAGTCGTGATTGACTCTTTGCAACCCCATGGACGGTAGCCCGCCAGGCTCCTCTGTCTGAAGGATTCTACAGACAAAAACACTGGAGCAGGTTGCCATTTCCTTCTCCAGAGGATCTTCTCAACCCAGGGATCAAACCTACACCTGCTGCATCTCCTGCATTGGCAGGTGGATTCTTTACCACTGAGCTACCAGGTAAGTCTCTGTACTGTAACATTTACTACTAAAAAAAAAAATTCACATATAAATGGACCTGCACAATTCAAACCCATGTTGTTCAAGGGTCGACTACATTTTTCATGCTTGTTTTATACAACAAATTATATTCTCTGCTTTCCATTTTGTACTGACAGCAAAAGCATAGATCCTAATTAGTAAAGAGAACAAAGAGGTGGATATTTTGAGCAGAAAGAGATGTTAATGACCTCTAGTCCAACTCTCCTATTTCCCATATGAGGAAAGATGTACTCTGAGGTTCAGAGCCATTAATCTATATTTGTATGGTCTCTAAGCATTGTTTTTCTTAAAACTGAATGGAGATAAAAATATGGTGGTCACAAAGTGATTTAGCACTATCTTTTGATAGGTTGGTACCTCGGTGTAGCTAGAGTTTCACAGGCTGACTCTTGAGCCTCTACAGGAAGCAAGCACTCAGACCATGTATTTGGTCTGAGGACATTCAATCAAGCAGGATGGATCCTCTGAACTGACCTGTAGTACTCTGTAACAGTAGCAGTAAAGCTGGTGTGGCTGTAGCAGATCCCTAGCAGACAATTGTCCTTCTTTGCAATTTTCTTGGCTTCTCCATCATTTTCTTTGGCCCACTCAATTTTCTCTAGTAGATCACTAACATTTCTTTTAATTGGAATATAATGTTCCCAAGGCTTTAGTGCCACATGAAATGTTCATAATATGGTGAGTCCTGCTTCAGAACCAAATTGTCACCAAGCATGAGATATGGCTATCTATAAGCAGCCACAGTCCCAACCACATTTACTTGGTACTTGTGCTTAAAGAATTCAAAAAAACCTATCAATTTAGCTTTTCTAAGCTCCTTTTCTTTCTCTCAGAAGAAGAAATAGCTAGTAATTCCTGCATCTAGTATATGTGGATTTTCCTTGGACAGCTACACCAACTGGAGCCTTTCTTCTCAGTAACTCTACCTCTGAAGAAAGCTGTCTCTGTTTTGTTGATCCAGGAAGGTCCTGTATTTCCCTGAATAGAAAGGAGATCATTTGTAACACCCCTCATAGCTTCAAGCATGGAGACCACGCACCACCTCCTGTGGGCCTGGCTGCTAGCACTGTAGCTCACCCTGCTCGTGGCCACAGGGACCCTCAAGGTGACTTCCTCCTACAAATACATCAAAATGTATCTATATGTGGAAGAATACTCACAGAATACTTACTAAATGCTGGCAGGAGATCTCATACAACCACAGCTTCAAGAAAGATCGCCATACAACTGGGTAAAATGAAAGCAAAAAGGGATGGGCCCTGAGAGGGAGCTGTGAAAGAGGAAAGGGAATTCCCATAAGGCTATTAGCTGATTTTTCAACAGAAATTTGCAGGCCAGAAGAGCAAGGCAAGCTATATTCAAAGTCTTAAAAGGGAAAAACCTGCAACTTAAAATACTCTACTCAGAAAGGTTATCATTTATAATAGAAGAAGAGGTAAAGAACTATGTACAAAAGCAAAAACTAGAAGAATACTAAACCTATTCTTCTAAACAGTCTTGTCTAAATAGAAAAGAAGCAAGAATGTGCAGGAAAGATAAAATCACAGTGGGAAAGTAAATCACTTGAACAAGTCAGTATACAGATTTTTTTTTAATTATTGTGAAAGTAATGATAACCACAATGAACAGCAAAAGGAGAAACAAGAAGATGTAAAAAGACATCAAAATCATAAAATGTGGATGAGGGGGATAAGAAAATGTAAAATTTTTTTTAAAGAATGTATTTGAGTCTACAAGACTATCACCCTAAAGCAAGCAGATACAGTAACAGGTTAGCATACATTAAAAACAGGGTAACCACAAATCAAAAACATACAATATTTTTACAAAAAAACAAAAAGAAGAGAACTCAAGCAAAAAAAAAAAATCATCAAACCACAGAAGTAAAAGCAAAAAGGAATGAAGAAGAATTATAAAATCAACTGGAAAACAAGGCTTAAAATGGCAATAAATATTCACACATAGCTATAATAATTACCTTAAATGTCAATGGCCTAAATGCTCCAATCAAAAGACACAGAGTGGCAGACTGGATAATAAAACAAAAGTTTACAATATGCTGCCTACAACATACCCAAACTGGGCAAAGGACACATATGAACTGAATGTGAGGGGATAGAAAAAAAATATTTCAGGCAAATGGAAATGACAGGAAAGCAGGAGTAGCAATATTCGTATCAGACAAAATAGACTTTGAAACAAAGCCCATAAAGATAGATAAAGAAGAACACTGTATGAAGATAAAAGGACCAATTAAAGAAGAGAATATTATACTTATTAGCATATGTCCACCCAAAAGGAACATTCAAATACATAAAACAACTAATAGACATGAAGGGAGAAACTGACAGGAATACAGCAATAGTAGAAGACTTTAACACTTTACCAAATAAAAGGACAGATCTTTCAGACAGAAAACCAATAAAGCAAAAGAAATCCTATGACATAATAAAACAGACTTAATTGGTATTTTCAGGACATTTTATATATATATATATATATATATATAAAGAATGCACATTTCTTACAAGTGCACACACAACATTCTCTAAGACAGACCACAGACTTGGACAGAAAAGAAGCCTTAACAAATTTAGAGGCCAGAAATTATTTCAAGCCTCTTTTATGATGACAATATGAAACTGGAAATCAACCATGGAAAGAGAAATAAGGGGAAAAAAAGAGTATATGGAGAATGAACAACATGCTATAAAAAAAGGGAAGGTCAACAATGAAATTAAAGAGGAAATCAGAAAATACACCGAGACAAATGACCAAAAAAACACAACCATACAAATTCTAGGGGGATGCAGCAAAAGCAGTCCTATAAAGGAAGTTCACAGTGATACAAGCCTTCCCCTCAAAACAAGGAAATCTCAAACAGACAACCTAACCTGCTCCCTAAAAGAATTAGATAAAGAACAAGTAAACCTAAAGTCATCAGAAGGAGGAAATAGAGATTTTTTAAATATAAAATCAATGTATAAAACCAAGATCTGGAAAGGGTAAACAAAACTGACAAACATCTGGCCAGGCTCACCAAAAAGAAGAGAAAGATAACCCAAATAGACAAAGTAAGAAAGAAAAGAGAAGAAATAACAACTGATACTTCAGAAATACAAAAAATCATGAGACTACTGTGAGCAATTATATGCCAACCAACTGGACAACCCAGAAGAAATGGACAAGTTTTTAGAAACATACAGCCCACCAAAACTGAATCAAGAAAAACAGACCTGCCATATGACCCAGCAATCCCACTGCTGGGCATATACACCGAGGATACCAGAATTGAAAGAGACACGTGTACCCCAATGTTCATCGCTGCATTGTTTACAATAGCCAGGACATGGAAGCAACCTAGATACCCATCAACTGACGAATGGATAAGAAAGCTGTGGTACATATACACAATGGAATATTACTCAGCATTTAAAAAAAATTCATTTGAAGCAGTTCTACTCAGGTGGATGGAACTGGAGCCTATTATCCAGAGTGAAGTAAGCCAGAAGGAAAAACAACAATACAGTATACTAACACATATATATGGAATTTAGAAAGATGGTAATGAGAATCCTGCATGTGAGACAGCAAAAGGAACACAGATGAAGATGGGGGGAGGGAAGAGGGAGGGGGGTTCCAGAGGGGAAGCATATGTAAACCCATGGTGATATCATGACAATGTATGGCAAAAACAATTAAAAAAATAAATAAATAAATAACAGCCCACAAAACGTCATAGTAAACCTACAAATTAAAATAAAATAAAAATTGAACTGATATATATTTTCCATCAAAAAAAGAAAAGAAAAAATAGATAATTTGAACAAACCAATCACTAGAAGTAAAATAGAAACTGTAATTTAAAAAACTCACTACAAACAAAATTCCAATACCAGATGGCTTCACTGGGGAGTTCTATCAAACATACAAAGAAGAACTTATACTGATTCTTCTCAAACTCTTCCAAAAGATTGAAGCGGAGGGAATTCCTCCGAGTTTTTTCCATGAAGCCACCATCACCCTCATACCAAAACCATAAAAAGACACTACCAAAAATTACAGGCCAATATCTTTGAAGAATCCAGATGAAAACATTCTCAACAAAATATTAGCAAAACAAATACAACAACACATTGTAAAAAAAAAAAAAATACACCACAATCAAGTTAGAATCATCCCAAGGTCACAAGGATGGTTCAACATATGCAAGTCAATCAAGGTGATACAAAAGCCACATGATCATCTCAATAGATGTAAAGAAAAAAAAAGCATCTGATAAAATTCGACATCCATTCATGATAAAAATTCTTTTCAAAGTTGGTATAGAGGTAACATATCTCAACATAAGAAGAGCTATTTATTACAAACCCACAATCAACATAATATTCAGCAGAGAAAACCTGAAAGCCTTCCCACTAAAATAAGAAACAAGGTAAGGATGCCCACTCTCACTTTTCTATTCAAAATAGTATTGGAAGTCGTAGCCACGGCAATCAAACAAAGGAAGGAAATAAAAGGTATCCAAACTGGAAGAGAAGAGGTAAAATGGCCATTATATGCAGATGACACGATACTATATGCAGAGAGCCCTGAAGACTCCACAGAAAAACTGCTAGAACTGATAAATGAATTCAGCATGGTAACAGGATATAAGACTAACATAGAGAAATCTTTCAAATTTCTTTACACTAACAAATATCAGAAAAGTTGAAAAAATCCCTTTTAAAATTGGATCTAAAAGAATAAAACACCTGAATAAACCTGACCTAGGATGTAAAAGACTTACATGTTGAGAACTATAAACCACTGATAAAGGAAACTGAAGCTGATTCAAAGAAATGGAAAGATTACCACATGCTGTTGGATTGGAAGAATCAACATTGCTAAAATGGCCAAACTAGCCAAAGCAATCTATTGATTTAATGCAATCCCTATCAAATAACCCATGACATTTTAAAAACTTTATTTTTAATTGGAGGCTAATTGCTTTACAATGCTATGTTGGTTTCTGCCATACAACAAATGAATCAGCCATAAGTACACATATTTCCCTCTCTCTTGAGCCTCCCTCCCACTCCCCATCCAATCCCATTCCTCTAGGTTGTCACAGGGTACAGAGCTAGGCTCCCCATGTTACATAGCAACTTCCCTTCAGCTATCTATTTTACATACGTAATGTATATGTTTCAATGCTACTCTCTCAATTCATCCCACTCTCTTCTTCCCCTGTGCATCTACTAGTCCTTTGTCTATGTCTGTGTCTCTATTCCTGTTCTGCATATAGGTTCATCAGTACCATTTTTCTAGATTTCAAATATATGCATTAATACACAAAATTTGTTTTTCTCTTTCTGACTGACTTCACTTTGTATAACAGGCTTTGTGTTCATCCACCTCACTAAAACTCACTCAAATTCATCCCTTTTTATGGATGAGTAATATTTCATTATATATATGCACTACAAAATTTTTATCCATCCATCTTTCAATAGACATCTAGGTTGCTTCCATGTCCTGGTTATTATAAATAGTGCAGCAATACCAAAATGAAATTTTTCACAGATCCAGAACAAATAATCCTATAATTTATATGGAACCACAAAAGACAGGAAAGTGAAAAAATTGGCTTAAAGCTCAGCATTCAGAAAACTAAGATCATGGCATCTGGTCCCATCACTTCATGGGAAATGGCTGGGGAAACAGTGGAAACAGTGTCAGACTTTATTTTGACACTGTTTATTTTGGGGGCTCCAAAATCACTGCAGATGGTGATTGCAGCCATGAAATTAAAAGACGCTTACACCTTGGAAGGGAAGTTATGACCAACGTAGATAGCATATTTAAAAGCAGAGACATTACTTTGCCAACAAAGTTCCGTCTAGTCAAGGCTATGGTTTTTCCAGTAGTCATGTATAGATGTGAGAGTTGGACAGTGAAGAAAGCTGAGCACCAAAGAATTGATACTTCTGAACCGTGGTATTGGAGAAGACTCTTGAGAATCCCTTGGACTGCAAGAAGATCCAACCAGTTCATCCTAAAGGAGATCAGTCCTGGGTGTTCATTGGAAGGACTGATGTTGAAGCTGAAACTCCAATACTTTGGCCACCTCATGCGAAGAGTTGACTCATTGGAAAAGACACTAATGCTGGGAAAGACTAGGGGCAGGAGGAGAAGGGGACGACAGAGGATGAGATGGCTGGAGGGCATCACCGACTCGATGAACATGGATTTGGGTAGACTCCAGGAGTTGGTGATGGACAGGGAGGCCTGGCGTGCTGTGATTCATGGGGTCACAAAGAGTCGGACACAACTGAGCAACTAAACTAAACTGAACAAAAGACAGAATTGGCAAAGCAATCCTGAGGGAAAAGAACAAAGTTGGGGGCATAACCTTCCCACACTTCAGACAATAGCACAAAGCTACAGTCATCAGAACAGCAAGGTATTGGCACAAAAAGAGACACAGGGATCAGTGCAACAGTATAGAGAGCTCAGAAGAAGACCCACACACCTAGGGTCAATCTTAGGCAAAGGAGACAAGAATAAACAATGGAGAAAAGCCAGTCTCTTCAACAGTGCTATCAGGAAAGCTATACAGCTGTATGTAAAGCAATGAAGTTAGAACACACTTTTATACCATACAGAAAAATAAACTCAAACTGGCTTAACAAGTTAAATACAAGACAAGACACCATAAAACTCCTAGAAGAGAATATAGGCAAAAAATTCTTTGACATAAATCATAGCAATGTTTTCCTAGATTAGTATCCCAAGGCAACAGAAATAATAGTAAAAATAAATAGGACCTAATCAAAATTAAAAGCTTTTGCACAGAAAAAGAAACCATAAACAAAATAAAAATAAATCTACAGAATGGGAGAAAATATTTGCAAATCATGTGACCTGCCAGGAATTAATTTCAATATATACAAACAGTTCATACAACTAAATAACAAAAAACAATCTAGTCAAACAATGGACAGAAAAACTAAACAGACATTTCTCCAAAAATATCATATGGATGGCCAACAGGCACATGAAAAGACCCTCAACATCGCTAATTATCATAGAAATGCAAATGAAAACTACAGTGAGGTATCACCTCACCCAGACCAGAATGGCCATCATTAAAAACTCTACAAATAATAAATGCTGAAGAGGGTGTAAAGAAAAGGGAACTCTCCTATGCTGTTGTTGAGAATGTAAACTGCTGCAGCCACTACAGTAAGAATAGTAAGGAGGGTCCTTAAAACACTAAAAATAGAATCACTATATGATCCAGAAATCTTACTCCTGGGCATATATCTAGAAAAAACTCTAACTTGGAAAAGATATATGCGTCCCAAAGTTCACATCAGCACTGTTTACAATAGCCAAGACATGGAGGCATCAACAGAGAAATGGATAAAGATGTGATGCATATATACAATGAAATATTTATTACTCAACCACAAAAAAAGAATGGAAATGCCATTTGCAACACTATGGATAGACCTACAGATTATTATACTAAGTTAAGTAAGTTAGACAGAGAAAGGCAAATATCATGTGATATTCACTTCTATGTGAAATCTAAAAAATTATGTAAGTGAACTTATTTACAAAATAGAAATGAGACTCAGACACAGAAAACAAATTTATGGTTACCAAAGGGGAAAAGAGCTGAGGGAGAAATAAATCAGGAGTTTGAGATTAGCAGATACAAATTACTGCATGTAAAATAAACAGCAAGGATCTATTTTATTGCACAGGGACCTATATTCAATATCTTACAATAAACTCTATTGGATAAGAATACAAAAAAGAATATAAAACTGAACCACTATGCCATCAATCAGAAACTAATACAATATTATAAATCAACTATTCTTCAGTAAAACAATAAAATAAAATCTTCTTTCACTTTATAATTTATTCCTAATTTGCATTTTATTTTAAAATAAATTTCTTAGACTTAATATTCAAACACAGGTTTTCAAATAGTTACTCAGTCTGATGCTGTCATCTGCATCCAAATGGAGCCACCTCCCACCTCCAGGCAGCCCATAAAATAACAGTGCTAATGTGAGACAGACATAGGACAAAAATGATTATCCCAAGGGTGCTAGAATTCTTGTGATTCCTTCCCATTTCCATTCCTGAGGTGGCAGCAAGAACCATAAGTCGAAAAGTTTATTTCCTAATATAGTCATTCTTTCTCCTAGACCATCATCTGCTGTCAAGTGCTATTCACTTTGCATCAGTTACACAATGCAATGACCACATTTGGGTCTCTCTGTTATTGTTTTGTGCTTTGTTTTCTGAGAATGAGCAGATGATATACAGGTCATGCCCTGGAGAAATCTCTTCCTGAAGCCTTTGCCACCAAACCAGAGAAAACACAAATCATGTGCAGGAAAATCAGAGGCCAGACTGCCTTGGGACAGGCAAGATCAAGGTCAGTTCTTTCTACTGGAACAGAAAGCCATTTGCCCTTGGAGGCATCATCAATGAAAACAAGAAATAAGGAATTCGTTTTGACTCTTACAAATTCCCTCCATCTTGTGGAAATCAATTTCAGCAACGACTAAGCACTTAATCAATGTGAGAGATCATTTTTATTAGTATAATTTCCTACCAATCATAGGGAGTTTTCCATTTTCTCTCTTTTAAACTTAACATTGTGGGGCCAATCCTTGATACAGTCATGGAATAATAGTTCATCCTAAGCATTTGTCAGCACTTTGTTCTGTTCAGTGTCTCCACCCTAGTTCCAGACTCCCGTCTTCTCCACGGTGACACATGTGCCTCAAACTCCCTATTGTGTGCCAGCTGGATAAGCACTATTGCTGGTCTAAAGGCCTCTGTGTAGTTATATCCCATAGATATTTGGGTTCTGCAGCAATAAGTTCAGGAAAATACTTAGCCTTGGGAAAATTTTAATCTGCCTAGGAGTTGGAGCTAGGAAGGTGTTGAGGGCCTTCAACAATGACTATTTCTGCTTCTGAGTTAGGCACAATTAATAAGACCTACTCTTTCATCAGATTATATAACTCTGAGGTGGACAGGGTGCTCCTGACTCAGTGATGCAATGTCCATGATTGATCTTGGCCAGTCTCATTCCTGGGTCCAACCTTCCCTCTTCTGACTACGATTTTCTAGGGGAAGGACCTAGGAATCTGAATGTTTAATAGTCATATCAGGCAAACTGGGAAACCCTGCATTAGGGGACAGTACCTTTTTGTTTGGTAGCCATTTTACAGAAAAGACATGGTATACAGCTACCAAGGCCGAAGGTTTTGGGACTAATAAAAGACAGGACTGAGTCTGAGCCTAGGGCAAGCTCTCTGTGTGCCTGGGTCTACTATTCCCTCTGCTCTTTTCATCCCCATTGGTTCCCTTCCTTTAGCAAACTGAAGCATGAGCACTGAAACAGAGAGACTGTGCATGATCTGAAAATCCTCTTATTTCTGAGGGTGGCATTCTAGTCACTAGGACAAGCCTCAGTGACAAGTCCTGACTTAAGAGTCATATTGGAGACAATGAGAAGAGACACCAAGGAACTCACCTGTTGTGCTAAGTACAATTGACACCGCAAACTCAACAATCACAAACACTACATTTAGCCCAAAGCACTCCCTTTGGGCTTTACCACTGCTATTGGAGAGGAGGTGGAGAAGAACAGACAGCACATCACACAGGCTCTAAAACTGACTAGACCTGATCTCAAATCCTGGCTCTCCCACTTATTACCTCTCAGATCTTGGCCTCACGTTCAGCATCTCTAAGATGGATGTAATAGTACGTAGCTATCCCCGTGTATTATTGTGTGCCCAGCACACAGTAGATAGTGAACAAATCCCTTCCCCACACCCAAGACCCGTCCCCCTCAGGAAGAAGAAATGCATCATGGGATGGGGGCCCATGCGGTCATGGAAAATGAAAGAGAGCACATGGATGGACATCCTGTCTTCATAGCAATGAAATGTCCTTTCTCTCCTGATACAGATCTACCTCACAAAAATATTTACAGGGTCTGACTCCATTGCTGTGCAGAGGGCCCCAGAGTCCAGAATAAATGTAAATGCCCAGTGGTGTTTTCCTGTGCCACAAAGGCAGACAGGAAGAACATTAAAGAGCAAATGACAACTTTCAAGAGCTTGCACACAGTGGTGCCCTAGGTGACATCTCATACGGCAGAACAAAAATCCTGGAGGATAATAAAGCCCTTAGACTTGGCATGAGGGTCCAAGACTTGTGCTTCTGGTTATTCTGCCCTGACCTCCTTTCCCACCACAGGACAAGGAAGAGGCAGTTTCATTCAGAGTCCTCCTTTACCAAGAGCTATCTGGCACACATACTTCACATTTACACTAAGAGACAGAGATGAATAGGATCAACACAGAGATTTCAATGGACAGTTTCACTTCTGGAGCTCCTAGAGCAGTGGTTCCCAAAGTGTGGCTCCTCAGACCATCTGTACCAGCATCACCTGAGCACTTGTTTAAAAAATACTACCTTGGGTCTTACCTCAGACTTCCTGAATTAGAAAATCAGGGGATGGAGCCCAGCCATCCATGTTTGTACAAGCCCTCTAGCTAATTCTGTACATTACTAAAGTCTGAGAACTACTGCTCTAGACATATCTTGTTTCTGTGTGAAAAAAAATGTAAATATAAGTATTTTGCAGTGCTATTTATAATTTTAAATCTTTTAAATAAAGGAAATAGCCCAGCTGTCCATCAAAAGGAATACGTTAAATGATTAGAGCACATCTATGCAATGGAATATTATGCACACATTAAAAAGAACAAAACAGCTTTGTATGCTCTGATACCATGAGATCTCTAGAATATACAGTTAAAAGAAAAAAGAAGCAAATTGTAGAACAATGTGTATAATGTCCTACCATTTGTGATTAAATACATATGTGTAGAAATTTAAACATGTCCATCTAAACATATGTGTAGATATTTACATTTAAATAATATTATTAAATGTAAGTGCAGAAATTTACATTTAGATATGTTATCTAAAGTAAATTTTGTACCATGGGCTAAAACCTCTCAAAGTTCTAGAAACTAGAACTTGATGTCTGGAGGCAAAGTGAGGGAGACCTTGAGATCCAAACAGAAACTGGGAAGAAAATGAAATGACTGTCATTTAAATGTATTTGCACTGGTTGAAAACTATTATCCCTGCACTCTGCACTTACTTCTGATTTCCTGCAGCAAACCAGGCCAAGAAGATTCAGCCACTTCCTCTTAACAGCTCGGATGCAAACAACCAGGGTTCTTTGCTGATTGCAACCTCAATTAAGAGGCAATGTGAAAACCGCCGTGCACACACTCAGACACAATAAAACGTCCAATCACTTTAGGTTCCTTTGATTAAATGTAAAAGAATTGAAGATGTTCAGCTAAAGAACAGGAGACTTAAGGGGTTGCGACAGTTTCCTTGAAGTACCTGAAAGGAAGATGTATTGAACAGATCTATGTTTAGACTCTGAAGACAGAACTGAGATGATAAATTTTAAAAAGTTAAAAAAGAACATAGATTTCAAGTCAATATAAAAATGCTTGTAACTGTAAGAAAAAATGAATACACCTGGATGCCTCATCAGGTAGTGAGTTCCTTGTCACCAGAAGTATTTGAGAAAATATGGGGTTGTTTTAAAAAGAACTAAAGTATCGACAAGATAACTGGATTATGAAAGCTTCCAGTTTCTTTCCTTTCTGAAATACTTTGATTCTGTTCTAGGTTATGACTATGGCCACAAAATTACTTGTGAAAGCAGTCTGTTATAAAACATTTGCTAAATAGAGTGGCAATGTCTTGTTCTTACTTATTTTGGACTAACCCTGCTTTCCCCAATCTGATGGCACAGAATGTACATCAGTGATTCATAAATCTTTCAGCCACATGATGACTTCGATGCTCAGCTTCCTCAAATGCTTGGGAAATGTGGCTCTCCACTGAGGCACAACCTGAGAAATTCATATTCAACTTAGAAATTAAGGCTACTTCAATGAGAGTGAGAGCTCTGAAGAAGCAGTATGTGGGGTGTTTTGGTCTTTACACCAAAGAACAATACGGAGACCCTATGAAAATGTTTACAGTGACATAAATGAGGCCTTAGACTATTTGGACCATCACTTACAAGAGAGCTCCAGTGATTGCAAGGGCCAAGCTGGCGCTGATAAGAAGTTAGATTTTAGGAGAAAACTTTACAGCAATTAGAGCTGTCTGAAATGGAGTGGAGTTCTTTGTGGAGTGGCGAGTTCCTTGTCATCACTGAGGATGCTCAGATCACTTATAAATTAGAACCAGCCCCTGGGGATTGGACCAGATGACTTTTAAAGTGCCAATTCTCCAAGAGTAGATCCACTAATCACTGGTGGGCTAAGAGGGGTTCCTGACAACCTAAAACTGATCCATATACACAATTCCTCTACTGTCTTCTTTGACAAATAACACACAGCTCCCAAGGTTTATTTTATAAGTGCAATTAATACTCATAACCTACTAATAAAGTTATTAAGGATAACTAAACTTTATTATAGCAAATTATGTTTAATTAAGAAATTAATACTAAAATAACTTTGTCTTTTTTTTCTACTGCTGCATAGTAGATTACTAGCAATGTAGTAGCTCAAAAACAATATCCATTTATTATCTCAGTTTCTGCACTCAAAAGTCGTGGCATGGCATGACTAGGTTCTAGGTTCTCCTAGTGTTCCAGAAATAATGAGAAGTGGAAATGTCACAGTGATAAATGATGTCTATGCCAATGCTCAGAGTACCATAAGGCTAAAGTCAAGGTGTGAGCCAGGGACTTACCAAGCTTACATCCTTGAGGCAGAATTCAGTTCTTTGCAGTTTTAAGAGTCAGGTGTTCATTTCCTTGCTGGCTGTCAGATAGAGGCTAAGATCCCAAAGCCTGCCTGTATTCCTTGACATGTGGTCTTCTTCAACAATTCAGAAGTTCCCCAGCATGGAAGAGCTCCTCTTGCTTTGAATCTTTGGCTTTTCCCCTCCTCTGATCTCTAGATCCAGAATTAAAAGTGTCTTGTGACTAGGTCAGAAACACCTGGAACAATTTCCTTTTCTTAATTAACTGTACCAGGAAACATACACTAATGATGGGAATAAAATCCATCAAATTTACAGTCCCAGGGATTATGCAAGATGTGTACACTAGGAGGCAGGGTCAGGAACCACCTCAGAATTCTGCCTGCCACAATTTTCGTAAAATTAAAACACTGTGACATATGATCCAACAATCCCACTACTGAGCATATATCCTGAGGAAAACTGTAATTGAAAAAGACCCATGTACCTCAATGTTCACTGCAGCACTATTTATGATAGCCAAGACATGGAAGCAACCTAGATGTCCATCAATAGCTGAATGGATAAAGAACATATATACAAAAGAATATTACTCAGCCATAAAAAGGAATGCATTTGATTCAGTTCTAATGATGTGGATGAACCTAGAGCCTATTATACAGAGTGAGGTAAGTCAGAAAAAGAAAAACAAATATCGTACATTAAAACATATATATGGAATCTAAAAAGATGGTACTGATGAACCTATTTGCAAGACAGCAGTGGAGACACAAACACAGAGAACAGACTTGTGGACACAGTCGGGGAAGGAGTGGGAGGGACGAAATGAGAGAGTAACACTGAAACATATACATTACCATATGTAAAACAGATATTCAATGGTATTTGCTGTATCCTGCAAGGAGATCCAACCAGTCCATCCTAAAGGAAATCAGTCCTGGGTGTTCATTGGAAGAACTGATGTTGAAGCTGAAACTCCAATACTTTGGCCACTTGATTCAAACAGTTGACTCACTGGAAAAGACCTTAATGCTGGGAAAGATTGAGGACAGGAGGAGAAGGGGACAACAGAGGATTACATGGCTGGATGGCATCACCAACACAATGGACATGGGTTTGGATCGACTCTGGGAGTTGGTGATGGACAGGGAGGCCTGATGTGCTGCAGTCCATGGGGTCACAAAGAGTCAGACATGACTGAGCGACTGAACTGAACTGATGCAGGGAGCTCAAACATGATGCTCTGTGACAACCCAGAGAGGTGGGATGGGGTGGGAGGGAGGAGACATATGTATACTTATGGCTGATTTATGTTCATGTATGGCAGAAAATAATACAATATTGCAAAGAAATTATCCATTTAAAAATAAATAAACATATTTAAAAAACATTATTAAAAAACTAAAGTTCTGACTATAAGCCACAATTACTAGAGATATCCACTTTATCAATTGACATCTATCCTTCTAAACCTTTTAATATGGGTTTATATATATTTATATGTATATGTAAAACATGTGGCATAGTTTTAAAAGAAAATTATCATACTGTTTTACAGTTACTGTGTGACTTTATAGTTGGCTATTTTCACTCGAGTTTACCTTGAAGATGTTTTGTGTCAACATATACAGATCTATCTCACTTTTTTTGCACTATAATGGCTATGCCATAGTTTATATAATCATCCTTCTAAGGACGGACATTTCTACTGCTTGCCATTTGTAACTATTATTGACAGTGTTGCAGTGAGCATCTTTGTAGGTGCCTCTTGGTGTCTGAGTATGAAAGGGAAGTAGAATGTCCAAGTCTTAAAATACATACATTTTAAATTATAGGAGAGACTGTAAAACTGAGTGGCAGCATTTTTAAGCATAAAAATCTGTGCTAAAGCTCAAAACTTCTCTCTGTAAAAGCAACTCGTGTATATGTCTTTTGTATTCTTATTATCTATCACCAAATTTCTTTTCCATTAGAAACTGTAGAAGCATGCTGCCCTTCCTAAATTGCCTAAGATTATGTAAGTTCAAGCATAACCTAATGCCTGGGCTCTATCGCCACAATGTACTTGTGAGTTTATTATTAACTTATAAAAAATGCACGTTTTGGTACCGCAGACCTTAAAAATGTGTGAGGATCACTTTCCCTCGGGGGTGGGGCAAGAACCCTCACAGCACATGGTTTCTCCCAGCTGGGAGTGCCTCTGGATGCCAGATGTCAAATCTTGCAGTGTTTCTGACAGCCACAAGAGTGCTCCAGTGGGCCTGGCAGCAGGATAACTATGTCTTAACCATGACTTAAATTCTACGTGCCAAAATTTTAAAGCTTCCCTCAGCAAACTCTTAGAACTAATGTATGCATTCAGTAAAGTTATAAGATAAAATATAAATATACAAAAATTAGTTGCATTTCTATACACTAACAAGGAACTATATAAAAAAGAAAAATTAAGAAAGCTATCCCATTTGCAACAGCATCGAAAAGAATTACGTACTCAATAAATTTAACCATGAGCTAAAAGATCTGTACACTGAAAAATGTAAGACACTGATGAAAGAAACTGAAGAAACAAATAAATGAAAGATACTCCATGCTTATGTGGAAAAATTAATATTGTTAAAATTGCATTGTCATGTGTCTAATCAATCGCCAGCCCAGGATTGATGCTCGGGACTGGTGCAGCGAGATTTCCTGGGGGGGAGGGAGGAGGGAGGGGGGTTCCGGAGGGGAAGCATATGTAAACCCATGGTGATATCATGACAATGTATGGCAAAAACAATAAAAAAAATAAGAATAAGAATAAAGAAAAAATTGCCATACTTCTCAATGCAATTTACAAATTCAATACAATCTCTATCAAATTTCCAATGGCGTTTTTCACAGAAATATAAAAATATTCTAAAATTATATTAAATCACAAACAACTCCAAACAGCCAAAGCAATCCTTTGCTCTGAAAGAAGAACAAAGATGGAGGCATCATAGTTCCTGGTTTTAAACTATATTACAAAGTTATACTAATCAAAATAATAAGGCATTGGAATAAAAATGCACACATAGATCGATGGAACACAATAGAGAAGTCAGAAATAAACCCATGCATATATGGTCAGCTGATTTTTGACAAAGGAGCCATGAAGATACAATGGGTAGATGACTGTCTCTTCAATAAATAGTGCTGATAAAACTGGATATCACATGAAAAAGAATAAATCTGGACCACACATGAAAATCAGCTCAAAACAGACTAAAGATTCTAACACAGTCCTGACACCACAAAACTTCTAGAAGAAATCAGAGAGAATAAGTTCCTTCACAATGCTCTTGACAATGACTTTTTTTCTTGACACCAAAAGCAAAAGCAATAAAAGCAAAAATAAACAAGTTGGACTATATTAAACTAACAAGCTTCTGCTTAGCAGAGGAACCCATCAACAAAATAAAAAGGCAACCTATGGAAAGGGAGAAAATATTTACTAATCATATACCCAATAGGCACTAATATCCAAGATATATAAGGAACTTACACAATTCAGAGGCAAAAAATAATAATAACCTAGAACCTGAATAGACACTTTTTCCCAAAGAAAACAAACAAAATGCCAACATGTACCTGAAAAGGTGCTCAACATCAACAACTGTCAGGGAAATGCAACTCAAACCCACCATAAGATATCATTTCAGATCTGTTAGAATGGCTATGCTCAAGAAGACTAGAAGTAGTAAATGTTGGTGAGGATGCGGAAAAAAGGGTACCGTTGTGCACTGTTGCTGGGAATGTAGATTCATGTAGCCACTGTGGAAAACAGTATGGAGGTTCCTCAAGAAATTAAAAAAAAAACTACCATATGATCCAGCAAAAATCCAGAAAATTCTGCCATTTGCAATAACATGGAAGAACTTGGAGACCATGAAATAAGCCAAACTAAGGAAGACAACACACACAAATACTACATGACATCACTAATAACTGAATCCTAAAAGAAAAAGTCAGCTCATAGAAACAGAGTAGAAAAGTGGCTGCCAGGGACTGAGAAGAGGAGGAGTAGAAAATAAGGAGAAGTTACTAAAAGAGTACGTATGTTCAGTTATAAGATGAACAGAGTCTAAGGATCTAATATGCAGCATGGTGACTACAGCTGGTAACACGCTACTGTATAATCAAAATTTGCTAAGAGAATAGAATATAAATGTTCTCACCAAAACAAATGACTAAGTAAGTATGATAAACATGTTAACTAACTTGATGGTGGGAATCTTTTCACAATGCACGTGTATATCAAATCATCTCGTTCTACTCTTTAAGTATTCTACAGTTTCATCAACTAAATGTCACAAAAGCTGAAGAGCAAAAAAAGAAGTCCCTAAAAAGAGATAGTCAGACTGTAAAGCCAGTTACAGGAAGAAAATATAAATTATTTTCCCCAAGAGGCCCTAGTTAGTTCAGTCACTCAGTCGTGTCCGACTCTTTGCGACCCCATGAATCACAGCACGCCAGGCCTCCCTGTCCATCACCAACTCCTGGAGTCTACCCAAACCCATGTCCATCGAGTCAGTGATGCCATCCAGCCATCTCATCCTCTGTCGTCCCCTTCTCCTCCTGCCCTCAATCCTTCCCAGCATGATGGTCTCTTCAAATGAGTCAACTCTTCGCATGAAGTGGCCAAAGTATTGGCGTTTCAGTTTCAAATCAGTCCTTCCAATGAACACCCAGGACTAATCTCCTTTAGGATGAACTGGTTAGATCTTGTTGCAGTTCAAGGGACTCTCAAGAGTCTTCTCCAACACCACAGTTCAAAACCATCAATTCTTCAGTGCTCAGCTTTCTTCACCATCCAATTCTCACATCCATACATGACTACTGGAAAAACCATAGCCTTGACTAGACGGACCTTTGTTGGCAAAGTAATGTCTCTGCTTTTAAATACGCTATCTAGGGTTGGTCATAGCTTTTCTTCCAAAGAGCAAGCATCTTTTAATTTCATGAATGCAGTCACCATCTGCAGTGATTTTGGAGCCCCCAAAAAATAAAGTCTGACACTGTTTCCCCATCTATTTCCCATGAAGTGATAGGACCAGATGCCATGATCTTAGTTTTCTGAATGTTGAGCTTTAAGCCAACTTTTTCATTCTCCTCTTTCACTTTCATCAAGAGGCTCTCTAGTTCCTCTTCACTTTCTGCCATAAGGGTGGTGTCATCTGCATATCTGAGGTTATTATATTTCTCCCAGCAATCTTGATTCCAGCTTGTGCTTCTTCTAGCCCAGCGTTTCTCATGATGAACTCTGCATATAAGTTAAATAAGCAGGGTAACAATATAGAGCCTTGACATACTCCTTTTCCAATTTGGAACCAGTCTATTGTTCCATGTCCAGTTCTAATTGTTGTTTCTTGACCCACATACAGGTTTCTCAAGAGGCAGGTCAGGTGGTCTGGTATGCCCATCTCTTGAAGAATTTTCCACAGTTTACTGTGATCCACACAGTCAAAGGCTTTGGCATAGTCAATAAAGCAGAAATAGATGTTTTTCTGGAACTCTCTTGTTTTTTGATGATCCAATGGATGTTGGCAATTTGATCTCTGGTTCCTCTGCCTTTTCTAAAACCAGCTTGAACATCTGGAAGTTCACGCTTCATGTATTGCTCAAGCCTGACTTGGAGAATTTTGAGCATTACTTTACTAGCATGTAAGATGACTGCAATTGTGCAATAGTTTAAGCATTCTTTGGCATTGCTTTTCTTTGGGACTGGAATGAAAACTGACCTTTTCCAGTCCTGTGGCCATTGCTGAGTTTTCCAAATTTGCTGGCATATTGACTCAAGAGGCCCTAAACATCCAATACTCATTAATGTATGAAACAAAACTGAGGAAGAAAAAGTAACTAAAAACCTATGATAGCATGACCTGATAACCAGAATGCATATGATTTCATAACCAGCCAATATTGCACGGTATGTAATTTGACTTCTGCAAACCTTATGATTAGATTATATGTGGTCCCAAAACCAACTCTCTTGCCTCAACAATGGCTCACTTGAAAGTATCCATTTCTATTGATACTCTGGGTCCTTTTGGATGATCAGGCTTCCTCTCTCACTACCACCATTCTTTTGTGTGTAAATGGATATCAAAGCTCAAACAAACTTGAGTTTCACATGGCACATGTGTAATTTACTTCATAGGGAAGAGAAGGTAGCCACTGTGAACTTTATATTCTAAGTCTCTACCAACAGTGAGTGCTCAATCTACACCAATATTAATTACTCATAATCTGTCACTTTAATAAGTTTCATCAAGAGAAAACAATGAAGTCAACAGAGTCTCACCTTCAAAGCTGATTAGAGACTATACTGTAATATTCAATGACTGTTAAACATCTGTTCATTCTAAGCTCTAGCTGGCCCAGTTGCAAAATAAAAAAATGTTTAACGTATTACTTTAAAAATAAAGATATATTGATGAATGGATAAGAAAGCAGTGGTACATATACACAATGGAAATATCACTCAGCATTAAAAAAAAATTCATTTGAAGCAGTTCTACTCAGGTGGAAGGAACTGGAGCCTATTATCCAGAGTGAAGTAAGCCAGAAGGAAAAACAACAATACAGTATACTAACGCATATATATGGAATTTAGAAAGATGGTAACGAGAACCCAGCATGCGAGACAGCAAAAGGAACGCAGACGTATAGAACAGACTCGTGGACTCTGTGGATGAGGGCAAGGGTGGGATGATATGGGAGAATGGCATTGAAACATGTTAATTATCATATGTGTAATCAATCACCAGCCCAGGATTGATGCTCAGGGCTGGTGCACCAAGATTTCCCCGGGGGGAGGGAGGAGGGAGGGGGGTTCTGGAGTGGGAGCATATGTAAACCCTTGGTGATATCATGTCATTGTATGGCAAAACTAATAAAAAAATTTAAAAATTTTTTTAAAAAAGGAAAAGAAAATAAAGAGAAGAAAAGGCAGGAGTTCACAAATAAATGAATAAATAAAGATATAAAAATAAATAACTTGCAGGTTCTGTCAAAAAATACTCCTCACTATCTTGTAAACAAACATTTGACAAAATTTCAAAACTTCAAGTTGTTTCCTTGGTGGCTGCAAGCTAGCTGTGAAATAGGCTTTGGCAGAAGCAAATTAATTGGGATTATAGAAATACATCACTATCACAGAGACAGGAATGACTTATGGTCACAAGCAGATTATATGTGTGTGTGTTCCTATGTGTATGCCTTTTTTCTGACATAATATATAGTTTTGATATGGGAAAGATTAAGGGCAGGAGGAGAAGTCATCAATAGGAGGAAAAAAATGCTAAATTATTAATCCGTCAGTCAGCAATTAATATACTTTGAGTGAGACATTTAACTTCTCAGGGACTCAGATTCCATTCTTGAAGTGTAAAATTAGGGAGTCATTAAATTTTTCAGTTACTTTCAGCATTAATAATAAAGTGACAAAAAATAAAGCTTTTCAACCTTTTTAAAAAATGTCTTGTGAAGAACATATGCAAGATTTTACCATTATATATATTTCCCTTTCTGTTAAAAGGACAATCACATGTTAATGGCAACTATATTTAAGAGGCAAGAATGTAAATGAATTGAAGCTTTCCCACCAATTCATTCTTTTGGGTTTAATCTAGTGAATACTTAGAAAAATAACACTGAGCACTCCTACCATATACTGAATGTGTCTCCCATAAATTTATGTGGAAACCTAATCTTGAATGAAGTAATATTTGGAGGTGGGACCTTTAGAAAGTGAACAGGTCGTAAGGGTAGGGCCCTCATCAATGGTAGCCCCTTATCAAAGAGGCTCCAGAGTGTTCCCTTTACTCTGCCACATGCTGCTGTTGTTGTTTAGTTGCTAGGTTGTGTCTGACTCTCTTGTGACCACATGGACTGTAGACCCACCACATGAAGACACGGCAAAAACACAGTCATGTATGAACAAGGAAGAGTGCCCTCTCTAGATACCAAATCTGGCAGCACCTTGATCCTGGACTTCCCAAACTGCAGAACTGTGAGAAATAAATGTTTGTTTATAAGTCATTCAGTCTATAGTAATTTGTTTTAGCAGCCCAAAAGAAATAAGACAACTCCAAATCCCCTTCACATGCTCTTCCATTTCTCTTTTAAATGATTCCGATGAAGATGCTGACATGATATAGATTATCCTTCTGATGTCTTAAGAGTCATCCATTTCAACAAATACCTTCCAACTTTTCTACATTTTGAGATACTATGCTCTGCAAAATTCATGGCAACAATTTTCGGTGGTAGCAATCAACAATATTTGACACTGGTCAGAAATTAGATGGATAATGGTGAGACATCACACTACCCAGCGTTCATAACATGATTTATAGCTTCTAAACTGCATTCTGAGTAAATGTGCTCCAAACAGGTCACCAAGACCTAAGATTAGGCGGTAAACAGAGCACTCATTCTGCTTTGGTGTTCCTTTCACCAGAAAGAATTGACAAAAGAGAGAAAAAGTGAAGGAAGAGGTCAGGAGAGGTAAATTAGCAACTACGACTCACATTATGAGAAGCAGGGAAAGCTGCTAAGGCCTTGACTGTGGTTACTGGACCCACAGGGTATGTAATGCTTACAGCTCACAAAACGAATGCCTTTATTTACAAGCCTACTCTGCAGTTCTCTACGCTGAGTTCTTGGATCTGTCCAGCAGAAGTTCTTGTAGTCTATATCTTCATATACATATATATTGCTTTCATACTATTGAAGATTTTTCCCGGTCATTCAATTTGGGGAGTTAGACTGAATTTGAGTCAAGTGACCTATACTATGCCTCTTCTCCCCTTAGGAAAACTGTAGTGGGGAAGTTTTATATAATCCAGTTTTTCCTTAAGTTTGAGGTCAACACTTGTTTTGAGTTCTGCTCAGAAAGCATTCCTGAATGGTTGTCCCTAAACCTCAGAGTGCATCGCCATCCTTGGGGAAGGTATTCTAAAACACAGATTTTCCAACCCTACTCCAGACCTCCTCTGATTCAGAACATGTCAAGCTCGCCAGGGCATTCATTTGCTTCTTCTTGTTGTTGCTGTTTTTAAGTAGCTTCCTGGGTGGTTAGAATGTAGATATGCGATCTGCTGGGACTTGATCGAGACATCAAAGACTTGGTCTCAGCCCTGGTGCTTAGTGCTGTGTGATCTTGGCTCAGTTTTATCCTCTCTGGGAATTGCTTTTCCCATCTGCAAAATAAGATATGTGGAGGACCTGCACTTTATGATTGCTCCAAATCTAATGTTCTCTAAAGCTAAAAAAGTCACTAATTGGGATGCTGAGGACATCGACTGGTGCCCTTTAGAAAAGCAATGTATTGAGTCATTTAATGAAGACACTTTCAACAGCACAGGGAACTAACCAAAATCGTTAGCATAATGGGTTAAGACTGATTTATCTGCATTTTTATTTAAAAATTCAATTGAACTGTGAGTATGTGAGTCTATGGAATTTGCATTACAACTCTGGCATACATTTGTCTTGTGGGAATGGATAATCTTCTATTTTCACAAGGGGATATGTATTATTTGTAAATCAAGACATTTTAAAATATTAGCAAAGAGTCCCCAAAGCTGAGAAATAGTAGTTCAATGGCTTTATTTTTGGTCCTGAATATAAAGAAAACATATTTAGAGTTAAGTGTACAGAATCTGGCCAGCAGGTAGGGTCAGGCAGGGTTGCTTACACCTTACTGGAGAATTCACAAGTGTTAAGTTTAAAGGGAGTCATGCTCAGAAAGGGTTTATACAGAGATGACCACGTGGGGGATTCAGGGAAGAGGGAGTAGGGAGACATATCAGACCATATTTGGAAAATAAAGCAGAAAGACAAAGTAATTTAAATTGGGCCTCAGATGAGAGGAACAAAGCAGCAATAAAAAATTTTTAAGGGTCAGTAGCAAGCTACAATTGGAAGCATGGCTCCCCAAAAAGAAGAGTTACAGAAGTTAAAGAAAAGTTACCATCCACATATAGCATTCTTATGCACAAGCCAGCAGAAACTTTGAGACCAGGTATAGATTCCTATTGGGACCAAGCTGTCAGATGGACCTGACTATAGTCTTCTCACATTTAGGATTGGAAAACAGCCCATCAGTCTGAGTTAAATGACCCTAAAAGATAGGTGAAATTGAACTGAAACAAATGAAAAATCTTACAGGTAGATCATACGAGGGTACAGAGAATGGCCATGTGAAACCAACTCTGATTTTTCAGTCAAGGCAGATGGAGACAAAAACTTCACAGGGTGCTGCCTCTTAGCCACTAAAATTGTGGAGACCAAAGCATGTGGATAGTCTGTATTGACACGTCATAATCATAGCTACTATTTACTTGGCCCCAATTATGTGCCAGACACTTGGCATCACCTCACTTAATCTTCTACTGTAGATACAGCCATTAGCCCAGTTTTACACACAAACAGCCAAGGCTGAACAGGGATGAATTTCCTGCTCAAGATCACACAGCTAGGATGTGGTGGATCAGGTTTCAAGTACATACAGGCCACTTGGCTCCAGAGTCCACAGCCTTGTCCATCATGCGCTCCTGCCTTCATTAGACAGGAGTGGTAGAGTCATGAGAAGTCAAGCTTCACATGCTTGATTCAGTGATCCCAATCACCTTGCCCATCCTCAGGAATCTATGATTCCAGACCCTGCTCTGTCACCAGATGAATACAGAGACTCTGAGTCTTTTCCTAGGATCTTGTCTCCATTTTTCATAGAACTAGAAATCAGAGGAGCCTTAAACATGTTAGCTACTAAATTCTTCAAACAAAATCTTGCTGAAGTCCAGTGTATACATCAGATGAAATCAGGGCCGCCCTGATTGAAGCTGAGACAGAGCTCACTCAGCCCAGTTTAGAACACACAGCTGACCCCACCCCCACCAAGTCTCCTCCTGAGGTCCCTGCTCTGCAGCTCTAGATTCTACTAAACAAGTTTGAAAACCACTGGGCTTGATTGTTTCTAGGATGTCTTCCAAGTGCAAGATTCACAGATACATGACCTAGATATCACCAAAGTCACGAAATTTGAGCAAATTAAAGTTGGCTCGTAAGTGTTCAGAGTAAGCTCCATGAGTATAACTCGGAAAGGTTGCTCCCTCCTTTCTTTCAAGAGCCTGGGGAGAAATCTCTCACTTTGTTCTGAGAGATACTTGGAAAAAAGACTGTTTTGCATTCTCAAAAGGCAATTTATTGGAAAAGCAACCAGTTAACAGGAATTCATGACAATGAAACATTAACATTAATGAAACACATGACCAAAAGATAACAATCACTTCTTCGATTATAATGCACAGAGTTGTTGTTAGCTAAGTCCTGTCTGACTCTAAGACCCAATGGAGACTGTAGCCCACCAGTCTCCTCCGTCCGTTTCCCAAGGCAAGAATAGTGGAATGGGTTGCCACTTCCTTCTCTGGGCAACATTCCCAACCCAAGAATCATTGAACCTGCATCTCCTGCATGGCAGGCAGATTGTTTACCACTAAGCCACCATGGAAACCCAAGTGTACAGAATTGTTGTTGCTGTTGCAGTTGTTGTTTAGTTCCTAAGTCGTGTTCTACACTTTTGTGACCCCATGGACTGTAGGAGTAGGCCAATTACAACCTAATGCCTCTTTTTGATAACAGCTTTATTGAGATAGAATTCACATACAATTCACCTATTTAAATGTACAACTCAATGATTTTTTAAGTATATTCAAAATGTGTGGGACTTCCCTGGTGGTCCAGTGATTGGGAGTCCACCTGCCAATTCAGGGGACATGGGTTTGATCCCTGGTTCGGGAGGTTTCCACCTGCCGCAGGACAGCAAGGCCCGTGTGCCACAACTACTGAGCCCAAGCTCTAGAGCCCGAGAGCCACACCTACTGATGCCTACCAGCCCTAGCTCCATAACAAGAGAAGCCACCACACGAGAAGTCTACATACCACAACTGGAAAGCTGCCCCTCCTCACTGCAACTAGACAAAGTCAGCATGCAGCAACAAGGACCCAGCAAAGCCAATAATAACAAAGTTTTGGGTTTTATTTAAGTTGTGAAAACATCACTACAGCCCATTTTAGAACACATTCATCACTCCATAGAGAAAGTCCATACCTTTCAACAGTCATTTTCCACCCCCTAAGCCCTGGGTGATCACTGATCTACTTTCCATCTGCATGGATTTGCCTATTTCGGACATTTCATTTAAATGTACCATACAATACAAGATCTCTGTTTCTGGCTTCTTCCTTTCACTCCGCGTGTTTTCAAGGGTCCTTCATGTTGTAGTGCATCTAGTATTCCATTCCTTTTCATGGATGAATAAACCACTGACATTGCACGGAGGTCCCATATTTTGCTCAGCTGATGGACAAAAGGGTTGCTTCCATCTTTGGGAAATGGAGCAAGCATTCATGGCTCCATGCTGTCTCCTCCCTATTTGCTGTCACAGCTGCCTTGAGGGATCAGCTTAGGAGAAGAGGAGTCAGCAAAGAAAAGCAGGCTCTCTGTGCCCTTTGCTCACAGGAGGTTTATGGCCTTCAAGATCTTCTCTCTTCCTGACTGTTGTTTTCAAAAGCCTAAACTCACTTATCAGGTGTGCTGTATACTCCTGAGGAAAAAAGCAAGTAAGAAGCTCAAGAGAGGGGAAGGCAATTCTCCCTGCTTCTAGGGATGAAGACAACAGGGAGAGAAACTCCAGGTCTGGAGAGATGTGAGGCCACACCCTGGCAGGGCCCTGGGGCTGGCAGCAGGAAATGGCCATGGGATTTCCCTGGGATGGGTCTATGGCAATTCCTTGAAGGGAGCTCCCCAGTGGGAACTGTAGTTTAACTTGTCCTTGCTTGCAGGTTTATAGGCTAAGACTTAATACCATGTTAATTTAAAATTCCATTCAAAGCTGGATTTCTGGATTGAGATTCATACTCTAAAGAAAGAGAAATAAGTCAAGAAGGAGAGTAAATAAGAGAGTGTATGATTATGACTCAGAAGACCAATGTCTCAAGCCTCCCCTGTATGGAGCGAGGGGAATAGCAAGAGCAGAAGAAAAGAAAGGAAGTAATTCAGACAAACCCAGAACAATAGCCTCTCTGACACTTAGGATGAGGTGTAGCAGAATACCAGGGATAGACTCTCCAATGACCAACTGATGTTCAACAAACTGCTAGGAACCCTGAGGATGTCCTCCATGTTAAGTTGTATTCGTAATTAGTACTTAATCCTAAATTCCATGGCAGGCTTTTTAAGTAAAACTAAAGTATAAAAGCTGCATGCTATATTATGTCAGAAAATATATACATATACATATAAACATACATACACACACAAACACACACATATATAATCTCTTTGTGACCATAAGCAATTCCTTTGTTTTATTATAGTGAATGATTTCTATAATCCCAAATCATTTACTCCTACCAAAAGCTGTTTCACAGCCAGCTTGCAGCCACCAAAAACCAAAAGTGGGTAGATAAATGTGAATTTGAAAGTAAATTTTAGTAATTTCTTCAGATGTGCTTTTCAACAGAAAATTTTCCTCCTACAGCAGGCAAAAGTCATCGTTTCTGTCCTTTCCACTAACAGAGTTTGTTTAATATATAGTTTACAACTCTTACCTTTCCACCCATCATATATCAGCCAAAAGGACCTGCTTAACATTTCTCACAGACATACCAGTCCTCTGTGTCTCTGTGCAGAATGTTCTATTTGTTCCATCTACCTCGGCAATTTTTCTCTTCTTGGTTCTCCCAGAACACTTGATAAATACTTCTGTCTCTGTCCAGATTTTATTGAGAAAAGCTAAATTCTCATTTAAAAAAAAATCCACTTAGTTGAAGACAAGTACAGGTCTAATTTTAGGACAATTCTAAAAACAAATCAATTCTAAATATGTAGTTGTAACACATGAAAAGATGCTCAACATCACTCATTATCAGAGAAATGCAAATCAAAACCACAGTGAGGTATCATCTCACACTGGTCAGAATGGCTGCTATCAAAAAGTCTACAAACAATAAATGCTGGAGAAGGTGCAGAGAAAAAGGAACCCTCTTACACTGTTGGTGGGAATGCAAACTAGTACAGCTACTATGGAGATCAGTGTGGAGATTCCTTAAAAAACTGGAAACAGAACTGCCATATAACCCAGCAATCCCACTGCTGGGCATACACACCGAGGATACCAGAATTGAAAGAGACACATGTACCCCAGTGTTCACTGTAGCAGTTTTTACAATAGCCAGGACATGGAAGCAACCTAGATGTCCATCGGCAGACGAATGGATAAGAAAGATGTGGTACATATAAACAATGGAATATTACTCAGTTATTAGAAAGAATGCATCTGAATCAGTTCTAATGAGGTGGACGAAACTGGAGCCTATTATACAATGAGAAGTAAGTCAGAAAGAAAAACATCAATGCAGTATACTGACACATATATATGGAATTTAGAAAGATGGTAATGATGATCCTATATGTGAGACAGCAAAAGAGACACAGATATAAGGAACAGACTTTTGGACTCTGTGGGAGAAGGCAAGGGTGAGATGATTTGAGAGAACAGCATTGAAACATGTATATTATCATATGTGAAATAGATCGCAGGTCCAGGCTCGATGCATAAGACATGGCACTCAGGGCTGGTGCACTGGGATGACCCTGAGGGATGGGGTGGGAAGGGAGGTCGGAGGGAGCGTCAGGATGGGGAACACATGCACACCCATGGCTGATTCATGTGAATGTATGGCAAAAACCACCACAATACTGTAAAGTAATTAGCCTCCAATTAAAATTTTTAAAAAATAAATAAAATAATGAAGGAAGTTACAAAAACAAAACAAAAATAAATAAATATGTAGCTGTAGTCAATGAGATCTTGAGGGCAGGGTCTTGTTCTATTAATTGCATCTCCAATGCCTAGAAAGGGATCTGATTCATAGTTCAATTCATAGTTCAAGTGTTCAATGAATGAATGAATGATTTAAGACTCATGCTTTACTCTATCCTGTTGCTTTACTTTGTTTTGGAGTACAAAAAGAATATGTTTTATATTTCCTTTTTTCTAACCCATCATCATGAATGTTTTGCTTGACCCTCTATTCTTTCTATTCACCCCTTCCTTTCCTTGAGGAAGTTTCAACAATCTTGAAAGTTGATGGTTATTATAGAAATACAAAGTTCAGTACCATGGCCAAGTATCTGAGAGCACAGGAAAGCTACTGGAAAAATATGCCTTCGGCTTTCCTGACCTCAGATATACTTATTTCTACCTCATTAATGTCACTGATACCAGTTTGTCTCCATTTCTGTGGCTTTTCTCATAGTTCAAATTATCCTTCATTACTTAGAGACCCATCAACCAGATAACACACTTTTTATTAACATGCAGCAAACCAAGATGAACATTTTAACTTGTACCTCAAAAAGAAGGAAATAATTTGCAGTGTTCTGAGCAACCCAGAAGCACATATGCTTGTCATTAGAGAAAGGCAATTTTGACAAGCATTATGTTGACTCCACATTCCCTTCAACAAAACCTTGATGCTAATGTCCAAATCCATCATGACAATTAGCCTGCTCATCACTTCACTTTCCAAATAGCAATACAACCTTGTAGGAGAATTCTCATTCTCCCACAGGTGGCCTCCATCCATGAGATCAGAAAGGGGTGTAAAAGCAACTGTCTAACTGTTTCTTCCTGGCCTACTGAGCTCAAAGACATGGCAACAGAGTAGAATTCACAAGGCCTGTATTCCCAAGAACAGTTCATTAATCTCAGATCTAGAGTCAGCTTCCAAAGGAGAAATCTCAGACAAGCCACTTATCCTGAGACACCGCCATTTTTCATTTATAAAACAGAGATGATAAAACACAACCTTGTGCTTTGTGTGAGAACTAGAAGAGAACATGAATTTTAGTAATGGATAACTGCTATTAGCTGAGGTCTCTTCTAAATGTGGTTTGTTAATTTAGTGGGAACTCAAAAATATATGCTTTTCTATTCTGTATAGTTTTTTATTAAGCTATAATTCACATACTATAAAATTCACCATTTTAAACTGTTTGATTCAATGGTTTTTAGTATACTTACAAGGTTGTGCAACCATCACCCATCGTTTAATTTTAGTACATTTTACACTTTAACTATAGTACATTTAAAAATAAACTTTGTATCCATTAAAAGTCACTCTTCTTTGCCCCATCCCCTCAACCCTAGACAACTAATGACTGACTTTCTATCTCCATGGATTTGCCTATTCTGGACATTTCATGTAAGTGGAATCACCTAATACATGGCTTTTGGTGTATGGCTCCATCACACAACATGGTGTTTTCCAGGCTCTTTTATGCTGCAGCATGTATCTACAATTCATTCTTTTTTATGGATGAATAATATTCCATTGCATGGTCATGCCACATTTTTTCACTGTCCATTCATCAGTTGATGGACATTTGGTTATTTCCCTTTTCACCTATTATGAATAATATTGCCAAGAACATTCATGTACATATGGACATATGTTTCTGCCTCTTCTGGGAACATAGCTAGGAGTGGAAATACTACATTATATGGTGACTATGTTTAACTTTTTCGAACTGTTTTCCACTACTACTATACCAGCTTATATTCCCACCAGCAATGCATGAAGTTTCCTTTACTTTTAAAATCTAATTTTTCTTAGGTAATGAAACATTTCTAAGGGGAAGAGAAATTTCACCCTTTTCTTCTATCTTGTTTTTCTTCCCTTTTTTGTTCTTTTTCTCTATCTTTCCCTCTCTCCATCCCTTTATTCCTCCTGTCCTCTAACTGCAAAATGCCTTCCTAAACAAAACTATGATTTAAATGACAATAATTCTCACTGGACATTAGCTGAAAAAGAATGGAAAAATTTGTAGTTCTTACAGCAGAGCAATTTTCCTTAAAGTTAAGGAATGACTGAATGACCTGCTTCAAAAGTCAACTGCCTTGTTCTCTCATTCGCAATCATGAACTGGAGGGAGGGCCTGAAGACTGCAGATCTCTTACCTCCTGAGAAGAATGATCAGGTCTTTACTATTTTTAAAAGATCTTTGATTAACCTGAGTAGACAGGAAGGATGCTATGATATTAAAGGGCTAAACGGAGCCTAACCAGTCAATGTGGTTTCCCTCGAGAATTTGGGGGACAAGAATGGGAGGGCTGCAAGTCCTGCAGAGGGACACAGGCTCTGGAATGGGAGATGCAAGAATCCCAAGGGAGCACTGGTGAGGGTCCCTCTGACCACCCTGGCACAAAGCAGTTGTCTTAGTATTATTAGAGCAAGTTACCCACATAAACTCCAGTAAAGATAACAGACTGATAACACATGGCGTCTACCCTCACTGTCTTAATACTGGACTTTTAGACACTTTAGGAAGTGGCGCTCAGAGCTAGATTTGACTTACAAAATAAAGAACTCATCTTACACATTTAGCATCATATACCAGTTCACAGTTGTTTACATCTTTCGAGCTTTAGGATGGGATAGGGAAAATGTCATCCTTGTTTTTATAAAAAAGGTAACAGAGGTTCAGAGAGGTTAAGGAATTTGCAAAATTCACCTAACTCGCGAGAGGGGAAAGCTAGAATTCACATCCCAGTGGGGTGAAAAAACAATGCAATCTATAATCTGAGACTCAGTAATGTTTGAGAAGGAAAAGAAGCTCTGTCAATCTGCATTTTGGCCTCTGGCCTGAACCTTCTCCATCTCTGCAACACCATCAGTTGTTTGATTCATCCTTGCTTAAGTGGGGTGGGGGCACATTGGACCTTACTTACAACCAAACAACAGCTAATATCATCACAATAAGGAGAGAAATGATAAACAAGTACAACATTCTGTCTTTTTTCAAAGGCTTGGGAAAATGCCATGCTTTGAAAAATCAGCATCTACTATACTAAGTGTTCTCTGAACTAGGAACAATCTTTCAATTTTTTCTGTAATTGCATCCATCAACTTAGATTACATATTTAATTTTGTTTGGAATTTTATCTATTGCTTATGTTTTCCTAAATATTCTCACACTTCCAATTTTCCTTTCTTATTTAAATTAACTCAAATTAAAACCAGAAAGATGCAATCATTTTTAACATTACATCGCTTCATTCACCATGCTCTTAGCTCACTTTCCTTTTGTCTAAGCAAGAAACCAGCAGGCAGAATCTTAACCCTGGGAAGGAACATTAATCAAATCCCAAACTTTGAGGTGATACATTTATAATGCAACCACGAATTATTAATAACATCCTCTTTGTGAAACAGAATAGGGCATTAATATGAAAAAAAATTAATGAGAGAAATAAAGGAGAAAGAGTCTGGCTGTACCAAAATGGAACATAAAATTAACTTTACTTGTGAGAAAATGAAGAATTTTTCCTAAAAGTTTACATCTTCCTACATTTACATCACTTCCATTTTTAATCAGCATCTCCTAGAACCTTCATTAGTCCCTGTTTTCAATTAGTGATTAAGTTGTAATTACTTCCTTTTATTTCACTTTGAATTTTCATCAGCTCTTTTCTGGTAGTTTACAATATGATGTCTTCCTCATGTTTACCCAAGGAAGAATGGAGATCATAGTTGGCATTTATGACATTTGAGAGAGAATCTCTATTTAAATACGAGAGTTGGAGAAATTTCCATCAGAAACGTATCGCTAACTCCTTAATTATATAATTCTATATACTGGAATAATCTATGTAACACCTTCAAAGGAATGGTAAATTAGTTAGTTGCAAGCGACCAAAACCCAATTTAAAATAGGTGAAACAAAAGAGAGAATTTATTGACTGACAAATTGGGAGGGAAAATTTCTGACCTCAATAGAAATTTTTATATTTCCTTCTTCTCTTTGTTTATTCCTTCCTTTCTGCTTGCCTTCCTTTATTTTACTACAGAGTCTCTTCTCAAGTGTTAAGAATATTTGTGTCTTCCCAAAGTTCAAATGTGGAAGCCCAATGTGATAGTATTTGGAGATGATTAGGTTTAGGTGAGGTCACGAGAGTGCCCCCCAATCATGGGATTTGTGTATTTATAACAAGAGGAAGAGAGAACAGGTCTTTGTCTCTTGCCACCACATGAGGACACAGCGAGAGGGTGCCCATCTGCAATCCAAGGAGAGATACCTCTCCAGACACCAAACCTACTGGCATCTTGACCTTCGACTTCCCAGCCTCCAGAGCAGTGAGAAATAAATTTCTGTTGCTTAAAGCTACTTCGTCTATGCTATTTTGTTACAATAGCATAAGTTAAGTTGCCAAACTAAACCAGATTTCTTTATAGTAGTTAATTTGAGCATTTGTTATTTTCCCTGGATCATAGCTGAAGTATGAAAATTAGTGAACAGTAGAGCAATTTTTGAAATGTTAATCCTTACAGAATTTAAGGACACATTTCAGAAGCCTGGCCTCTGTAATTACAACTGGGGACTAAAGTCAATACTTCTTTCTTACCTCTCCTCATCTTCACTTGTTTTTATGTGTTCATCAATCTCATTACCTCCTATTGCAGACAGGACTTCCCTAGGAGGGTGGCAGAAACATGGCCATTGAGAGTTTGAAAACCCTACCAGAAAGACAGAATGTTCTTCCAGTCATGTAATCTCAAGAAAGACCTCTGACTGCCCTAGCTTGGGTCACAGGGCCATCTCTGTGGCCAGAACCTTTCCCAGAACAGAGACTGAGAGGCCTGATACACAGGTCCAGTTAGCCATCACAGTCCACTGCAAATGGAAGGTTCATTTTATTCCCCTCACACAAGCTAGGTATTCGACATAATTTTAGGATATGAAGAATCTTAAGCAAATGTCCACATTTTCTGACAGCCTTTACCCTATGTCCCTATTGCAAATTCAGGTTCCGCAGTGAGGCACACCATTGTAACAAACCCTGAACATCCTTTCCACGTACTGCCATATGCCATCAGAAATCACTGTTTAAATTAAAGTAGCAGAAGTTACTACAATCTTCAAAAATGTATGAATTTATATCCTTATATATTTCTTTATATTTCAACAAAAACTGGGGTTTTCTGTATCTTTTAAAAATAAAAATGTATGATGAGTTTTTAGGCCTCCAAGTACACAACTCATTAAGAGACTTTTTTAAAGATTTCTATCACAGAAGCTAACATTATGAGAACCCAGCCATGGCTACTTGAACCATAGGTTTAGCATGCATGGCAGGAATTAAACAAACCAACACAAGAAGTAGCTTCTGTAGCAGGACAACACTTTGAAACTTTCCATCACATGTATTTAATTATCATTATGAATTATGAAATTTCTACCAAATCTCAAAGCAGCTTGCTAGTTTGGCAGTTGGTTGCCTGGCCTTGAACAAAGGAGATTGATATTTTCACCTGATCTGTTGGCTTTGAGGCTTTCTAAAAGGCATCACAGGTGAGTTTTTAAAGCCACGCTTAAGGCTGGGTAAGAACTTTTAATTTGAGTCAATAGTAGCAGAACATAGTTCAATGGTAAACACTGGACAATGGTGTGGGAAACACAAATTCAATGGCTATTAGAAATTTTATCTTATACCTTGCTAGTTGAGAAGCAATACAGGAAACGTTCATGAAACCTGCTCCCAGAGAACATTTAAACTTTTTTTGGAAGGCAATTACTATGGAGAAAATAGCACAGGCTTTGTATCAAGAACAAGATGAAGGACTAAATCTCAGCTTCCCTATATAGCAATTGCAAGACCCTGAAAAGTAATCACAGTTACTTCACAATGTATTGATAGTTGTGAGGAGAAAGGAATATGTGAATGTGCTTAGTACCATGTACAGCAAATTTTAAATGCTTAATAAATGCTAGTTTCTTTTCACTCTTTAAAATGGAGTAACAGCCCATGGGAAATAAAAGGGCTGTGCTCAAATATTCATGAAGAACATCCATGTTATGCTTTTATTCTATTAGAAAACCCTCACTTGATCCAACTTCTGACCCAGAAACTGCCCATTTCTTCCTTCTCCCTTAGAAAAAAGCCCAAAAGCATTAGTCATCTCTGCTGTAGCCGATTTCTGTGTCCACGTTTTCTCTCACGCTCACTGCCATGAGCCTCCCTGACTAACAGCAGACCTTTATGGTGAGGTGGCCATGAGCTCCTGAGGCATCCTCCCCTTCTCTATATGATCACTCCACTCACAATCTCAACCAACTCTATGACCATAAAAATTATCAACTCTTGCCATATGGTCCAGCAATCCCACTCCTGGGCATACATCCAGACAAAACTATAATTTGAAAATACACATGCAACCCTATGTTCACAGCAGCCCTATCTACAATAGCCAAGACATGGAGATAATCTAAATGCCCATTAACAGATGAATAAAGAAGATGGTTCATATACACAATGGAGTACTACCCAGCCATTTAAAAAAGTGAAATAATGCCATCTGCAGCAACATGGATGGAGTTAGAGATTATCATATTAAATGAAGTCAGACAGAAAGACAAACATCATGTGACATCATTTATATGTAAATTTTAAAGTGTAACACAAATGAAGTTATCAACAAAAAAGAAGTGGATTCTCATAGAACAGACTTGCAGTTGCCAAGGTGGGTGGGGGTGATGAAGGGAAAGACAGAGAGTTTGGGATTAGAAGATTCAAACTATTAGATGGATAAACAACAAGGTCCTACTATACAGCACAGAGAACTATATTCAATACCCCATAATGAAAATAAACCATAATGGAAAAGAGTATATACATGTTAACTGAGCTATATATACACTGACTCACTTCACTGTATAGCAGAATTTAATACAATATTATAAGCATACTACACTTCAGTGAAATTTTTAAAACTCCTACCAACTCTATGCTTGGTGGGAATGCAAACTAGTACAGCCACTATGGAAAACAATGTGGAGATTCCTTAAAAAACTGAAAATAGAACTGCCATATGACCCAGCAATCCCACTGCTGGGCATATACACCAAGGAAACCAGAATTGAAAGAGACACGTGTACCCCAATGTTCATCGCTGCATTGTTTACAATAGCCAGGACATGGAAGCAACCTAGATACCCATCAACTGACGAATGGGTAAGAAAGCTGTGGTACATATACACAATGGAATATTACTCAGCATTAAAAAAAAATTCACTTGAATCAGTTCTACTCAGGTGGACGGAACTGGAGCCTATTATCCAGAGTGAAGTAAGCCAGAAGGAAAAACAATACAGTATACTAACGCATATATATGGAATTTAGAAAGATGGTAACGAGAACCCTGCATGCGAGACAGCAAAAGAAACGCAGATGTATAGAACAGACTCGTGGACTCTGTGGAAGAGGGCAAGGGTGGGATGATATGGGAAAATGGCATTGAAACATGTTAATTATCATGTGTGAAATCAATCGCCAGCCCAGGGTTGATGCTCGGGGCCGGTGCACCAAGATGACCCAGGGGGAGGAAATCGGGAGGGAGGAGGGAGGGGGGTTCTGGAGGGGGAGCATATGTATACCCATCGCGGTTTCATGTCAATGTATGGCAAAACCAACACAATAAAGTAAAGAAAATTTTTTAAAAAATAAATAAATAAATAAATAAAAATAAAAATCCTACCAACTCTATACTGATGACCACCTCCTCCAATTTTTAACCTCTATCCTGAACTTTATATTCTTAAATTTGATTGCTTACTCAATAGCCATACTTGAGTGTTATGACAGACACCTCAAACTTGACATGTCCAAAACTAAACTCCTAGTCTGCCCTCCCTGTTCCTCCCATAATCTTTCCACCTCAGTCAATGAAAATTCTATTCTTTCTCTTGCTCAGGACAAAATCCTTGAAGGTATCTGTATCCATGAGCTTTCACTGAATTATATTACTGTAATTATTACAAAAAAAATCTCAGCACGATTTGAAGCAATGTTTACTACTTACTAAAGTTATATATCAGCAGAGGGTGGAATTCTGGCTTTGTTTCATGTCCTTTGTTCCAGGTTCCAGGCTAAAGGAGCAGCCCCATCCAGGACAGTGGATTCTCTCCTGGTGAAGACAAGAATACGTCCAGCACAGGGACATTTAAAGATTCTGCCAGGAAAGGCACTTACTTTCCATATCTAATTCACTGGCCAGAGAAAGTCCCATGTCCAAGCCTTGTATCAGTGGGGTGTCAGGATAATTCTCCCAGAGGGACAAACCTCATAGGTAGGGTCAATAAATATTTTGGCACTACTATAAGAATCTTCAACTCTTTCTTTCCTGTAAGCCTCATCTGTCAGAAAATCCTGTGGGTCTAGCTTCAAAATATATCCAGAATGCAACCATTTCTCCTTATCTTCACTGTCATCTCCCTGGCCCAAATATTACAGTACCCTCAACTGGCTTTTGTATTTCTGCCTTTGTCTCCTTACTGTCCATTCTCCCCATGATATCCCAGATTATTCTGCAAAAATGTAATTCAGATCAAATCACATCCCCCACCCCATCTGAAACCCTTAATGGGACTCCATTTCTCTCAGAATGAAGTCAAAGTGCTTATAATGGGCAATGGTCCATAAGACCTTATACTGTTTGTCTAACATCCCTCATTTCTTTTCTGACTTCACCCCCTGATCTCCCCATCTACCCTAACTCCAATCCAACCACACTGAACTTCTTGTACTTCAATTTATAGGTGTACCTCAGCCTCAGGGCCTTTGCTTGTTCCTTTTACTTGGAAACCTCTTCTCTTAGAAAGAAGCCTAGCTGTTTCCCTCCTTTGGGTCTTAAACATAACTACTTAACGAAGCCTAACCTGACTCCCTTATTTAAACGCCCAGCCCCATGCTAATTTTTATCCTGAGATGATACATTTAAAATATAACCACAAATTATAAATAGCATCCTCTTCATGAAGCTGAGTAAGACCCATCACAACTCAATTTACTATGTGGTTTTATTTCTTATTTATTCCGTTACCGCATCCTGCTAAAATGTAACCTTCTCAAAGACAGGAATCTTTCTGTTTCATTCTCAGATGCATCTAGAGACATCTAGACCCCTAGACACATCTATACCCAAAGATACATCTAGCTAGTCCCCAAATAGAACATGTATTTAATTCAATAGTTGTTGAATCAATGAATTGAATGAATGAATGAATCGTGCATAACTTCCTTATTCTACCTCATCAATTTTCCTCCCTTAGGAAGGAACTGCGAAGTTTAGGAGATATTTCAATTAAATATCTATAGCTGACATCAAGATTTTTTCTTCTTTATTAGGTTTTATTACACCTCATTAATTCCCCAAAGGGAAAAAAAAAAGACTGGATCAATTGAGAGTCATGTTGGCTGAGCAAAAACTTAGCCATCTCTTTAACAGCATTATAACAGTAATGCTAATATTTAAAATGTTTTTATTACATTTCAGATTTGGGGGGGTGTGGGGATGGGTGGAACAAGTTGGGGCCAGTATTCTAAACCAAAACTTAAGTCTTTTTTTTTTTAATTTATTTTTTTTTATTATTGTTTTTGCCATACATTGTCATGATATCACCATGGGTTTACATATGCTTCCCCTCCGGGTCCCCCCTCCCTCCTCCCTCCCCCCCGGGAAATCTCGCTGCACCAGTC
>ML663567.1:10957855-10972384 GCA_007570785.1 Antilocapra americana | reverse complement strand
GGTGTATATGCCCAGCAGTGGGATTGCCGGGTCATATGGCAGGTCTATTTGTAGCTTTTTAAGGAACCTCCACACTGTTTTCCATAGTGGCTGTACTAGTTTGCATTCCCACCAACAGTGTAAGAGGGTTCCCTTTTCTCCACATCCTCTCCAGCATTTATTGCTTGTAGACTTTTGGATCAAACCAAAGCTTAAGTCTTAAGAGACTCTGAAAAAGAGGCTTCAAAAAACTCATCTAAAAAGAATGATATCTTAATTATAATCATTTTTTAAAGCAACAGCAGATATATACAAAATAACTGGCTCAGGAAAAATGAAAATATTTCCAGATAATACTAAGTTTTGTTCTTTTTTTTTTTAATAAGACCCTATAGTTAAGCTGGGATATTTCTACAGTCATGCAGTCTTCTTGGAGGAAAACCAATTTCCTTGGTTATTGGTTCCATTTTAAACTTTTTGAAACAGACTGAGCCAATCTCCTCTCCCTCTGTTATTTCACATGCCACCATTGATAAACTCTCCACCAATTTCTCCATATTGTAACCTGAGTCAAAATAACCAAAGTGGTATGAACACTAAAACAAAAAGTAACAAGTAGAAGAAAAAATTGTAGTAGTAGACACATTGGTTCTACATATAATAAAGTCTCATGGATAGATTATTGGAATTGACTAAGACCAAATGTATGTCTGTCTCCCTTAATAATCAGAAATAAATGAAAACATTTCAGTGGGGAAGGGGGGTAGGGACTGTTGGGCAAAATGTACCAAGTCATCAAAATGAACAGTGATCATATCAATAAAAATATGTAACGGCAGAGAAGACTAACTGTCCACCCAAAATGTATGGTCCTCCAAGGAGAATATATGGCTGTTTCTGGAAAGAGTCTACCCAGCCAGAGACTACACTGCCAGAACTTCCCACACCCAGTTATGCCATATGGCAAGCTGTTATCAGAGGAACAGAAACAGAGGCTGGGGACCACTACTCGGCCACGTGGTCAGGAAGCAGATGTCTTCCATGCTCGTGCCCCTCTGTCAGCTGGAAGCAGCCCCAAGGCCTGAGGGGATGGACAACACAGATGGAAGGGCTCTGGTTCCTGAATCACCATGAGGGCAAAGCCTAAAGATCAGGAACTCATTCGGACTGTTATCTTTTTTAAATAATGCAAATTTGGAAAGAAAAGTCATGAATAGGTTCCCTTGAAGCATTATTTATAACAAAAATGGAAATAAACCTGAATAGCAAGAGAATTAAGGAAATGATGGCATGTTCAGTTAGACTGGTTATTATGCATAAAATCTGCAAAAAGTTCTGTAAAATATAATATACCTTAGAGCAGGTGAGGTGAGATTGTTGTTGGAGAAGTGGCAAAGACAAAAGGTAAATAGATAAAAGAGGAATGGGGGGAGATAGGGAGATAAAAGGCAAATGACCAAAACGTGCAAATCACTGAAAACCTGAACTTAAAGAGAAGAATTATATTATATTCTGATTCCACAGTCACACATAGAGAAAGAGAAAGAATGTATGTGAGTGATTGCTTGCAATGTGGTACCATCTGGGGAGGCTTCTGGTATTATGCGGAAGGCTACCTTCCTCATTGCAGTTTGAGTGACTGCTATTTTTTCCCCTACCATTTCCTGGAAGCCAGACTTTACAAATTCGCCTAAGAACAAAGGAGCTCACATTTTCATCATCTATACGTTAGTTGCTTAGAAATGAGTACATTTCCCTCTAACATGTACCCTTCTCCATCAGTAACTCCCTTCCAGGAATACTTTCATTCTATTTCCTTCAAAAAGTGAAGCTCCTTGGGAGGAGGGCCATGTCTTGCAACCTCTGTATCCACACCAATGCTAGCACACAGCAGGCTCTTTGAGAACTCATTTAGGCATTCATTCTACAAATGTCTCCATGCCTACTAGTCCTAAGCCTTGTTCTAGACTCTGCAGACAGAGCAGTGAACAAAGTCACCATCCTCCTGCAGGAGGATGGAAATGTGGGGGGCTGGTGAAATCTGCTTTCCTTTCTCACACAGAATCTATCTGGGCTGGATCCATCACCAAAATACTTTCAAAATAGTTCAGAGGAGGCTTCACCATTACACACCAGGTAGGATGGCTATAATTTTTTTTAAAAGACTGATAATAAGAAGTGTTGGAGAGAATGTGGAAAAATCAGAACACACACCACTGGTAGGAACATAAAATGGTGCGGTCACTTTGGAAAAGTCTTGCAGTTTCTCAAAAGGTTAAATACAGCTAACATATGACAGTGCAATTCCAGTCCTAGAAGTGTTTCCAAGAGAAATGAAAATGCATCCACACAGGCTTGACCATTAATATTTACAGCAGCACTGGTCATAAGAGCCAAAAATGGAAATAACTAAAAAATGGAAACAACTCAAACTCAAATAACTTAAAGCCCATCATAGTTTGTTTGGATCATGACCAATTGTAAAAAAAATTCTGAAAGAGGGGAATACCAGATCACCTAACCTCCCTTCTAAGATACCTGTATGCAGGTCAAGAAGCAACAGTTAGAACAAAACATGGAACAACGGACTGGTTCCAAATTGGGAAACAAACGTGTCAAGGTTGTATATCATCACCCTGCGTATTTAACTTACAAGCAGAGTACATCATGAGAAATGCCGGACTGGATGAAGGACAAGCTGGAATCAAGATTATCAGGAGAAATATCAATAACCTCACATATGCAGATGACAGCACAGTAATGGCAGAAAGTGAAGAAGAACTAAAGAACCTCTCGAGGAAAGTGAAACAGGAGAGTGAAAAAGTTGGCTTAAAACTCAACATTCAGAAAACTAAGATCATGGCAACTGGTCCCATCACTTCATGGCAAATAGATGGAGAAACAATGGAAACAGTGACAGACTTTATTTTGGGGGGCTCCAAAATCACTGCAGATGTTAACTACAGCCATGAAATTAAAAGAGGCTTGCTTTTTGGAAGAAAAGCTATGACCAACCTAGACAGCATATTAATAAGCAGAGACAACTTTGCCAACAAAGTTCCATCTAGTCAGAGCTTTGGTTTTTCCAGTGGTCATGTATGAACATGAGAGTTGGACTATAAAGAAAGTTGAGCACTGAAGAACTGACGCTTTTGAACTGTGATGTTGGAGAAGACTCTTGAGAGTCCCTTGAATTGCAATGAGATCCAACCAGTCCATCCTAAAGGAAATCAGTCCTGAATATTCATTGGAAGGACTGAAGTTGAAGCTCCAATACTTTGGCCACCTGATGTGAAGAACTGTCTCACTTGAAAAGACCATGATGCTGGGAAAGACTGAAGCAGGGAGGAGAAGGGGACGACAGAGGATGAGATAGTTGGATGGTATCACTGCCTCAACAGACAGGAGTTTGAGTAATCTACGGCAGTTGGTGATGGACAGGGAAGCCTGGAGTACTACAGTCCATGGGGTCGCAAAGAATCATACACAACTGAGTCACAGAACTGAACTGTTGGTTACACAATTCTATTTTTTTAATACTAAAATAACACTGAACTGTACACTCTAAATGAGTAAACTGTATGCTATATGAATGATATCTCAATAAAGCTATATTTAAAATGAGGAATAGGAATAGGGGAAAAAGAAAAAGGAGCTGATGCTGCTTTCAGTGCATTAAATATTAGTGTCAAGTTTAGAGGCTGGGTACCTGGAGCCACCATGAAAGCTTTGGCATGAAGCCTGGCAGTCATCTGAGGATCTGAACCTACTTTCAATACAACTCAGTTGTGGCTGTAAGAAAGTAGTGTTAGTCACTCAGTCACGTCTAACTCTGCAGCCCCACGGACTATAGCCTGCCAGGCTCCTTTGTCCATGTGACTCTCCAGACAACAATACTGGAGTGGGTAGCCATTCCCTTCTCCAGGGGATCTTCCCAACCCAGGGATCGAACCCAGGTCTCCTGCATTGCAGGTGGATTCTTTACTGTCTGAGCTATCAGGGAAGCCATAACTTATCATCAATTTTAAATCTTTCTGAAAAATTGAAAAGTGGTATCCCATGACAACAAACTTTTTTTTAATGGAATAACATTAGAAAAAATCATTAAACATTTTTTCAGTGGAAATATAATTTCCAAAGTTGCACAGCTGGAACTCATCAATCGACAGAGAAGGTTTCTGCTTCCCCTGTTAGCAACAATGAGTCAGACAGAAAATAGATTGTCTGAACTGATAGATCTGTCTTTCTGTCCAGCTGGAAAACACTCACTGGATAATAGATGGGAAGAGCAATGTTAGACTTCTTTCAATATAAGGCTTAAAGTAAAATAATCAAAACATCCTTATTCTATACTGCAGTACGAATAATAACAGAAAAAGTATTTGGAGCAAACTGGTCTCTTTAGGAAAAAAGCAAATGAAAATATAAATCTGATCACTTGCAGCAATCTAAAATTAATCTATTAGCTGAATTATTATGCTAATCATTCATGGCCAGAAGACTGGCCATTATTTTTATCCTGATCACATACAATTCCCAAATGACAGGGGTGGGAAGCACTGTGCTTCAGTTCAGTGTTTCGAGAGGCTGAGCTTTCTAACGGGCTTTGAGGGTTGGTCCCTCCCATGCCCTGGGTCATGCCAACTGAGGAACACACTGTTCCATTCCCACACATGCCATCCTGTTGCAGCAAGCCCTACTAATGTTTACCGTTCAGCTTTCTTGATATGATCTCAACATTATTTTCATGTTTCATTCTGACAGGGCCTTTCTCTGGATTCAATGCTCTGTGACTGGTGACTTAGATTTCCACACCATGCAAAGATCAGAGAAATTTCTCTTCAAAAACAAGGCCACCTAGGCTACCGGGTGAATTCATTCAAACAGCACACTGGCTTACACATTTTATTTAAACAAAGAGGTCCTTTGGGAGCTGGTGCTACACATGTGACATGATTTCTCTATTTTCAGCTCTTAGTTCTAAAGAATAAAACCTCATCCCTGAGAGATTCTTATGTAAATAATGGCAGGGAGCCTTGCTGGTAATAGTCAGAAAGGTCAGCGAATGGACCCGCCTGAGTGACCACTGGATGAAATGCGGTCTTCCCTGTGGACCGCATTCCCTGCGCTCTGTGCTCTTGAGCAAGGCTTTCACCCTCTCTGGTCCTATAGTAAGGGATTAAATTCAGTGTCTCTATGGTCCTGTCTTACTCTGAAGTATTTGTCTTTTAACTCAGTTAAAACTGGCCTCTGTAGAACCCAATTAATTCTGTTTCTCATTAACAGGCGAAAAGTATTTTTATGTGAGAAACAAGCTCTTGGCTACTCCTTCAAGGGAAGTAATCAGAATTCACAGCCAACAACACGTGATTTATCTTTCTGCACTTGGGATTTTGGCTTTCATTTGAGAGCCATTTACCGAAATGCAAAACGAAGGAATTTAAAACAAGACGCAGCCAAAAAAATTCCTGGCTGAGAAACTGCCTCGGCAGCATCTTGATTTCTCGAGTCACTTTTTAGATTTTACCCTGCAGTTGTGTTCTGGCAAATCTGATTGAATCAATATGTCCTTTGTAGACAAACTGCGTTCTCTGGCTTCATCTATCATCTGCTCTAGAAAAAGCCATTAAGTCACTAAAAGGAAGTTGGGAAAAGGTTTTACTGCAGAGAATGAGTTTTTTTCAATACTGACCCCAATGGAAGGTATGAATGCAGCAGCTTCAGAAATCAAAGTCAAGGTCATCTTAACGATTAACAAAGTAAGTTTTGGCTCTGCAATGTGAGTATTGGTCTAGTGGAAACTCTCCCAATAAAATCTCCCCCTCTCTGACCCTCACCTAAACTCGGACTCCAGTAAGAAGTGTTAGTTGCTCAGTTGTGTCTGTCTCTTTGTGACCCATGGACTGTAGCCTGCCAAGCTTCTCTGTTCTTTAAATCAGCAAGCATCCAATTTTAAAATGTAAATTTTCTGTTACGATCTCAAACAGTAGAATGAGAGGAGCTGGGGAATTCAGGCCATTGCTGGGAAGACTGACATTATGAAGCTGGGCATCCAGAAATTTCCCCAAGGACAACACAGAGCAGGAAAGAAAATAACTCCTGAGACAAACCTCCTCACCATGCTTCAACAATCTTGACATTTGTTTTTTATCTTAAGCCATATTCTATACTTCTGGGAAGCAGGCAAAACACAAAACAGAACTACCGATGAGGCTTTGGTGCTGGCAGAAACAGAAAGATTGCTGCTCTTTTTTAAAAAAGCTGAAAGGAAAAGCCTTAGTCCTCCTTTATTAGACAAGGCTCTGTAGCTACAAAAGCCAGTTAAGGCCCAAATTTGAAAGAGAATTTCTTCTCCACCTATTCTGGCAGATGCACCTCTAAACAAGCCAGCACAGCAGCTCTGTTGGAGGTACTGTCTGTCCAGATTTGACACCTGGAAACATGCAAGCAGACTAAGAGGCTCAGGCCTTCAAGATGGAATGGCTTCCCTGGTGGGATACAGTGTGAGCCACACAACTTGAGGTGCTGATTCCTGGCACAGAAAAGGTCCAGCTTCCCTGAGATTCTGTGGTAAACTGGGTTACCCTTTCAGCAATGCCTCACTTGCGAAGTCTGCTCAACACATCAAGCAAGCAAACAAAAAACCTCAACTGTGTGGTAACGGGAGCTGACTGTGGCTCAGATCATGAACTCCTTATTGACAAATCCAGACTTAAATTGAAGAAAGTAGGGAGAACAACTAGGCCATTCAGGTATGACCTAAATCAAATCCCTAATGATTATACAGTACAGATTTAAGGGATTAGATATGACAGAGATACCTGAAGAACTATGGACAGAGGTTCGCAACATTGTACAGGAGGCCGTGATCAAAATCAACCCCAAGAAAAGGAAAGGCAAAAAGGTTGTTTGAAGGGGCCTTAAGAATAGCTGAGAAAATAAGGCAAAAGGCAAAGAATAAAAGGAAAGATATACCAATTTGAATGCAGAGTTTCAAAGAATAGCAAGGAGAGATAAGAAAGCCTTCCTAAGTGATCAATGCAAAGAAATAGAAGAAAGCAATAGAATGTGAAAGACTAGAGATCTCTTCAAGAAAACTGGATATCAAGGGAACATTCCACGCAAAGATGGGCACAATTAAAGGACAGAAACAGTATAGACCTCTACGCCAAAGCCTTTGACTGTGTAGATCACAACAAACTGTGAAAAATTATGAAAGAGGTGGGAATAACAGACCATCTTACCTGCCTCCTGAGAAACCTGTATGCAGGTCAAGCAGAATCAGTTAGAACCGGACATGGAACAATAGACTGGTTCCAAATTGGGAAAGGAGTATGCCAAGGCTGTGCACTGTCACTCTACTAATTTAACTTAAAAATACAGAGTACATCATGAGAAATACCAGGCTAGATGAATCACAAGCTGGAATCAAGATTTCCCAGAGAAATAATAACCTCAGATATGCAGATGATAGCACAGTAATGGCAGAAAGTGAAGAGAAACTAAAGAGCCTCTTGATGAAAGTTAAAGAGGAGAGTGAAAAACCGGGCATAAACTCAACATAAAAAGACAAAGATCACGGCATCTGGTCCCATCACTTCATGGCAGATAGAAGGGGAAACAACGGAAACAGTGACAGACTTTATTTTCTGGGGCTCCAAAATCACTGTAGATGGGGACTATAGCCATGAAATTAAAAGATGCTTGCTCCTTGGAAGAAAAGCTCTGACCAACCTAGACAGCATATTAAAAAGCAGAGATAATACTTGGCCAACAAAGGTCCGTCTAGTCAAAGTTATGGCTTTTCCAATAGTCATGTATGAATGTGAGAGTTGGACCATAAAGCTTAGCACCAAAGAATTGATGCTTTTGAAGTGTGGTGTTGGAGAAGACTCTTGAGAGGCCCTTGGACTGCAAGGAAATCCAACTAATCCATCCTAAAGGAAATCAGTCCTGAATATTCACTGGAAGGACTGATGCTGAAGCTGAAGCTTCAATACTTGTCCACCTGATATGAAGGGCTGACTCATCTGAAAAGATCCTGATGCTGGGAAAGACTGAAGGCAGGAGGAGAAGGGGACGACAGAGGATGAGATGTTTAGATGGCATCACCGACTCGACAGACACAAGTTTCAGCAAGCTCTGGGAGTTGATGATGGACAGGGAAGCCTGGCTTGCTGCAGTCCACGGTCTCGCAAGGAGTCAGATATACCTTAGCGACTGAACTGAACCCATCAGTGTAACTCAGGGCCATTCCATACAGGGTCCCTGGCTGCCCACCTCCCACTCCCCTGCATAATGCATGGTGCCTCACTAAGGGCTAGCCTTGTTATTGAGATTTCAGTCCCAATCAAGTCCTGAGGGGAGTGGATGCCAAAGTCCCTGTGGTAGCTCCAAGCTTTCAGCATGAGTTTGCTAGGTCAATGGCTGGTGCAGACTCTACCATGTGAATTGTGCTTTATTTTCAGATTAATGACAAACAGGGCCCTATAAGGCTCCTGGGCACGGAGGCCTTTTGTCCCCCATTCCTTGTAGGCCAGACTCCAGCCTCCATGACTTTCTCTGAGTTCCAAAGGGTAGAACAGTTGCTAAGCAAAGGAGAAGCAGCAAGGAAACCACCTGAGGCAAGATTAAAGGGTCTCACCCTGATTAGGCTCATCTAGGTTAGGAGACCACCTAAGATTCGGCACACACCCTCCTTTTGTCAGGGACTTCATTGTCAAATTCCCAACAGAGCATCTACCACAGAGTTGGAAACCACTGCTTTTACCTTCTTCCACTACTGACTAGTTTTTCCTAGTCTAGAACTTTGTATAGATGAAATCATATATGTACTCTTTTGTGTGTGGCCTCTTTCACTCAGCAGAAAGCATTAGAGATGTGTCCATACAGCTGCCTGCTGTCACAGTCTGATCCTTTGTGTTGCTGAAGTGGCCAGTCCTATGGACGAACCTCAGTTAGTTTCTCCATATCACTCTTCATGGACACCTGGGCTACTGCCAGCTTTAAGGTCTACCCCTGCCTGCTTATCATTTTGCCTCCTGCCTGCCCACATGGGCTTCTTTTCATGGTTAGGTGACAAGGGTTAGAACTACTTGTTGAGTGATACTGAAAAAATTGTTAGGCATCTCTTAATTTTCAGTTTGCTCCTCCAAGGGTGGTGGTGATAATACCATAGAGCAGAAAACAGCTAGAACACAGGGAACCTGGAATAAAGCCAGTGCTTAATAATAGGAGCTTTATTTTGTATGTCTATTGTATTTGTTTTTTAAAGCTGCTATCACAAAAGTGCCACAAATTTAGTGGCTTAAAACAGAGAAAACATTCTCTAACAGGGATGAAGCTAGAAGTCTGAGATCAAGGTATCCTGAGGGCTATGCTCTCTCTGAAGGCACTAGTGCAGGATCTGTTCCATGCCTTTCTCAGAGCAGCTCCTCCCTATGTCTCTGTGTCTCTTTTCTGTATAATGACACCAGTGATTTTGGATTAAATGCCCAGCCTACTCCAATATGACCTCTTCTGAACAGTTATAACAACTCTATTTCCAAATAAAGTCACATTCAGAGGTTTCAGGACATTTGGGGTAGGGATGGGAGGAACACTATCCAACCAAGTAGTATAACCATCTCCTCAGTTATATTATAAAATCACTTGTTTAAAAGATTGTGCCTTATAAAATGCTGTTCTGTATCCCTCACACAGACTCAATGGTCAATAAATATTTGATAAAGCAGAAACTGATAATGATGATGAATTTAATCAGCACTCTGAGGAGAGGTGAGAAGAAAATATCCAACTGCAGGATAAAACATAGACACTTAGCATCAATTTCTGCAGGCTTTGGTGCATCACTTCAGAAGCTTTAAAGTCAAAAGACTAATGTACTTCCACAAAAATTAGCATTTTCCTATAGCTAATCAGAAATCCTCAGTCAACAAGAGTCCGAAATGCAGTACTTGGTGCAACAAAAATTAACAGAATGATCTCGGTTCATTTTCCAAGGCAAACCATTCAACATCACAGTAATCCAAGTCTAGGCCAAAGAAGTTGAAGTTGACCAGTTCTATGAAGACCTACAAGACCTTCTACAAAGGCCTACAATGCCTTCCCTAACACTAAAAAAGACATTTTCATCATAGGAGAGTGGAATGCAAAAGCAGGAAGTCAAGAGATATCTGGAGTAATAGGCAAGTTTGGCCCTGGAGTACAAAATGAAGCAGGGCAAATGCTAACAGAGTTCTCTCAAGAGAACACTCTGGTCATAGCAAACACCCTTTTCCAACAACACAAGAAATGACTCTAAAACAAATGGATCACCAGTGCTTCCCAGATGGCTCCAGTGGTAAAGCAATGCATGACATGTAAGAGGCAGGAGTTCAATCCCTGGGTCAGGAAGATCCCTGGAGAAGGGCATAGCAACCCAATCTAGTATTCTTGCCTAGAGAATCCCATGAACGGAGGAACCTGGCAGGCTACAGTCCATAGGGCCACAAAGAGTCGGACATGACTGAAGCAATTTAGCATGCACAAAAGCAAGCATGGACATCAGCAAATGGTCTATAACAAAATCAGATTGATTACATTCTTCGCACTGAATATGAAAAGCTCTATGCAGTCAGCAAAAACAAGACCTGGAGCTGACTGTGGCTCAGATAATCAGTTCCTAATTGCAAAATTCAGGCTTAAATTGAAGAGAGTAGGGAAAACTACCAGGCCATTCAGTTATGACCTAAATCAAATCCCTTATAATCTATACAGTGAAGAGGTGATATATAAATTCAAGGGATTAGATCTGGTAGACAGAGTGCCTGAAGAACTATGGATGGAGGTTTGTAACACTGTACAGGAGGCTGTAATCAAAACCAGCCCAAAGGGGAAAAATGCAAAAAGGCAAAGTGGTTGTCTGAGAAGGGCTTACAAGTAGCTGAGAAAAGAAGAAAAGCAAAAAGCAAGAAGAAAGGGAAAGATACACCCAACTGAATGCAGAGTTCCAGAAAACAGCAAGGAGAGATAAGAAAGCCTTCTGAAGTGGGCAATGCAAAGAAATAGAGGAAAACAACAGAGTGGGAAAACTAGATATCTCATCAAGAAAACTGGATACCAAGGGAACATTTCATGCAAAGATGGGCACAATAAAGGAGTGAAATAGCAAGGACCTAACAGAAGCAGAAGATATTAAGAAGAGGTGGCAAGAATACACAGAACCATACAAAAAAGATCTTAATGGCCTGGATAACCAGGACCATGGTGTGGTCACTCACCTAGAACCAGACATCCTGGAGTGCAAAGTCAAGCAGGCCTTAGGAAGCATTGCTATGAACAAAGCCAGTGGAGGTGATGGAATTCCAACTGAGCTATTTCAAATCCTAAAAGATGATGCTGTGAAAGTGCTGCACTCAATATGCCAGTACATTTGGAAAACTCAGCAGTGGCCACAGGACTGGAAAGGGTCAGTTTTCATTCCAATTCCAAAGAAAGGCAATGCCAAAGAATGTTCAAACTACTACACAACTGTGCTCATTTCACATGCTAGCCAAGTTAATGCTCAAAATTCTTCAAATGAGGCTTCAGCAGTAGGTAAAGCAATAACTTCCAGATGTTCAAGTTGGATTTAGAAAAGGCAGAGGAACCAGAGAGCAGACTGCCAGTATCCACTGAATCATTGAAAAAAAGCAAAGGGATTCCAAAAAACAAATCTACTTCTGTTTCACTGACTACTCTAAAGCCTTTGACTGTGTGGATCACAACAAACAATGGAAAATTCTGAAAGAGATGGAAATAACAGACTACCTTGCCTGTCTGAGATATGCAGGTCAAGAAGCAACAGTTAAAACCGGATAGGAAACAATGGACTGGACTAAAATTGGGAAAGAAGTACATCAAGGGTATATACTGTCACCTGCTTATTTAAATTAAATGCAGAGTACATTATGGAAAATGCTGGGCTGAATGAATCACAAGCTGGAATCAAGATTTCAGGGAGAAATATCAACAACCTCAGATATGCAGATGACACCACCCTAATGGCAGAAAAGGAAGAGGAACTAAAAAGCCTCTTGATGAAGATGAAAGAGGAGAGTGAAAAAGCTGATTTAAAACTCAACATTCAAAAAACTAAGATCACAGAATCTAGTCCTATCCCTACATGGCATATAGATAGGCAAAAAGTGGAAACAGTGACAGATTTTATTTTCTTGGATTCCAAAATCACTGTGGACAGTGACAACAGCATGAAATTAAAAGATGCTTGCTTCCTGGAAGGAAAGCTGTGACAAACCTAGATAGTATATTAAAAAGCAGAGACATTACTTTGCCGACAAAGGTCTACATAGGCAAAGCTATGGTTTTTCCAGTAGTCATGTATGGATGTGAGACTTGGATCATAAAGAAGGGTGAGTGCAAAAGAACTGATGCTTTCCAACTGTAATGCTTGAGAAGACTCTTGGGAGTCTCTTGGACAGCAAGGAGGTCAAACCAGTCAATCATACAGGAAATCAATGGTGAATATGCATTGGATGGACTGATGCTGAAATTCCAACAGTTTGGCCACCTGATGTGAACAGCAGACTCACTGGAAAAGATCCTGATGCCAGGAAAGATTGAGGGCAGGAAGAGAAGGGGGTGACAGAGGATGAGGTGGTTGGATGGCATCAGAGTCAATGAACATGAGTTTGAGCAAACTCCAGCAGATAGTGAAAGATAGGGAAGCCTGCTGTGTTGAAGTCCACAGGTTCGTAAAGAGCTGGACACAACTTAGCAACTGAAAAACAACAATAGTAACATATTTCTTTAATATTTTTTTTTAACTACAAAAGTGCTATGACATTCTGCTAGACTTACAAATTTCTCATGGGAGGCAGACTGCTGAAACACATAATCATTTCCCCACTGAATCATCCATTTCTTACGTCTTCAGTTGAGAAGGAAAAAAAAAATCAAGTTCAAATTTTTGTTTACACATGAGTTTACACATGTGGTATTAACAGGGACCACATCTATGCTAATTTCCTTTGTACTATCTCTTTTGTTTACATAACTTTGCTCTCAAGGCCTCATATTTCATAGAAGTGGAGTTCTTCAAGCATCAGAATCACAAATAAATCAGTTCAGTTCAGTCACTCAGTCATGTCCGACTCTTTGCAACACCATGGACTGCAGCACGCCAGGCCTCCCTGTCCATCAACAACTCCCAGAGCTTACTCAAACTCATGTCCATTGAGATAGTGATGACATCCAACCATCTCATCCCGTCGTCCCCTTTTCCCCCTGCTTTCAATCTTTCCCAGCATCAGGGTCTTCTCCAAGGAGTCAGTTCTTCACAGCAAGTGGCCAAAGTATTGAAGTTTCAGCTTCAGTATCAGTCCTTACAATAAATATTCAGGACTGATTTCCTTTAGGATGGACTGGCTGGATCTCCTTGAAGTCCAAGGGACTCTCAAGAGTCCTCTCCAACACCACAGTTCATAAGCATCAATTCTTTGGCACTCAGCTTTCTTTATGGTCTGACTCTCACATTCATACATGACTATTGGAAAAACCATAGTTTTGAATAGATGGACCTTTGTCAGCAAAGTAATGTCTCTGAAGTTTGATAATAACATTTAGTTTTTATTATCTATGACATCCAAAGGGTAGAATATATGAAGCCCATCTGGTTTTCTCTCATGTGAAATCATTTTTTAAATGAAGAATTTGAAAAAACTTTCCAATGGTCCTACACCTCAAAGATGCTGAAGTGTTAAGATATTAGTGGCTCAAAAAACAAGGACTATTTTCTAATGGCAGGTTCTGTTTAGTTCTGCAAAAAACTTGGTTGTAGAAATGTATATTTTTTTCCAAAGGATTCAAATAAGGTGTGCTCATTCTGAATGTAAACCAGATAAAACTAAAAGTCATCTTTATTTTTTCTGAACTTACTACAGTTCTAAAGCAGTTTCTCATCACCCCACTAAAAGTATTGCTTTTCACATAAAGCAACTAGATTAAGAAAAATAAACAAAACCCAAAGTGAGAAAAAAAAACCAAAGTGAGTAGAAGGGAACAAATCGTAAAGATGAGAGCGGAAATAAATGAAATAGAGACCAAGAAAACAAAACAAAACAAAAGCCAATAAAACTAAAAGCTGGTTCTCTGAAAAGATAAACAAAATTGATAAACCTTTAGTCAGGAGAACAAGATGGTAGAGGAATAGGTGGATGTGGAGTACGTCTCTCTCCACAGATACATCAGGAATACACCTTCAGACACAGAAGTGCATGCAGAACACCAGCTGAGAGCAGACAGGAGTACCTAACCAGAGGAAAAGAATATATAGATCCATGCAAGACTCAGTAGAACAAAGGAACTAGGGGGAAAAACAGGAGCGTGGTAGGACTGGACCTGCCCTTGGTGGGTGGGGGAACTGAAGCAGGAGTCTAGTCCCCACAATGGGGCAACTGTCTGAGTCACAGGAGAAACATTTAAGGCTGAGTATGAAACAGCTGATCTGTAGCAGCCTAAATAGGAACCCAACATGCGAGACAGCAAAAGGAACGCAGATGTATAGAATAG